>CM069136.1:92078043-92620083 GCA_035221665.1 Okamejei kenojei | reverse complement strand
GGATTTAGATTTGGGTGATATTTTTGGGATTTGGTATAGGGGTGGGTTTAGGTAAGAGTGAGTGTTGAGATGAGGAGAATTAAGAGGAGGATATTTGAAGTAGTAGGTTTGGAGATAGTGAGGAGGAAGGGGGGAGGATGGTGGATAGAAATAGGGTATAAGATGGTTTTTAGATTATTGTAAAGTGATGTGGTAATAGTGAGGTATGGGGTGAAGGGTGAGTTGATTCAAGAGAATGGGTGGATGATGAGTTTGTTCACGTGATGTATAGAATAATAGATATTGTATACGTAAGCTGAAATGAAAAAAATCACAATGACAATAGGATAATGCATCGTTGCGCTGAGACAGAAAGTCACAATCTTAATCTCACTTCTCAAACCAAAGCATATCATAATAAATCCATAAACATAAGGATTGACTCTGTGGTTCTTTTTGGTGCACTTAGTCTTTGAATAGAAAATCAGATATCGATCCCTGATAACCTCACCAATATTTGTTCTTCATTTAAACAGCACATAAACCAATAATCTGGGCAATATCAATGCCATTTTCTAAGCCTATTGCGAACTAATTAGCTGCTGATTTATTTTCCTTTACGAAAAATTAATTGGAAACATCCCGAGGTTGTGAAAAAACATCAGATAGACACAGATTCTTTCTGTATGCCAGCATTCATATCGCAAAAATGGAGTGGCCATGGGCAGGGAGCAAGCCCAATGAGGCAACAAAATTTCTCTTTCTGTGGCAGCATGTTTGAAATAAAAAGAATAAGCAACATAAAGACAAAAGCAATACATTTGCGGATACAATTTATTTTGGGCCTTTGCCTAGCTTAAAATTGAAACAGCATGTTCATTGCTACAATAGGGATGTTGGGGAAAAATAATAATTGCCTGTCGCAATATAAACTGAAAGAAAGCAAAAAAAAAAGGGGTTGAAGGAGAGGGGGGAAGGGGGGAAATTTATGGGGTGGGTGGGTAAGTTTGGTTTTTTTATGGGGTGGGGGGGGGGGGGGGGGGGGGGGGGGGGGTATTTTTGATTTGGAAGGGTTGTGATGTGATATGTTTTTTTAATTTATGGATATGAGGTTATGGTTGGTTGATTATTATTATGTTTTTTTATTATATGGTATGGTTGGGAGTTGATTATGATGTAATGGTTTATATTTTAAATGGGTGTGGGTGTTTTTTGAATGTTTAATGGGGTTGTAGGGGGTGTAAAATTTTTTTTGATGCATTAAGCTTTTTGTAATTTTATTGAGGTTGAATTTGATGTGGGGGGGATTTATTATAATTATAGAGATTTCAGAAGTCCATTCACCCGACAAGAAACAGCAGACTGCGGTGTCATGTGGCACACCATGATGCCGCACTGATCCCCTGGCAACAGGCCAGGCTCACCTACCATGGAGCTGGGAAACCTATCCTCAAGAGGCAAACCAGCAAGCCCTGCCCAGCTCATCCCCAAGGGTCAGAGGGATGAAGAAATTCAAGATGGTGGCGGTGGACGCAAGGAACAAAGGGCCAATAAGTGGACCAGCTGCGGGACGCAATGGTAGAGTTGGCTGCTGGAGGCCCTGCAAAAGCCTGGAGGTTGGATCAGACACCGCTCCATGAGGCCAAGCGCGAGGACCAGACATGACCTGCACTGGCATAGAGCAGTGGAGCAGCAGTGCAGCAGCAATGGAGGACAGCAACAGCTATGCTATGCTTGGCCATGTCAACATTGCAACAACACCAGGAGAACAGGACCCTGCAACACCACCAGGTTAAGAACTCTGCACTTATAACAACTTGGACTTGAAAATAATGCCAAACCTGGCGACTTTTACATATTGTCTCAGTGTACTATTTTTAAACTATTCCTATATACTTGTAGTGAATTGAAGATGTAGTTATGCATAGTAATACATTAACTGAAATGTTTGTATAAATTAATTCATCTATTCCTTGGTACACATGACAATAAAGTACCATTGAACTATTGAAGAAGAAATTAGATAGCTCAGTGGACAAATCAAGAAAACAGGTGGACCAGCCAGAATACATAATAATTCTGGCAAGGATACAGTGTTGCCTCGGTTTTTTTTTTCGGGCGGGGGGGGGTATGACTGAAAAAATGTCAATAGAAAAACTCCCATTCCAATTGCATGAATTGTGCCAAGATCTCGCAAACACACACTTTTATTTTGCACCCCTTTCTATGGCATTCCTTCAGGATGAAATGTTGAATCAAATAAGTTTGCCATTATCAGATCTGACCATTACCAAGTCTGTGTGTATATAACTGTCAAACCAAACAGGTGTATTGACATTTCTGTTACTGTTCATTTACTCCTTCATTTAACTTTTCTGCTGTGTATCAAGATACTATTTTGTGCCAGTTTTACACTTTAACAATGGGTATTTGGCAGCAGTGAATTATGTGTAACCTTTCTAGAGTAGAATAACATTATTACACAAGCCCTATTCCTGGAACAAAATGCCTTGCCTTCTTATACAGCCAGGTGCATTATAAACAAGTAAAATAATCATTTTCAGAATACAAGCACTTTAAGCACGTTTATGGTACTTAAACCTTTGAAAACTTTGAAACCTTTGGTACATATCTGTAGGAGATAGAATTATTCAAAGTAAACTATAGTTCTCATTTTATTTTTAATCTGTAGATAAAGCAAGAAACTCAATACCATCCATGTTTTTATTCCAAACAAAATAATAAAACTGCTTTATGTAGTGATGAGGAGAGATATTAATCTGCTGAAGCATTATGTACCCATCTAAAAGCCAGAACTGCAAGCTCTCAACTGTCTCAAATCATCTGGGAAACAACAACATTGACACAGTGAAAGCATCATGTCAGGATTCCAGGAAATAAATAGTGATGCAACACCAACTAATTGCATCATCATACAAATGCAACCTGTTTTGGCCACAGAATAAGCTGGAGCAGTTGTGAATTTCAGGGAAAAATAAATAGATTTTCCAACATGCTTGTTCTTAATTTGTATCAAAATCAGGGTATGACTGGAAAAAACGGAAAAAAATCACACTCTTGTGAAAAGCAAATGTAACAGTTGATGTACAGTATGTTGAACCAACAGAAATCGTTAACAGTTATCCAAATATATCTTGTTCACTTGAGTGGCGGGTTGTTGAAATGGTTTTCAATTAACAATGTCTGTGAGTCACTTCTTTTGTTCTCATGTTCCTGGCATGAGAGGAAGCCTTAATGTCATTTTGTGAATTGGAGCATCTCTCGTCAATATATGTTGGGGAAAAAAAATTGTGTTCAAAGATCATGAGAAGCAACTCTTTCACCACTACATCCTGAAAATGGTCAGACCTCTGTTAGGGATAACAACATTTTGATTAATGAACAATTTTCCTGAATATATTTTAATTGCAATAAAAACAATGTGCATAGTTTATAACGAATAAAGGAAACAAAAGTATGCTCATAAATGAGTGGTCAAATTCTTATATGGTCCCAAAACTTTTTCAGTCATTGGAATACTTTAGAGAAAAGGAATACGTGACAATTCGGGTTGAGACCCTACTGCAAATGAAGAAGGATTTCGACCCGAAACGTCACCCATTCCTTTTCTCCTGAGATGCTGCCTGTCCGGCTAAGTTACTCCAGCTTTTTGTGTTTATCGTCGGTTTAAAACAGTATCTGCAGTTCCTTCCTACACATTGGAATATTTTAGAAAAGTAGGCAATGCTAGAATGTAAGAAACATAGCATCCAGTTTTACACAGAACAAGATCCCCAAAACAGCAATGAGATAAGGAGCAGATACAGTAATCTGCTTTATTTTCCTCGCGATATTCATTAAAAGATAATGGGCACAGTAGATACTTTTTCTGAACTTTTTTTAATGAAATAACTGGAATGGGCTTTTTACACCCACTCAAGGCTATATTGAGGGAAAGGCAGATGGAATGGCATGTAAAGTTAAAATAATTTATTCGAAAAGAAACAAAGACATCCTGGATTACCCATTTTATGTGAAACCTTGTTCAAATATCCTCCCACTCACTTTCTAGTATATCCAAACCTAAAATGAGTGTAAATAATTAACTTTAACAAAAAAATGTGTCAGCTTCTGCCACATCTGCTCTGAAGATGAGGCCTTCTGAGCTTCTGAAATGTCCGAAGAGACACAAATTGCTGGGGTTACACAGCGGGACAAGCAGAATTTCTTGATAGAAGGAATGGATGAGGTTTTGGGTCGAGACCCTTCTTCAAGTTCACTGGGGAGAGGGAGATACAGAGTTAAGGAAATATAAGGTGTGAAAACAAGACAAAGATGTCAATCAAGGAAAATGTAGAATATATCTTTGTTAGCTAAGTGAAGGCAACAGCAAAGCATACAGAGATAAAATGTAAATGAGGACAGTCAAACTAGTCAGAGAACTGGGAAGGGGGAGGAATGGAGAGAGGGGGAAAGCTGGGGAATTTAGAAAAGTCAATATTCATACTGCTGGGGTGTACGCTGGCCAAGCAAAATATGAGGTGTTGTTCTTCCAATTTATGTTGGGCCTCATTCTGACCATGGAAGAGGCCCAGGACAGAAAGGTCAATGTGGGAATGGGAGAGGGAGTTTAAAGTGTTTAACAACCGGGAGATCAGGTAGGTTTAGATGGACTGAGCAGAGGTGACAATAGGCAATAGACAATAGACAATAGACAATAGACAATAGACAATAAACAATAGGTGCAGGAGTAGGCCATTTGGCCCTTCGAGCCAGCACCGCCATTCAATGTGATCACGGCTGATCATCCCCAATCAGTACCCCATTCCTGCCTTCTCCCCATATACCCTGACTGCTATTTTTAAGAGCCCTATCTAGCTCTCTCTTGAAAGCATCCAGAGAACCTGCCTCCACCGCCCTCTGAGGCAGAGAATTCCAGACTCGCCACTCTCTGTGAGAAAAAGTGTTTCCTCTTCTCCGTTCTAAATGGCTTACTCCTTATTCTTAGTTGTTCAGCGAAATGATTGCTGAGCCTCCATCTTATAACCATATAACCATATAACCATATAACAATTACAGCACGGAAACAGGCCCTCTCGGCCCTTCCAGTCCGTGCCGACCATTTTTTTTCCCCTAGTCCCATCTACCTGCACTCAGACCATACCCCTCCATTCCCTTCCCGTCCATATACCTATCCACTTTACTTTTAAATGTTAAAATCGATCCTGCCTCCACCACTTCTACTGGAAGCTCATTCCACACAGCCACCACCCTCTGAGTAAAGAAGTTCCCCCTCACGTTACCCCTAAACCTCCGTCCCTTAATTCGCATGTCATGCCCTCTTGTTTGAATCTTCCCTATCCTTAATGGGAAAAGCTCTGTCTATCCCTTTCATCATTTAAAAGACCTCAATCAAGTCCCCCCTTAACCTTCTGCGCTCCAAAGAATAAAGACCTAACTTGTTCAACCTTTCTCTGTAACATAGTTGCTGGATCCCAGGCAACTTATGAAATGTCTTACTTGTTCCTAAAACATTGATTTACTCCACCAAAATTACGGCATCATATGTATTTCCTCTTATTTTCACGTCTTTTCCCACCCCCTTCCTTCCTGACTAGAAAGAACAACAATAGAATTCCTTTGGCTCTCACTTCTCAACTCATCAGCCTTTGCATCTTCCATGTCCACCAGCTCCACCGCTTGTCCACCAGTTCAATCACTGGTCGCATCTTCACATCTTCTCTACTTTCTGCTTTCTACAGGAACCGCTCTCTTCATAATGAAGGAGGTCTAGCACGACAAGAGTGTTTATTTGTCATATGCACTGATAAGAACTGGAACAATAAATTCTTACTTGCTGCAGCTTTAATGTGCATTAGATACAACACCAACAAAAATAAATATACATTAATCTAAGTAATCTATTATCATGATAGTGAAAAAACACAGACCATGTACAGCAACCATAGTAGTTCAATGTCCCAGGTGGTTTGATGCCGTGGTAGGGTTGAAGTCTGAAGAAGGTTCTTGACCTGCAATGTCACCTATTCCTTTTCTCCAGAGATGCTGCCAGACCCGCTCAGTTACTCTAGCATTTTGTGTCTATTTTGCAGTGTGGTTGAAAAGTCTGACGGCTGATGGGAAGTAATTGTTTTTTAAACCTGGGATCACAATTTTCAGGTTCCTGTGCTTTCTTTCCAAAGGAAGCAGAGATAAGTAAGCATGGCGAGGTTAGCATGGGCGTTTGATGATATTAGCTGCTGTCTTAAGATAGCACTTCCTGTAGATTAATGATGGGGAGGTCAGCACCCATCGTAGAGAGGGCAATGCCCATTACTTTCTGCATTCTCCTTCAGACTACCAAGCTGGGAGAAGGTAAACTGGGATGGAGGAGACACCAAGTTACAAGATGCAGCACCTGAGCAAGTTGAAGAGTATATTCCTATCATGTCTGATGGGACAGGGCAGGACAGGGGTTGAGCTGAGAGCCTCAATCCCATTCTTGCAATTAAAAGAAAATCTCAGTTGCAGAAGTAACTGCTTAATCAATTAAACATTGATACTATTTACTGGTAATGTCCCTTTAATTTACAGAGACTTCATTACTTCTGGCATGATGTACTGCTTGTGGATGTGTGCACTAACACAGAAGATATATTTTGGTCTTTTGATTCAATTTTTGTGGTTAAGCAAATAAAACACTTTGAACAACATGATGACTTCATTACCAGCATAAAATGCAGCAAAAAATGACATTATGATAAGCTGAATCATGCCAGAAATGTTTGATCAATTTACTGAAGCTAGGATTCCATCAGAAATATATAAGCAAATACTGCAAAAACATGTCCCAAACTATGTGCTATGCATAAGTAATGCCCCAAACCCTGTGTCATGTATAATTAATGCATTTAGAAAGCCATAAATGGATTTTCTATAATTTGGTTCCTAAGCAATTGACAAGAGAACAGGATGGGAGGTGAAAATATTTTCATACAGTGGGTTGTTGTGATCTAAATGCACAACTTGAAAGTTGGAGGCACATTTTACAGTCTTTCAAAAGGAATTGAAAAGAAAACAATTGCAAAGTTATACAGGAAAAGCCAAAGCAATCAAATGAACAACTCTTTTAAAGAGTCAACATCAGCAGAATGGGATAAATAACTTTATTCTGTGCTGTTATCTAATTCAGCAATGACCCAGGTTCAGAACTGGAATACCCCTGCTCCACGGCAGTTAGCTATTAATTGGATAAAATTATTAAATCCACAAAGGATCAGAAAGGATCAATTTTTAATTTAGCTAACAGTGAAGTAGAAGTGTGATGTGCAGTTGTGGTAAAGTGTGCCTCTGACTTCATGCTCACAGTGGTTAGACTAAGAGATAAAAAAATATTAGAGTGGTTCTCACACAATGCTTTGTGTTTCTTTCATTGTAACATGGGAGAGGCAGGAATACAGCACAATGGCCTGGCTTACAGATGCATTTGTTGCCTGTTCCATGGGAGAGAGCAGTATGGGAGATTAGATTCTTTGTACCATATATATTGGTGAAGCTACACTGAAAAATAAACAAATTCATCAGATTTGTGCCGCTTCATTTGGTTTTCAAATTTCTATGTCATTCTTAAGATTTAATTATATTCAGTAACTCAGTGTCAGTGAGGGCCAATGTTTTAAAAAATATTTTTCTTGCTGAATAGCAGAATGCCATGAAGCAATCTGAGCTTTCAGTACCAGTGGCAGATATCACAGGTAAAGAGGTCATATTTCACAGTATTACGAAACAGTGTCTATTGAAAACGTGATTGACATTGTCCGGGACAGCAGAATATACTTTCTGAGGTGTTTATCTTCCAAGTGATATTTTCTTTGTTGTTAAGTGTTCAGAACACACTCACACACATGCACTTGCATGCTCGCACGCACATACTAGAGTGAGAGAGAGAGAGAGAGAGAGAGAGAGAGAGAGAGAGAGAGAGAGAGAGAGAGAGAGAGAGAGAGAGAGAGAGAGAGAGAGGAGAGAGAGAGAGAATGAGAGAGAGAGATAGAGAGAGAGAGAGAGAGAGAGAGAGAGAGAGAGAGAGAGAGAGAGAGCTCCTTATGTGAATTACTGAGAAGAAAAATTCTATTAAAAGAAATCTATTTATACTTGAAAATGTTTGTCCCTCAAAATAGAACACGAATGTTAAATAATCACTTCTCCTTGAACATGACAGTCTGATCGTGACAGAATGCCATTTATCTCTTTTACCTCTTGAACTCTTTCTCCCGTTTCTCATCTTTCTCCCGTTCCTCTATCTCTCACTTTCCTCTAACTTTTTCTGTTCCAAGGCCACTTGAAACAAAAAGGCACATATCTACTTCACCAGTTGTGAAATATTATTTTCAGAACAATATTAAATGTGGCGCATTGTTTTTAATTTTAGGTTATTTGTAGGTATTTATCTGAATTCACACAAAGATTGGGCACTTTAGCTTGTGTGAAGATATATATTGTAATGGACAAGCAGCTTTATTTGCAAAAAAACATGTGAAGTGGTGAAAGCCTGACACATATGCAATTGTTTAGTCACATACGCAAAGTGTGTTGCACAATGTGAAGGACACTGTCTGGGGAGGAAGGTTCAAACATGAAAATTACTTATCTAGGTTGAGTTTAATAGCTGAATATTAACTAAACATGGGCATGTGATGATCTGTGCTCTGCCAAGTCAGCAGTGGAATTCTATTGAAAGCAGAGTGGCATTGCTTAAGGTTTGCTAAATTGCCAACCTAATCAGAGATTTGAATGAACTTTTATCAACGTTGCTATTCTTTTTTGATGCAATTAGATCTGTTTAATTTTTTTATTGCAGTTAATAAGACTCACCAAAATAATGGTCGGACTAAATAATGTTGGACCTATGGGAGAAGACAACAACATGGATCAGCATATTATGAGATACCTGTGGCTGAGATACTCTTGGTTGATGACAACTTGATTTTGGAGCACACGAGAATCCTCCCACAGATTATTTCCACCCCCATACCCACTCCAAACAGTTCTACTGCAGGGTCAGACATTGGGAAATTCTGAAGCAAGGAAGAATGTGATTAAGCAGTGTGGGAATTTAATATTTAATCTCTAGACGTCAAACATTAGAGATACAGCATAGAAATAGGCCTTTCAGCCCACTGTCGACATCGACCAGCGATAACCCCATACTCTAGCACTATCCTACACACTGGGGACAATTTACAATTAACAGAATCTAATTAACCTATGAACCAGTATATTTTTGGAGTGTGGGAGGAAACCGGAGCACCCGCAGGAAACCCACGCAGTCATAGGGAGAACGTATAAACTCCATTCAGATAGCGCCCATAATCAGGGTTAAACCAGGGTATCTGGCGCTGTAAGGCAGCAACTCTACCATTGCGTTGCTGTGCAGGTGTGCAAATGCGCAAAGGAAACAGGAGAGAATGGAAAATATTGAACAGATCCCTTTCTATATTATAGACACAAAAAGCTGGAGTAACTCTGTCCCTTTCTATATTCCTTGTTACCATCTTCTTTCTCATGGAGCTTCCATACGTTCCTACCAATAAAAGTAGGAAATGATCAGATCAGGATGATGGAACAAGACTAGGATATAGATCCAGCTTGTAAAAATTGCATTCAGTAAATACATGTTGGTGATCTCTGGATTACTATGTTACATGTTCTATTCAGCTACCTTGTCCTTATGAAAAGAAAAAATATATATTATTGCTAAAGGCCTATAACATTATGTTTTTTCTATCCAAGACAGACTCTTTCAATTTGTTTTCAAAAGATTACGATAAAGCTTTGACATCAGTCAGCATCTCATATATCCTTTGCTGCTTTCCCAGTGGTATTCTGTAGTTTACAATGTGCCCCAGGAAATCAGCTCCTGCGTCTAGCTTAGGAGAGTTGGGCAAGTCTTGCAGTCTCCAACAAAATATTGTCACTGAAGTCCGTGCCTCCACCATCAGTTTAGGTTCATGGTAAATATGTTGGATTCCAAATAAGAACTCACCTATCTGCTTTACCATTGCACATATGCATAAGTAACTCTGTTGGTAGGAGGTAGGAAGGAGACAGAGGCAGTGGACCTACAGAGTGAGAGACCTCCTTCTCTTACCCGGTTGTCATCATCTTCTTGCTGCATACCTTGCAGAATGAAGGATGGGAGGAATGATGAGGGACAATTAAAGACAACAATTAGAATTTTATCAGTGAAGGTTTCAAAGTGTCATTATATATATAGTACATAAAGTACAGCATAGGAATACGCACTTCTGCCCAGAATAATTCCTTATAAATCAATGCCAAGATAAACTGCTCTCATCTACCTGGACATGATCCATGTCCCTCAATTCCCAGCATATCCATGTGGCTACCTCAACACCGCTTAACTGCCACTATCATATCCACATCCACCACTACTCCTGGCAGCATGTTCCAGGCACCACTACCATCTGATGGATAAAGCCTACCCCACACATCTCTTTAACTTTGCTCCTCTTGTCTTAAAGCTATTCAGTCTAGTCTTTGACATTTCCACTTTGGAAAAAAATCTATATCTTTCAATATTGTATTAACTCTATCAGGTTTCCCTGCAAGCTCTGGTGATTCAAAGAAAACAATCCAAATCTTTCCATTAACTCCTTATAGTTAATACCCTATAATCCATGCAGCATTCTAGTTTACCTTTCCTGCACCCTCTCCAAATACTCCACGTTCTTCTTGTAATGGGGCAACCAAAATTGTATGCAATACTCCAAATGCAGCCTAACCAAAGTCCTATAAAACTGCATCATGATTTCCTGACTATTATACTCAAGTACCACTATGTTATATATTGTTTGCCACTTGTCTAGACTGAACACCAGTGGCAACTAACAAGTGTCCATAAGGGTGACTGCAATACAATTCTATCATTGAATGGTTGCATGACATGCAGCAGGATTCTGACCAGTTGGGAAGGTGGGCTGAGGAATAGTTAATGGAGTTTAATACAGATCAGTGCAAGGTGTTGCATTTTGGGAAATGGAGCAAGGGCACAATCTAAATGGTGAATGGTAGGGCTCTGGTGAGTGTTGTGGTGCCTAGACAATGGCGTCACAGGTAGATAGGATAGTCAAGACTGCTTTTGGCACATTGGCCTCAATAGTCAGAGCATAGAAGTTGGGATATTATGTTACAGCTGTACAAGACATTGGCAAAACCACATTTTGAGCACTGTGTCCAGTTTCTGTCACCCTGCTATGGGAAAGATGTTGTTAAGTGGAAAAGGTGCAGAAAATATTTATTAGGATGTGGCCAGGACTCGAGGGCCTGTGCTGGAGGGAAAGGTTAAGCTGGCTAGAATTTTGTTCCTTGGAGAGCAGAAGGATGAGGGGTGATCTTATAGAGGTGTAAAATATCATTGAAGGAATAGATAGGGTAAATAGGCTGTATCGCGGAGGTGGTAGTTGAGGCAGGTACTATTACAACGTTTAAGAAACATTTAGTCAGGTAAATTAATAGTATAGTTTTAGAGGAATATAGGCCAAAAGCAGGCTGGTGATAGTAGTTTAGATGGGGCATGTTGGTCGTGGGCAAGTTGACATCATGATTCTATGACCTGATGCCCTATTTCCTGTTTCCCTTCCTAGTTTGCAGAGCAAATTAAATTGTTTAATGTTTGCAATGTGCCTTTAAGGACCCAAACTGAACCAGTTGTTTGCGTCATCAGTGCAAATGTTCTGTCTAATTAGTCAGGAAACTATTAATTGATATGCTAATTGAACAACTAAGCTATAATTCCATCTAAATCGGGGCAGTCATCTCTCTGTATACACTTTGTGCAGACTCAATGTCATGCAACATAGTCCCCACCAGACTTGCTGATAAGCTGCTGGAACTGGGACTGACAGTTCCCCTGTGTGCCTAGGTCCTGGACTTTCTGAATACCAGGTCCCAGGTGGTCAAGATGGGTAGATATACCACCAACCCACTCACACTGAACACAAGATTCCCCCAGGGTTGCGCCTTCAGCCACCTACTGTAATCCCTGTACACACATGACTGTGTGGCCAGATTCAGCTCCATCTCCATCATTATGTTTGCTGATGACACAGTGGTGGTGGGCCTGATCTCCGATAACAATGAGAAGGCCTACCTGGAGGTGGTGGTTGACCTGGCACTCTGGTGTCAGGATAACAGCCTCCTCTTGAATGTCACAAAAACTAAGGAGCTGATTGTTGATTTTAGAAGGGCACAACAACCAAGAATGTCTACGCCTCTGGGGATTTATAGGACTACTGTGGAGAGGATGAGCAGCTTTAAATACCTGGGAGTCCACATCACAGAGGATCTGACATGGACAACACACTGGTGAGAAAGGCAAGGCAGCGCCTTTACCACCTCAGGCAGCTGAGGAAATGCAGAGTCTCTCTGAGGATCCTTCAATCCTTCTACTCTGGTGCTGTAGAAAGCATCCTGACCAGAAACATCTCTATCTGGTTCGGCAACAGCTCTGGCCAGGAAAGGAAGGCTCTGCAGAGAGTAGTGCGCTCGGCCGAATGCACCAATGGTTCCCCCCCCCCCCCCAACCCTGCAGAACCTATACAGCAGGAGGTGCAGATCCAGAGCCTGCAGGATCATGAAGGCACCCTACCACACCTGGAACAGATTGTTCCAGCTGCTGCGGTCAGGCAAGCGCATCCACTGTCACGCAGCAAAAACAGAGAGGCTCAGATGGAGTTTCTTCCCACAGTCAAGTCAAGTCAGGTTTATTCGTTACAAACGCATACGAGATGCGCAGTGAAATGAAAAGTGGTAATGCTTACGAATTGTGCAGAAAAACTACGAAACAGAATGGAACAGAATTAGTAATTACATATTTGTGGGAAAAAAAGAAAAAAACAGCAATTTTAAAAAGACACCACACAACAGTAAATTGGTACAGTAAGTTAGTCCCTGCTGTTGGGGTGGAATAGGAGTTTACAGTCCTAATGGCCTATGGGAAGAAACTCCTTCTCATCCTCTCTGTTTTCACAGCATGGCAACGGAGACGCTAGCCTGACCATAGCAGCTGGAACAGTCTGTTGCTGGGGTTGATGTGGTCCCCCATAATGTTGTTGGCTTTGGATCTGCACCTTCTGATGTATAGTTCCTGCAGGGGGGGCGAGTGTACTTTCCGTAGTGCGTTCGGCCGAACGCTCTACTCTCTGCAAAGCCTTCTTGTCCTGGGCACAGCAGTTCCCAAACCAGATTGTGATGTTTCCGGACAAGATGCTTTCCACAGCCGCTGAGTAGAAGCACGGGAGGATCCTCAGAGACACTATGAATTTCCTCAATTGCCTGAGGTGGTAAAGGCGCTGCCTTGCCTTACTCACGAGTGCTGCAGCGTGTGATGTCCGTGTCAGATCCTCTGAGATGTGGACTCCCAGGTATTTCAAGCAGCTCACCCTATCCACAGTATCCCCATTTATCTTCAATGGTGTGTACGTCCTCGGATGTTGTGCCCTCCTAAAGTCCACGATCAGCTCCTTAGATTTTTTGACATTCAAGAGAGGTTGTTGTCCTGCCACCAGGGTGCCAGATCAGCCACCTCTTCCCGGTAGACCTTCTCATTATTCTCGGTGATCAGGCCCACCACCACAGTGTCATCAGCAAACTTGATTATAGAGTTGGAGCTGAACCTAGCCACACAGTCATGAGTGTACAGGGATTACAGTAGGGGGCTGAGGACGCAACCCTGGGGGGATCCTGTGCTCAGGGTGAGGGACTTTGTTGTATTTCCTCCCATCTTGATTACCTGGGGCATGGCGGTGAGAAAATCCAGGACCCAGGCACACATGGGGGTGTTGAGCCCAAATTCCAGCAGCTTCTCAGCAAATCTGGTGGGGACTATCGTGTTGAAGGCTGAACTGAAGTTTATGAACAGCATTCTCACATAGCCCCCCTTCTGGCTGTCAATGTGAGAGAGAGCGTTGTGCAGAACCTGGGAGACCGCATTGTCCGTGGATCTGTTCGGACGGTATGCGAATTGTAGCGGGTCCATGTTGCAAGGGAGGAAGGCGCAGATGTGTTTCTTGACCAGCATCTCAAAGCATTTCATGACTACTGAGGTGAGGGCCACCGGACGGCAGTCATTCAGACACGCTGGGGAGGCATTCTTTGGTACAGATACAATGATGGATCTTTTGAAGCAGACAGGGACCACGGACGTGGCCAGGGAGAGGTTGAATATTGTAGTGAGCACCGGGGATAGCTGCGTAGCACAAGACTTAAATATTCGCCACAAGATGCCATCTGGGCATACAGCTTTCCTCGTGTTCACATGTGTCAGAGCCCTCCTCACGTTGTGCTCGGACAATGAGAGCGTGTACCCATCCCCAGCGGTGGCCCTCCCTCCAGCCTTGCTAGCCAGCGTGCTGGCGGTGTTGTCGTTAGCTGGCAAGCCTGGGTGATGTTGCCCATCTCGAAACGATGCCAACGTCATCAGCGAGGGAGGTGCCGGTACTTAAGGTGGAGGGAGGGGTCTGCTCCGGTAGTTGGTTATAGTCCGTAGCCCCTGGCAAAAGTGTCTGGTGTCCTGCTGCTCCATCTGTGACTCCATCTTGTCCCTGTACCTCCTTTTTGCGTCCTTCACCACCCTTTGCAGTCGGTAGGACACTACCTTGTAGGCATCCATATTTCCGGAAGCCAGGCCAGAGTTGTAGGCAGCGGTGCAAGCATTCAGGGCAACATGAACAGACCTGTCCACCCAGGGTTTTTGATTCGGAAAGATGCTAACCCTTATCGTGGAGACAATGTTATTGACTATTGTTACGATTAAGTCCGTGACCACTTCCGCGAACTCACTGACGTCACTGGAACGTGTTTGGAACATATTCCAGTCGACATCGGTCAGTGCATCTTGCAGCATGGCCTCCGACTGGTCAGACCACCGCTTTACTTCCCTCATCACTGCCGCTTCCCATACTATCCTCTGTTTATACTCTAGCAGCAGGAAAATGGCAGCGTGGTCAGATTTTTCTAAAGGAGGGAGTGCAACGGCCTTGTAGCCCTACCGGAACGGCATATAGCAGTGGTCCAATATTCCTTCCCCCCTGGTGGCACACGTGATGTGTTGGTAGAAGTTCGGCATGGCCTTCTTGAGATTTGATTTATTCAAATCTCTAGCCACCACCATAGCCGCATCCGGGTTCTTGTTTTGATGTCGACATAGCACATGGTGTAGGGCCGATAGTGCCATGTCGGTGTCCGCATGCAGTGGAATGTAGACAGCTGTGACGATCACTGAGCCGAACTCCCGGAGAAGGTAGATGGCATGAGATCGTTAGATGCTCCAGGTCCGATGAGCAGAAACGGGAAGGCATCTTAATATTTCCAGGGTTAATATTCACAGGCCAGCAGGACTGTAAGCTCTGATCTCACCAGGGCATAAATACTGTTGCGTCTTCTTTTTTTAATGGAACACTGGTCCTGTTCTGTTCTGTTCTGTTGTTTTGCACAATCCCGCAAGCATTGCCACTTTCATTTAACTGTATGTGACAAATAAAGTTGACTTGATGTATTTGGGGAAAAAAAAAGGATTATCTGACTGCACTACAAAAACTTCAGTTTCTCTGTTTGAATTTACCTAATTATGTTTCCCCGTTCTGCGGGTAAAATCAACTCAACTTCTGAAAAGCAAACACGAAGGAAGTGTAGAAACATCTTTAATTATACGTATACAATTCTTTCTTCTTATAATAAAAGATTAACTGCACAGCACTGTAATTAAAACTGTCAACACCAAAAACTTCCATGTTCCTTGTTTACTGCAAGTAATTCAAGATAGAATCAAAATCGTATCTTCTCAGCAGATCTCTTCACATAAGGAACAAATATGAAAAAAGTCTGATATTTGCTTGCAAATGCAATTAATAGTCCAATAATCATATGGTCAATATGAAAATTATTTATGCAGAACACACGTAAAGGGTCTGTTTCCATGTTATGTAACTTTGACCATATATGGGACACACTCAGATGATAGCACAGGTTGATTTCAGAGATGGGAGATGTTTATTTCCAATATTTTAGAAATTGGATTAGAAATAAAACATTGTTTCCTTCTGCCTCAAGTGTAAGTCATGTATACAATATTTTGGCCCTCTGTTTTGATCATGTCACTGCCACTGAGATCATAAGTCCTCCATGGCACAGCATCTGATAGGTACTGTAACGTTTATTAGTTCCCCATCCGCAAAAGGACAATCCCTGTAATTCATTATTGGGGAAATAAGTGAAAATTAAATAAATGTGCCAGTGAGGAACATTAAAATGTGAAAGGCATAGATAGAGTGGATGTGGAACGGATGTTTCCACTGGTGGGAGAGTCTAGGACCAGGGGTCATAGTCTTAGAATTAAAGGGCGCTCTTTTAGAAAGGAGGCAAGGAGGAACTTCTTTAGTTAGAGGGTAGTTAATCTGTGGAACTCATTGCCACAGAGGGCTGTGGAGGCCAAGTCAGTGGATATTTTTAAGGCAGAGATGGACAGATTCTTGATTAGAATGGGTGTCAAGCATTATGGGGAGAAGACAGGAAAATGGTATTTGGAGGCCGAGATCAGCCATGTTTGAATGGCGAAGTGGACTTGATGGGCCAAGTGGCCTAATTCTACTCCTATAATTTGTGAACTTGTGAACTTGTAAAACACATAACATCTCTGACTTGCTCAATCAAGGATCCTGATCAACCGGACCATGCCCTCTTCTTGCTGTGACCATCGGGCAGGAGCTACAGAAGCTTGACTCATACACCAGGTTCAGGTACATCTACTTTCCTATAAGGTGAATTGATCTGCTCATTTCTAATTCTATGTTGGCAATGGAACAATACAGACCATCTCTTGTATTACCATGGACTTTTGTTTTTTAAATTGTGTATTTTTGCACTAATGTCACTCTTGTGTTTCTTTTTACTGCCTTTGATAAGTCATGTGTTTATGTGTTGTCTGAGTATGTGCCTGTGATGCTGCTGCTGCAAACACGATTTTCATTGTACCTTTAGGTCACTGTACGTGCATATGTCAATAAACACAACTTGCATGTGTTTTGAAAGCCTTGTGCCTTCACTCACTCTCTCAAATATCTTTAGGCAGCATATAAATGAACCTTGCAGCTGCAAGCTCAGGCAATGGTTGCTGGTTGAGAGCATGTTAGGCTGCTCCTGAGAAAACAATGGGAATGCTATTGTCAAGCAAGGATCTCTCAATTACACCTGTTAGGGAAAATATGATTCCTATTTATCCTACCAAATCTAAATACAAAATAACACTGATAACTCTCTTATATTTACAGAATGGAAAGTCAGTGATCGATGGTGGTCCAGTTTATATCCCCCCAGAAAATTCAGGCCAGTTAGTATGGCTGATGTTGAAAATGTCTTTGGTTGTGAAAATTCAAATAATTCCCTGGGTCACATTGTGTGGTGGTGAATAATTAGCCAATCACTGTGGACCAGAGTGTTGCAAACTTCCTTGCCTGTGCACCACAGATATGAAATATGGGACATGTTGGAGCTGGATGATAGCACATCAGACCTCTCATTGATCATACTGAGCTGAGAGGCTGGATGTGGCATCTATCTTGTCGCTCAGCATTTGCACTACAGTCCCATTCAAAATAATTACCCACCTTCATTAAAAGATCAATGAGTAAAAATTATTATTATTATTATTATTATTATTATTATTAACAATAATAATTGTTATTACTAACAATAGCAATAATAGCAATACAGTTTGCTATTATTAATATATTGTATAATACTACTACTAATAATAATAATAATAATAATAATGTAAATTGCTCGTTTCTAAGCATCACCACAGGCTAGTTTCAGTAAAAACATTGAATCAAGCACTTGAAACAATTATATTTTATATTAACAAAAGCGCATTACAGTTCAACTACTGTACCTATCCCACCGCGGGTTCGATCCTCGTATCTGCCTGTTCAAGCCCTCTCGGCCTCGCTCAGATAGAGACACTCCAGAGGTTCATGCAGACCCAAGCGCTCTCGCAGAAGATCGACGCTTGACCTCGTGGTAGCGGACTTTTATATGTCCCGGGACCTCGAGGGGCCGAACCACATGGGGGTGCTCTCTTAATAATCCAATTTCAGATATCAATTAATCCCATAAATAACAGACATTTCCCTAACCCAATAATACTGCAGCTCAATACATTGTATTCAATCCAGACTTTAGAAGAAAGCCAACTTATAAACATTTACCCTTATCTGCAAGAAACCCAGACAAGGCCCAATACCTCATCTAATCAACATTCAGCAAGGTTGAACTCTGCAACATTATTTACAATTATGTACAAGGTGCATATCTGGTTTGCAGCCATCCAATCCATTCTATGCATTTTGCACCTAATTGACAGAGTCTGCAGATGTTCTTATTCTTTCCTTGCAATTTGTACCTAAGCTCTAGAGACACTGGCACCTCTCCGCAGCCTGTCCCAGCTCCGTGGAGAGCAATTCCAAATTGACCAAATCTCCCAGCAGCCCTGAAGCTTCTACCCCATTTTGAAGTCCAAGCCACTCAAATTTAGCCAGGATTATTATTATTATTAATAATAATAATAATAATAATAATAATAATAATAATAATAATAATAATAATAATAATGATAATGATAATGATAGCATGAGTTGCACAATTTGGTCCATTGTATGTAAGTTGCTGTACATATTGGTTGCTGCTTAGAAAATGTTTTTGCCTATTGATGATGAACAAAATTGGTGGTGCATTTTGAATTGAATTGCTATCATGGGATTGAGCGAGGAGTCATCTCACAGAGAGAGTTTAAAACTGTGCTTCCGCAATCTTTGCCATCATCCATTCCAGTTTGTCGGAAGTCAGAATGTTTTCGGTTGGGGAAATAGGGTCTCCACATCTGGATCAGATAAATATCGATGAGTCTGTGCCAAGAGATCTGACCAGCAAAATCTGGCCCTTTATAGAAATTGTTTATCTACATGGTGTGTTCATGAAGCAAAACAATTCAATGTCTGCATTCTGCCATCTTCAATTGTTTTAGTTAGATCAGCTGTGAAACAAGGTCCCCTCTGAGGTATCGGGATATTGAAATTGTAGGGCCACTGATAAAAGTATAAAAAGATGCTCTTCATTTTGGGTGGATGATAAATAGTCTCTCCCTTTGGGTGTTTTGTGTAAGGAATAGAGCTTCAGCATTTTTGTAATATGAATAGTTTGGACAGATGTATATCTGATTTATCACCACCTTCGTAAAAGTGCTGTTTTACACAGAGAAACATCCTTTCAACCTCGTTGATCAGTCAGATGTTCATTTTATGTCTGTCTTGTGAAAGTGTCTGTCAGTTTTACTTACAATGATTCTTATTAAGACTCTCTTCAAATTCTTCAGGATTGTTCTTCAATCATTTATTTTATTTTTTTAGTATGCCCATTTGTTATCTGAGACAGAGAAAAATTTCTCCTATTGAGGACAACCAAGGCAGATTCTGAGCAAATGCATCATAAAATAGAGTTTCTGCCTTTCATCAGATTAGTGATAGGACAGCAGATATGCTTCCTGCACACTTTGATTTGTTTCTTAGGATAGTTAACATATGCTACCAAAAAGTACTTCACACCTCATTCTAAGTTACGATATCAAAAGGAATGAAATTGGGAATTCAGTTGCCTATCCATCTCCCCCCCTCCTGCCCTCCTCCACCTCCCACGTACATTCCTACCTCTGGCTTTACTATTCGCAACTCTTCAATAATTTTGTCTCACACCTTCTATTTCTTCATCTCTGGTCTTTGTTCAACCATTTGCCTATCAAAATCCCATCAAGCCTGTGCCCATCTATTACCACAACTGGGCTAAGGCCAGGCGACAATTCTCAGACACCTCCTCCTACTTATCCTTGGACCATGACCCCACAGACGAGCGCCAGACCTTAATATCACACACAATTTCTGATTTTATTACTTCTGGCTCTGCCCCCTAGAGCCTCCAACTTTATTATTACCGAGCATCTCATAGCCCGATTTTATCTTCTCCACAAAATCCACAAACAGAACTTTCCTGGCAGACCCATTGTTTCTGCATGCTCATGTCCCACCAAATTAATTTCCACATACCTCAAGTCCATTCTATCCTACCTGGTCCAATCCCTCCCTACCCATATCCAAGACACCTCACATGCTCTTCGTCTCTTCAATTATTTCCGTTTTCCAGGCCCCCACTCCTTCATCTTTACCATGGATGTCCAGTCACTCTACAGCTCCATCCCCCAGCAGGAAGGTTGTAAAGCCCTCCGTTTCTTCCTCGACCGCAGAACCAGCCAATTTCTGTCCACTAATACTCTCCTCCGCATAGCAGAGCTGGTCCATACCCTCAACAACTTCTCTTTCGAATTATCCCACTTCCTCCAAATTCAAGGCATAGCTATGGGCACTCTCATGGGCTTCAGCTATGCCAGCCTCTTTGTTGGGTACGTCGAACAATCACTGTTGCAGGCGTACACTGGCCCTATTCCCAAACTCTACCATTGCTGCATTGATGACTGTATCGGTGCTGCCTCCTGCACCCTTGCAGAACTCACTGACTTCATCCACTTCACAACTAATTTCCATCCTACACTCAAATTCACTTGGACCATCTCCGACATCACCCTACAGTTTCTGGATCTCACTCTCTCCATTACAGGAGACAGACAATTGTCTGACATCTACTACAAACCTACTGACTCCCATAGCTATCGAGACCACACTTCTTCCCACACTGCTTCCTGTAAAAACTCTATCCCCTTCTCCCAATTCTCCTTCTACAACGGATCTGCTTCCAGGATGAGGTTTTCCATATTAGATCATTGGAGATGTCCTCATTCTTCAGAAAACAGGTGTTCCCCTCTTCCGTTATAGATGAGGCTCTCACTAGGGTATCCTCGATATCCCACAGCTCTGCCCTTGCTCCCCTCCTCTTATTTGCAGCAAGAACAGAGTCTCCCTTGTCCTCACCTTCCACCCTATCAGCCACCGCATATAGCATAAAATCCAACATTTTTGCCACCTCCAACTGGATCCCACTACTGGCCACATCCACCCCTTTCTGCTTTCCACAGAGACCGTTCCCTTCTCAACTCCCTGGTCAACTCGTCCTTTCCCACCCAAACTACCCCCTCCCCTGGTACTTTCCCCTGCAACCACAGGAAATGCAACACCTATCCCTTTACCTCCCCCTCGACTCCATCCAAGGACCCCAACAGTCTTCCCAGGTGAGGAAGAAGTTTACATGCACCTCCTCCACCTCATCTACTGTATCAGCTGTTCCAGATGTGAACTTCTGCACATCAGTGAGACCAAGCACAGGCTTGGCAATCCTTTTGCTGAACACCTCCGCTCAGTCCACCTTACTCTACCTGATCTCCCGTTTGCTCAGCACTTCAACTACCCCTCCCATTCCCAATCTGACCTTTTTGCCATGGGCCTCCTCCATTGTCAGTGTGATGCCCAGCACAAATTGGAGGAACAGCATGTCATATTTCGCTTGGGTAGCTTGCACCTTAGCGATATGAACATTGAATTCTCTAACTTCAAATAGCCCTTGCTTTCCCTCTATCGCCATCCTCTCCCCCTTCCCAGTTCTCCTACCATTCTTACTGTCTCCGACTACATTTTATCTCTGTACCGCCCACTCCCCTGACATCAGTCTGAACAAGGTTCTCGACCTGAAATGTCACCTATTCCATCTTTCCAGAGATACTGCCTGTCCCGCTGAGTTACTCCAACATTTTGTGTCTCCCATCTATCACCTGCCAAGCTTTGTCCTGCCCCTGCTCTCTTCCAGCTTTCTTCCCCTCCACCCTCCCATTCAATCTGAAGAAAGGTCCCAAATTGAAACGTCACCTAAATCTGTTCTCCAGGGATGCTGCCTGAATCATTGAGTTACTCCAGCATTTACTGCCTTTTCTTAAACGAAAAGCCAGGTTAGGTTGGGACACGGAAGCATTGCTGGAATCTGGCTTCTCGTTCACCCGCTCTTCCTGTTAATATCTTGTTAATAATTGTTGTTATGTTCATATGCTGAACTTTTTGTTATTTATTATGTCATTTACAGAGCACTATGTTTACATATCTGTTGGGCAGCCGTAAGTAAGAATGTCATTATTCCCTTTCAGGACAAATAACAATAAAACACTCTTGACTCTTGATGTGACTCTTGACAAATGAAGCCTTAACATCCTGAGTACGGGTGCTGTCTGTACAGAGTTTGTATGCACACTGTTTGTAAGCGTGGATTTTCTCTGGGATCCCCAGTTTCCCCCTTCACTCCAAAGACTTAGAGGTTTGCAGGCTAATTGGCTTTTTATAATTGTAAATTGCCCCTGATGTGTGTAGGATGGTGTTCGTGTGTGGGGATTGTGGTCTGCGCGAAGGTGGTGGGCCGAAGGGCCTGTTTCTGTGCTGTATCGCCAAACTAATCTAAACTAATCAGAACTAAACTTAAACTAAACACTGAACATTTTTTTTCAAATTCACAGCAGCCAATTATGAAGGTTGTTGGCAATTGGTAAAGCCATGAGGAGGAAACTCATGGTTATGATCAGGAGGAAAATTGGGAGTGGTGGGTAATTGGGGAAACCAAGTAGGTTGGTTTGAGGGAGAACTAAAGTCTTCACTGTGAGGCTAGGAGGAGCAATATTGCCTTGACTGGCTCACAGAAAACTGAAATGCAATCTTTCCAGCTATTTTCGAGCATGTGCAGTGTACTTTTGTAAAATAAAGAAGACCCACATTTCAGACAATTGCTTGACTGAAACCTTTGTCTGTTTTTTTCTGCATGCCACTACCGTAACAAACTTACAGAAACCTCCTTATCAGGGGTACTCTGTGGCAATGTTGTTGGATATAATATGAGCGGGAGGATATTGGTAGGAAATAACTGGTTTCAATCGAAGGTGGACACAACATGCTGGAGTAACTCAGGGGGACAGGCAGCATCTCTGGAGATAAAAAATGGGTGATGTTTCAGGTAAAAACTCTTCTTCAGACCTGAGCTGGAGGTTAGATGCGTTTGAACAGAAATGCTATAGATGTACTTACGGGCCCCAGGAAAAGAAGCCTAACTGGACCAGTTCAAGGAAACATGCTGCTAGAAACCAAGATTTTCCAGGACAACTATTTGCACATTTCTGCATACAAACCCTGGCACACAACCAGTAGCTGGACTGCTTTACTCATGGAGGTCAAGATTATTATCACTCTAAGCAGCATAAGTAGCAACAGATGATATGCCATAGTTTGCTGCTCAGCACAGCCATAGGGAGGCTCCTCATGCTCAGGGGAAGACACTTCCGAAACATCTGTTTCCATGGAGACTAAGGCTTAAAAGCTGTTAAAGAAGGAACTGCAGATGCTGGAGAATCGAGGGTACACAAAAAGCTGGAGAAACTCAGCGGGTGCAGCAGCATCTAAGGAGTGAAGGAGATAGGCGACGTTTCGGGTCGAGACCCTTCTTCAGACTGGTCAGGGATCAGGGAAACGAGAGATTTAGACGGTGATGTGGAGAGATAAGGAACAATGAATGAAAGATATGCAAAAAAGTATCAATGATAAAGGGAACAAGCCATTGTAAGCTGTTTGTGGTGTAAAAATGAGAAGCTGGTGCGACTGGGGTGGGGGAGGGAGATAGAGATAGAGGGAATGCCAGGGCCCGAGGGCTGAGGGAGAGGTGGGAAGGGGAGGAGACAGCAAGGGTTAACAGAATTGAGAAAATTCAATGACAACTGCCACATTGTACAAAACAGGGCTACTAGCTATCATTCATGAAGGGGAATGATAAAAGACCTAGCAGCTGTCACTGTCTTTTAAGGTTATTTAAGGCTTAAAAGCTAATGGACTTGCTTGCTTCTCCAAAGATTGCATGCACATTGCACTTTAGCCACCCTTTCATAATCTAGAGATACTCCTCCAAGACAAGGGTGATCGCTCCCTGAAATGTTCAATCTTGGGATTAGGATAAATCGATGCTTACTGTTTGGCATGGACTGGTACGCCGCAGAGCCTGTTTCCGTATATATCTCTATATATCTCTACGACAATGCACCTTGTCTCCCATATTTCATGGCAAAGCTGCCCCAAATGCTCAATGAAGTTTATCTGCTCCTTTCTTGGCATTTCATCCTGTCTAAGTGAAATAAATATACTTTTTGAAAGCCACAGCACAACAAGGAGTCATGTGGAGAAAGCAATGATCCCTTCAAGTTAAGATTCCTCTGACCAGACTCTCTGGTTCTCATAAAAAATGATAGTTCTGAGAATTTAACTGGAATCTCCCCGTCACTGACATTCTAGAGACAACTGCCACATTGTACAAAACAGGACTACTAGCTATCATTCATGAAGGGGAATGATAAAAGACCTAGCAGCTGTCACTGTCTTTTAAGGTTATTCCCTGTTGTTCTAACTTTTCTATTGCTGAAAGGCTGAGGCAAAGAATGAAAGAGACAATGTTAGTCAATAATCTCTGACGAGACTGAATGTTGAGTCTGATATAACTAAGTAGTTTTTGAGTCGTCTTTTGTGAGTTGAAAGAGACCAGATTAGAATAACTTTTCATGAGGAGGGATACCCAGGACAGGTGACTGGCAATCAGGCAGAAGGTAAATGGAAGCTAGAGGGTGCTGGTTGCAGAGAGAAAACCCATCCATTAGTGTAATCCTGGATGATACAATCAAAAATGTAAGGAAGCACAACCAAAAACATTAGTGAAGATACAAAGTTAAATGGTTAGTACTTTATCTGCATTGCTGACAATTGCAAGCGATAGCTAGAGAGAGATCTCTCTCTCTAGCTATGCACATATTTGCTCTTCCAATTCACGCTCCCCATTTGGCGGTCTATAATACACCCCTAAAAGTGTTGCTACACCGTTCCCACTTCTCAGTTCCACCCAAATAGCCTCCCTAGACGAGCCCTCTAATCTATACTGCCAAAGCACTGCTGTAATATCTTCTCTGACAAGCAATGCAACACCTCCCCCTCTGGTCCCTCCAATTCTATCACACCTGAAGCAACGAAATCCTGGAATATTTAGTTTCCAATCACAGCCCTCCTGCAACCACGTTTCACTGATTGCCACAACATCATATTTCCAGGTGTCAATCCAGGCTCTAAGTTCGTCCACCTTACTTACAATGCTCCTAGCATTAAAATATACACATTTTAGAAACCCACCATCCCTTATTCTCTGTCTATTATCTTTTTCATCTTTCTCGCCTACATTTTGGATCCGAGTGCTTCCCTTCTCTGCCTCTTGCCCCACACCTGACCCCAAGCCCCCTCTACCCGAGTCCCTCCCCCCCAGCCTTTCTAGTTTAAAGTCTCCCCAGTAGCCTTTGCAAATCTCCCTGCCAGGATATTGGTCCCCCTCGGGCTCAAGTGCAACCCGTCCTTTGTGTACAGATCATGCCTTCCCCAAAAGAGGTCCCAGTGATCAAGAAACTTGAATCCCTGCCCACTGCACCAGTCCCTCAGCCACGCATTTATCCTCCACCTCATTTCATTCCTACTATCACTGTCACGCGGCACAGGCAGTAATCCTGAAATCGTTACCCTTTTGGTCCATCTCCTTAACTTTACCCCCAACTCCCTAAATTCTCCCTTCAGGACTTCGTCTCTTTTTCTGCCTATGTCATTGGTACCTATGTGTACCACAACATCAGGCCCCTCTCCCTCCCTTATCAGAACCTTTTGGACACGTTCTGACACATCAGACCCTGGCACCAGTGAGGCAAACTACCATCCGGGTCTCCCGACTGCGTCCACAGAATCGCCTATCCGACCCCCTAACTATAGAGTCCCCTATTACAATTGCCCTCCTCTTTTTGTTACCCTTCTGAGCATCAGGGCCGGTCTCTGTGCCGGAGGCCCAGCCGCTGTTGCTGCCCCCAGCTAGGCTGTCCCCTCCAATCGTACTCAAACCCGAGTACCTATTTTCCAGGTGTACGGTCACAGGGGTACTCTCTAGCCCCTGCCTCTGCCCCTTGCCCTTCCTAACTGTGACCCACTTGTCTGCCTCCTGTGGTTTGGGAGTGACTACCTCCCTGTAGCTCCTCTCTATGACCTCCTCACTCTCCCTGACCAGACGGAGGCCATCGAGCTGCTGCTCCAGGTTCCTAACACAGTCCTTTAGGAGCCCCATCTCAACACACCTGGCGCAGATGTGGATGTCTGGAGGGCTATCAGATTCCCTGACCTCCCACATCTGACACCCAGAACAATACACTGCCCTGGCCTTCATACTCCCCATTACACAGGATACAATATAAAGTACACAACGAAGTGCTGGGATCTGTCTGCCAATCAGCTGCTTACCCTGGTCCACTTCCACCAATCAGCGGCTTCCTCAAAAAAAAAACACTTCTCCTAATGGAATGTTATGGATTTCGGCAACGGCGCCTGTGGGCCTCTGAAAAAACAAGCCCCGCGCTGGATTTTAAACCTTACTGGTCGGGTGTCGCTCCTCCCCCTCCTCCTCTTCCAACGGCTCCAGTGGGCCTCTCAGCTGGGTCAGGGATAAAGTTGTGGAGAAGTTTAAAGCAGGGTTGGGTTATAAAAAAATAGCCCAAGCTTTGAACATCTCACAGAACACTGTTCAATCCATCATCTGAAAATGGAAAGAGTATGGCACAACTGCAAACCTACCAAAACATGGCCGTCCACCTAAACTGACAGGCCAGGCAAGGACAGCATTGATCAGAGAAGCAGCCAAGAGGCCCATGGTAACTCTGGAGGAGCTGCAGAGATCCACAGCTCAGGTGGGAGAATCTGTCCACAGGACAACTATTAGTCCTGCACTCCACAAATCGGGCCTTTATGGAAGAGTGGCAAGATGAAAATGAGGTTGCTTTGGCAAGAAAGGTGAAAATAAACCCAAAGGGTTTCTACAGCTATATTAATAGCAAAAGGATAACGAGGGATAAAATTGGACCATTAGAGAACCAGAATGGACAGCTATCTGCAGAGCCAAAAGAGATGGGGGAGATATTGAACAATTTCTTTTCTTCGGTATTCACCAAGGAGAAGGATATTGAACTCGGTGAGTTAAGGGGAAAAAGTAGAGTAGCTATGGAAACTATGAGATTCAAAGAGGAGGAAGTACTGACACTTTTGAAAAATATAAAAGTGGATAAGTCTCCAGGTCCTGACAGGATATTCCCTAGGACATTGAGGGAAGTTAGTGTAGAAATAGCAGGAGCTATGACATAAATATTTCAAATGTCATTAGAAACGGGAATAGTGCCGGAAGATTGGCGTACTGCGCATGTTGTTCCATTGTTTAAAAAGGGTTCAAAGAATAAACCTAGCAATTATAGACCTATTAGTTTGACGTCAGTGGTGGGCAAATTAATGGAAAGGATACTTAGAGATAATATATATAAGCATCTGGATAAACAGGGTCTGATCAGGAACATTCAACATGGATTTGTGCCTGGAAGGTCATGTTTGACAAACCTTCTTGAATTATTTGAATCGGTAACTAGGGAAATTGATGAGGGTAAAGCAGTGGATGTTGTCTATATGGATTTCAGTAAGGCCTTTGACAAAGTTCCCCATGGATGGTTGGTTAAGAAGGTTCGATCTTTGGGTGTTAATGGCGGAGTAGCAAGATGGATTCAACAGTGGCTGAATGGGAGATGTCAGAGAGTAATGGTGGATGGCTGTTTGTCAGGTTGGAAGCCGGTGACCAGTGGGGTGCCTCAGGGATCTGTGTTGGGTCCACTGTTGTTTGTCATGTACATCAAAGATCTGGATGTTGTGGTGGAAAAATGGATAAGTAAGTATGCAGATGATACTAAGATAGGTGGTGTTGTGGATAATGAAGTAGATTTTCAAAGTCTACAGAGAGATTTGGGCCATTTGGAAAAGTGGGCTGAAAGATGGCAGATGGAGTTTAATGCTGTTAAGTGTGAAGTGCTACATCTTGGCAGGACAAATCAAAATAGGACGTACATGGTAAATGGTAGGGAATTGAGGAATGCTGTGGAACAGAGGGATCTAGGAATAACTGTGCATAGTTCCCTGAAGGTGGAATCGCATGTAGATAGGGTGGTAAAGAAAGCCTTTGGTGTGCTGGCCTTTATAAATCAGAGCATTGAATACAGAAGTAGGGAAGTAATGTTAAAATTGTACAAGGCATTGGTAAGACCAATTCTGGAGTATGGTGTACAATTTTGGTTGCCTAGTTATAGGAAGGATGTCAACAAAATAGAGAGAGTACAGAGGAGATTTACTAGAATGTTGCCAGGGTTCCAGCAACTATGTTACAGAGAAAGGTTGAACAAGTTAGGTCTTTAATCTTTGGAGCGCAGAAGGTTAAGGGGGGACTTGATTGAGGTCTTTAAAATGATGAAAGGGATAGACAGAGTTGACGTGGATACGTTTTTCCCATTGAGGGTAGGGAAGATTCAAACAAGAGGGCATGACATGAGAATTAAGGGACAGAGGTTTCGGGGTAATGTGAGGGGGAACTTCTTTACTCAGAGGGTGGTGGCTGTGTGGAATGAGCTTCCAGCGGAAGTGGTGGAGGCAGGATCGATTTTAACATTTAAGAGTAAAGTGGATAGGTATATGGACGTGAAGGGAATGGAGGGGTATGGTCTGAGTGCAGGTAGATGGGACTAGGGGAAAACAAATGGTCGGCACGGACTGGAAGGGCCGAGAGGGCCTGTTTCCGTGCTGTAATTGTTATATGGTTATATGGTTGTTATACCTGTCTGGTGTGTTCCTTTGGCTTCATGATGCTGTTTGTTCACTAATGTTGTCTAACAAACCTCTGAGGCATTCACAGAACAGTTGTATTTATACTGAGCTTAGATTACACATAAGTGGACTCTTTACTAATTAGGTGACTTCTGAAGGCAATTGGTTGCATTGGATTTTATTTAGGGGTATCAGAGTAAAGGTGGCTGAATACTTTTGCACGCCACACTTTTCAGTTTTTTATTTGTAAAAAAATTTGAAAACCATGTATCATTTTCCTTCCACTTCGCAATTATGCGCCACGTTGTGTTGGTCTATCACATAAAATTCCAATAAAATACATTTAATTTTGTGGTTGTAACATGACAAAATGTGGAAAAGTTCAAGGGGTATGAATACTTTTGCAAGCCACTGTTCATATCTCTGCTAGCTAGCATCAAAATTCTGATGTTGCAGTGCCAAAAACAGATGCAGTCAGTGCCCATTCAAAATTATTGTGCCTCTTTAGTGTCTCAGGATGATTCTTAGCATGTCACAGTGGAGCAAACTGTGGTGTTGAGTGAATAATGAACTGTGCTGTGGATGGAGCCTGAGTATTGTTCTTGGGACACTGTGTGATGTCAATCAGGATCTGATCATTACTGGCAGGGAGCTGGTTGCTTTGTGTTTCCAGCATCGGAATGGAGCTAACTGAGAAAAGTTTGGATTCAATTGGAATAACATTGCAATTCTACATGATCAAAGAGCTGACTATAGAGAGAACACTGCAGCTCTTTCATCTGCGAGTTCATAATAATAATAGCCAAAAAAAACATGGTTATACAGTGATAACGTGTAAGTGGTGAAGTGAACACCCATGTTTATCTATTTTCGCAAAGGTGATTATGGATGGTTCAAGGAAGACTGAAATATTTGTCCAGAATCGAGACTCAATAAACAATAGACAATAGACATTAGGTGCAGGAGTAGGCCATTCGGCCCTTTGAGCCAGCACCGGCATTCACTGTAATCATGGTTGATCATCCACAATCAGTACCCCGTTCCTGACTTCTCACCATATCCCCTGACTCCACTATATTTAAGACCTCTATCTAACTATCTCTTGAAAGCATCCAGAGAATTGGCCTCCACTGCCTTCTGAGGCAGAGAATTCCACAGATTAACAATTCTCTCAATGAAAAGGATTTTCCCCATCTCTGTTCTAAATGGCCTAACCCATATTCTTAAACTGTGGCCCCTGGTTCTGGACTTCCCAGGCATCGGGAACATGTTTCCTGCCTCTCATGTGTGCAATCCCTTAATAATCTTATACGTTTCAATAAGATCCCCACTCATCCTTCTAAATTCCTGAGTATACAAGCCTAGCCGCTGCATTCTATCAACATATGACAATGCCTCCATCCTGGGAATTAACCTTGTGAACCTACGCTGCACACCCTCAATAGCAAGAATGCCCTTCCTCAAATTTGGAGACCAAAACTGCACACAATACATAGAAACATAGAAACATAGAAATTAGGTGCAGGAGTAGGCCATTCAGCCCTTCGAGCCTGCACCGCCATTCAATATGATCATGGCTGATCATCCAACTCAGTATCCCGTACCTGCCTTCTCTCCATACCCTCTGATCCCCTTAGCCACAAGGGCCACATCCAACTCACTCTTAAATATAGCCAATGAACTGGCCTCAACTACCCTCTGTGGCAGAGAGTTCCAGAGACTCACCACTCTCTGTGTGAAAAAAGTCTTTCTCATCTCGGTCTTAAAGGATTTCCCCCTTATCCTTAAGCTGTGACCCCTTGTCCTGGACTTCCCCAACATCGGGAACAATCTTCCTGCATCTAGCCTGTCCAATCCTTAAGAATTTTGTAAGTTTCTATAAGATCCCCTCTCAATCTCCTAAATTCCAGAGAGTATAAACCGAGTCTATCCAGTCTTTCTTCATAAGACAGTCCTGACATCCCAGGAATCAGTCTGGTGAACCTTCTCTGCACTCCCTCTATGGCAATAATGTCCTTCCTCAGATTTGGAGACCAAAACTGTACGCAATACTCCAGGTGTGGTCTCACCAAGACCCTGTACAACTGAAGTAGAACCTCCCTGCTCCTGTACTCAAATCCTTTTGCTATGAAAGCTAACATACCATTCGCTTTTTTCACTGCCTGCTGCACCTGCATGCCTACTTTTAATGACTGGTGTACCATGACACCCAGGTCTCGCTGCATCTCCCCTTTTCCTAATCGGCCACCATTTAAATAATAGTCTGCTTTCCTGTTTTTGCCACCAAAGTGGATAACCTCACATTTATCCACATTATACTGCATCTGCCAAACATTTGCCCACTCACCCAGCCTATCCAAGTCACCTTGCAGTCTCCTAGCATCCTCCTCACAGCGTACACTGCCCCCCAGCTTAGTGTCATCCGCAAACTTGGAGATATTGCCTTCAATTCCCTCATCCAGATCATTAATATATATTGTAAATAGCTGGGGTCCCAGCACTGAGCCCTGCGGTACCCCACTAGTTACTGCCTGCCATTGTGAAAAGGACCCGTTTACTCCTACTCTTTGCTTCCTGTTTGCCAGCCAGTTCTCTATCCACATCAATACTGAACCCCTAATACCGTATGCTTTAAGTTTGTATACTAATCTCTTATGTGGGACCTTGTCGAAAGCCTTCTGGAAGTCCAGATATACCACATCCACTGGTTCTCCCTTATCCACGCTACTAGTTACATCCTCGAAAAATTCCACAAGATTCGTCAGACATGATTTACCTTTTGTAAATCCATGCTGACTTTGTCCAATGATTTCACCACTTTCCAAATGTGCTGCTATCCCATCTTTAATAACTGACTCTAGCAGTTTCCCCACTACCGATGTTAGACTAACTGGTCTGTAATTCCCCGTTTTCTCTCTCCCTCCCTTCTTAAAAAGAGGGGTTACATTTGCTACCCGCCAATCCTCAGGAACTACTCCAGAATCTAAAGAGTTTTGAAAGATTATCACTAATGCATCCACTATTTCCTGAGCTACTTCCTTAAGTACTCTGGGATGCAGCCTATCTGGCCCTGGGGATTTATCGGCCTTTAATCTATTCAATTTACCCAACACCACTTCCCGACTGACCTGCACAGAATACTGCAGGTGTGGTCTCACTAGTGCCCCGTACAACTGCAGAAGGACCTCTTTGCTCCTACACTCAACTCCTCTAGTTATGAAGGCCAACATGCCATTCACTTTCTTCACTGCCTGCTGTTCCTGCATGCTTAATTTCAGTGACTGATGAACAATGACCCCATATCTCGTTGTACTTCCCCTTTTCCCAACTTGACACCATTCAGAAAATAATCTGCCTTCCTGCTTTTGCCACCAAAGTGGGATAACCTCACATTTATCCACATTAAACTGCATCTGCCATGCATCTGCCCCCTCATCCAACCTGTCCAAGTCACCCTGCATCCTCATAGCATCCTCCTCACAGTTCACACTGCCACCCAGCTTTGTGTCTTCTGCAAATTTGCTAGTTACTTTTAATCACTTTAGCAAAATTATTAATGTATATTGTAAAGAGCTGTGGTCTCAGCACTAAGCCTTGCAGTACCTCACTAGTCACTGCCTGCCATTCTGAAAGGGACCCGTTAATACCTACTCTTTGTTTCCTGTCTGCCAACCAATTTTCTATCCATGTAAGTACCTTACCCCCAATACCATGTGCTCTAATTTTGCCCACTAATCTCCTGTGTGGGACCTTATCAAATGTTTTCTGAAAGTCCAGGTTCACTACATTCATTGGCTCTCCCTTGTCCATTTTCCGAGTTACATCCTCAAAGAATTCCAGAAGAGTAGTCAAGCATGATTTCCCCTTCCTAAATCCATGCTGACTGCTATCCAAATGTGCCGTTACTAAATCCCATTATTGCTGTCCAAATGTGCCGCTATTTCATCTTTTATAATTGACTCCAGCATCTTCCTCACCACCGATGTCAGGTTAACTGGTTTATAATTCCTGTTTTCTCTATCCCACCCTTCTTAAAATGTCAGATAACATTAGCTATCCTCCAATCCACAGGAATGATCCTGAATCTAAAGAACATTGAAAAATGATCACCAATGCTTCCACGATTTCTAGAAACACTTCCTTTAGTACCCTGGGATGCAGACCATCAGGCCCTGGGGATTTATCAGCATTCAGTCCCATCAGTCTATCCAACACCCTTTCCTACCTAATGTTAATTTCCTTCATTTCCTCCATCACCCTAGATCCTCTGGCCACTAGTGCACCAGGGAGATTGTTTGTGTCTTCCTTAGTGAAGACTGATCCAAAGTACCTGTTCAACTCGTATGTTATTTCCTTGTTCCCCATAATAAATTCACCTGTTTCAGTCTTCAAGGGTCCAACTTTGTTTTTAATTATTTTTTTCCTCTTCACATACCTAAATAGGCTTTTACAATCCTCCTTTATATTCTTGCGACATGCCAATTTTAACTCTTGATTCAACTTGCACCCTATATCCAGGCTACTGTTTGAGGGTCTGTAGATAACTCCGATTGGGATATTTTTACCCTTACAATTCCTCAGTTCTATCCATACTGACTCTACATCTCCTGATTCTATGTCACCCCTCGCAAGGGACTGAATTTCATTCCTAACCAACAGAGCTACCCTACCCCCTCTGCCCACCTGTCTGTCTTTTCGATAGGTACATCAGTCCTATCATAGCTTCTTCTACTGTATGCGGCAAGGAGTTGAGTTGCCCTCATTGTTCATTGGAAGAAGGACCTAATATTCTCATCTGATCAGATTTTGAGCTTAAGAGGAAACTCTTCATGTTAGCGGGGTTGAATTACTGAGTTATTTCTACCATAATGATACAGTATATATGTTTGTAATGTAGAACCATTAAATCAAAATGCATGTTTATTCGAAAATATCTTAAAATACACACCATTACCACAGTGGAGCTCATATGCAACTGCTGTTAAATTTCATGCCTGTGATAAATAAGAGTGAGAAAATTTAAGACCTTGTATTTATGGAGCATTTTCATGTCTAGATGCCCTGAAGATGTTGAAAGCACATAAATTATTTGGTTTTTCACCTAGGCATACGTGTGAGCAAATTAACACAAAACAGGCCCTCAGAATAAACAATAAGATAAATAAATGGTTACTTGTTTTAGCATTGCTTTTGAAGTACGAATATAGACTGGGGCATCAAAATGTCCTTCTCGGATGCCATGGAAGATTTTATGTCAATATGAACAGCCAAATTAGGCTTTTTATCATCTGATCCAAAAGGTACTTTTCTCTTTCAGTCTTGTACTGAAGTGACAAACTTAATGTTGCATTAGATTATGAATATTTTTTAATGTAAAACTTACTATAAAATCAAGCTAACACATTCTACAACCACTTGACGGGAAAGGGACTCCAGCAGGGATGACAGTGGACAGTAATGGCAGGTATTTCTGGGAATAATCCAGAAGATGCAGGATCATTTCATTCCAAACAGGACAAAAGATTCTTATGGGAGTAAGAGGTGAAGTGGGTGACAAGGGAAGTCAAGGACAGTATAAAAATAACAGAGCAAAGATGAGCAGGAAGCCAGAGGATTGGGAAACTTTTAAAGATCAACAGAAGGTAACTAAAAAGGCAATACGGGGAGAAAAGATGAAGTACGAAGGTAAGCTAGCCAAGAATATCAAGGAGGATAGTAAAAGCTTCTTAGGTATGTAAAGAGGAAAAAAATTAGTTAAGACAAATGTGGGTCCCTTGAAGACAGAAATAGATGAATTTATTATGGGGAACAAAGAGATGGCAGACAAGTTGAACAGGTACTTTGGTTCTGTCTTCAATAATGGGCCTGTACCACTTATGTGACTTTTTCGGCGACTGCCGGCACCTGTCATAGGTCGTTGCCGGTTGCCAACATTTTTCGACATATTGAAAATCCAGCGGCGACCAGAAAGACGCAATGACTCTTTGGACGACTGAGGACACTACTCACGACCATACAGGCGACACTCCTGCGATATGTCGCAGGGTGAAGCCTGTATGGTCATTAGTAGTCGCCCAATGAGTCGTACCTTGTTCTGGTCGCCGCTGGATTTTCAACGTTGAAAATTTTCGCCGACCTGCAACGGCCTATCGCGGGTGCCGGCAGTCGCAAAAAAGTCATGTAAGTGGGACAGGCCCATAAGGAAAACACAAACATACTCCCAGATGTACTAGGGTGACGGAGGGACTGAAGGAAATTCACATTAGTCAGGAAATGGTGTTGGGTAGACTGATGAGACTGAAGGCTGATAAATACCAATTTGGTCTGCATCCCAGCGTACTCAAGGAGGTGGCCCTTGAAATTGTGGACGATTTGGTGATCATTTTCCAATGTTCCATAGATTCTGGATAATCTCCTGTGGATTGGAGGGTAGCTCCCACTTGTTAAGAAAGGAGGGAGAGAGAAAGCAGGGAATTATAGACCAGTTAGCCTGACAATGGTGGTGGGGAAGATGCTGGAGTTGATTATTAATGATGTAATAGCGGTGTAACTGGGAAGCAGTAGCAGGATCAGACCAAGTCAGCATGGATTTATGAAGGGGCATTCAGGCTTGAATTATCTTCTGGAATTATTTGCGGATGTACACAGTAAAATGGAAAAGGAAGAGCCAGTGGACTTTCAGAAAGGCTTTGATAAGGTACCACACAGGAGACATAGAAACATAGAAAATAGATGCAGGAGTAGGCCATTTGGCCCTTCGAGCTTGAACCGCCATTGAATATGATCATGGCTGATCATCCAACTCAGTACCCTATACCTGCCTTCTCTCCATACCCCTTGATCGCTTTAGCCACAAGGGCCAGATCTGACTCCCTCTTAAATATAGCCAATTAAGTGGCCTCAACTACCTTCTGTGGCAGAGAATTCCACAGATTCACCGCAATCTGTGTGAAAAATGATTTTCTCATCTCAGTCCTAAAAGACTTCCCCCTTATCCTTAAACTGTGACCCCTTGTTCTGGACTTCCCCAGCATCGGGAACAATCTTCCTGCATCTAGCCTGTCCAACCCCTTAAGAATTTTGTAAGTCTCTATGAGATCCCCCCTCAATCTTCTAAACTCTAGCGAGTGAAAGCCGATTCTATCCAGTCTTTCTTCATATGAAAGTCCTGCCATCCCAGGAACAGTCAGGTGAACCTTCTCTATACTCCCTCTATGGTAAGAATGTCTTTCCTCAGATTAGGAGAACAAAACTGTATGCAATACTCCAGGTGTGGCCTCACCAAGACCCTGTACAACTGCAGTAGAACCTCCCTGCTCTTATACTCAAATCCTTTTGCTATGAATGCTAACATACCATTCGCTTTCGTCACTGCCTGCTGCACCTGCATGCCTACTTTCAGTGACTGGTGTACCATGACACCCAGGTCTCGTTGCATCTCCCCTTTTCCTAATTGGCCACCATTCAGATAATAGTCCACTTTCCTGTTCTTGTCACCAAAGTGGATAACCTCACATTTATCCACATTTTACTTCGGAGTCACGTGTGTGACTTCGTGAAGACCCCGCCAGCACGCGCGCACTCGCACTGGCAGGCTGGGGGGGGGGGGAGTGCGCTCTCTCCTCCGGCTCCTTCACAAGACCGGCAGGTGAGTATTACCTTTTCTTCACAGCATGGACAAGGGCCGGAGGACGACGCTGTCGAGGAGCTGAGCTGAGCTGCGGCCAGCCGACGGCCCTTGTCCTCGGAGCTGCAAGGAACGCCGGCAGCTTTAACGCACGGTGGGGGCAGGAATGCGGAAGTCGGGCGCTCCCGCTGATACAGGGGCCGACTCACCTTTATGGGTTACCGCTCCGGAGCTGGAAGCAACGGGTCCAGACTCCAAGCCCCCATCCCCCAAGAGAATAAGGGGGGATACAGGTATGTGGCAAGGGGTCTTGTTTCTTTACAGGCAACCTCTCCCCGAGCTCCAGAAGACCCGAGGGGGCTGGGCCGGGGGACAGCCGCACAACAGGGGAGCCCTGCAGAGTGCATTGCGTACCGCAGCCAGGGATATCTGCCATCGTGCAGCCCGGGCATAACACTGCTGCGTCGTGTAGGCCTGCTGGAGCAGATACCGCCGACAACACACCCCGTCAGGCTGCGGTCAAGGGCGTAGGTGGCAGCAGGAGGCGGTCGGTCAGCTCAGCGCTGCGAGCGGCCGACCATGCGCCTCCACGCTAAAAGATGGGCAATAGTGGAGGTAAGCCTGCACGGACTCCGGGGAGCCAGGTTCCGGGGGTCGGCGCCGATTCAACTCACCTGCCTTCTTATCAGCCACAGTCTGGGAGGACAGACTAGCGGAGAGTCCGTGCGGGAGTCGTATGATCCTACTTGGGCTGTAGGTCACGACGACCTGCCATTGGACCCAAGACAGCACCCTAAGGGGGTGAGGTCCGATGGTGGAAGCCCCAGTGAGTTTGCAGGGCCTGGGGAAGTCGGCTTGTCTGCTGCATATAGCAGGGACGGTCGCATAGAGCGGTTGGAGCTCTTAAGTGGTGCAACACCTCCAGCGGGACCGGGAACGAGAAGAGTGGGATTCGCGGGCATCCACTAGCCGTGCAAGGACACCACTCAGCTCCTCATCGTCTCCAGCCAGAATCATTAATGATTGCCCAGCTGCTGAGTTTGATGACGACCAGGGACAGCCAGTGACCGCTGAACCGGAGCATGAGGAGGATATGCTGGATGTGGTGAGTGAAGTTTGCCGGTTCTACCCAGACAGGTGAACCCTGCACCACGAATTGGCGGGCACCATTGATTGCCTACTTATGCACCAACTCTGGAGTCAGATTCTCAATAATACCTTGGAGAAAGGTTCTCCACGGGCATAACGGCGTTTGCTAAACCCTGGTCGGGGATAATGTGTCCAGTAAATAGCATGATGCACTGGCACTCCTATGCAACGCCCAGTATGAGATAAATTGCCTGTGTAAGAGCTCCATATAGCCCACACTAAACCCCAAATTCGCGGGGTTGTGCCGACCATTACCGCTCCACCGCCGCATCAGTTGTTTGGAGACCTGTCCAAACAGGTGAAGGGACTGGACAAAGGAGGCCAAAACAGTGGGCCTCATGAAACTCCATCGGCCAGAGTTCACCCATATCACCGGCAACAGCCTAATACAACCTGTGAACCAAGGCTGCCGGATAGGGCACAAAGATTCTACCTACCTCCATCTCAACAAATACAACGACCTTTTAGGGCAAGGCCAACAGCAGCCTGCATGGGAAATGCGGCCGCCGGCCCGTCAACCTCCATAACGTCCACCCGAAGCACCGTATGTATGGAACCGCCGTTCACTATAGAGGTAAGGGGGTCTGGCTCCTCTCACGCCGTAGTATCCCTCCTGCACGAATAGGTGGGCGATTGCGGGCGGCCTTGGACATATGGGAAAACTGTCACCACAGATGAGTTTATTTTACAAAGTGTTCAAGGGTATATAATTCGTTGGAGGTATAGATTCCCATACCCAGCATTCGCCTCGTAGGAATTTACTCTATCCCAAAAAGAGGTGAAGGCAGGGCATGCTGAAATTATATGGCGAGCAGGGAAAACTGGTAATTGGCATAACCAAGCATGGACCTATTGAGTTGAGTCTAATATGTTCACCAGCAGTAAAAAAGAAGAGGGATGTCGGATTATAATCGATTTAGCTGAGTTGAACACTTTTGTACAATATACCCATGTCAAAATTGATACTTTTGGAACAGCTAGGTGGATGCTTTACTCAGGGTACTTTATGGCATGTATCGATTTGAAAGAAGCATGCTATACGGTGCCCATCGCTGAGGCTCACAGGGAATTCTGAAGTTGTCTGGAAGGGTGCATTGCCTAATGGAACCATCACAGCCTTAGGCTGTTTACCAAATTGGTATTTACCTGTATTGGCTCTTCTCCGACAACAAGATTATAGTGATGGCATATTGGATGAAATCCTTATAGTGGGGCAGACCCTCCAATTGGCAATTCAAGGAGTGGCTGCAACCAAGGCTCTGCTTGAGAAGCTGGGGTTGTAATCCATCCAGACAAATCAAAACTGCACCCGGTACGGGTTATGGATTTGGTGTTCACCTTAGACACTAATTTAATGAAGTTTATCATCCCCACTAATAAAGCTACTGCTATATTAGAAGAGTGCCACAATCTTGCTTGGGCCAGGGTATCGACCATGCGGCAAACAGCAAAAGTTATTGGTATTGGTAACTCTAAATTGGTAACTACATTCCCAGCTGCACGATTCGGACCGCTACACTACCGAAATTCACAAAGGTCACAAATCACAGCATTAAAAAACAAATGCTGGCTGCTTTGATCGGCCACTTCGGTTACCACCGGAAGCTAGAAATGACCTGTAATGGTGGGTAGATAATATTAAAGAATGTCATTGACCTATTATAGGGAGCAACCCTGATGTTGTGCTACTAACTGACGCAAGTGCACCAGGCTGGGGAGCAACTGATACGATGTCCAGTTGTGGTGGCAGATGGAACTCTCATGAGTCTACATTCCTGGAGTCACATGGGATAGACTATATAGAAATGCTGGGGGCATTTCATGGACTGCGGGCTTACTGTACTAATTCATGGGATTACATGTCCGCTTTCGAATAGATAATGCTACAATAATGGCTTACATCAATCATATGGGTAGTATCAGGTCGCTAGTTTGCAATGAATTGGCTAATACAATTTGGCACTGGTGCATTGAAAGAAATATTTGGATTACTGCGACCTATTTGCCTGGGAAGCTTAATTCAGTGGCGGACACCAGGTCACGTGTCTTCAATGACAACATTGAGTGGATGTTGAACCCCCAAATTTTGGAGATATTATAGCTCAATTTGGGGACACCAGATATTGACCTATTTGCGTCCAGGCTGAACCATCGAATACCAACGTATGTGTTGTGGGAACCAGTCCCTGGGGTAATAGCATTGGATGCGTTTTATCCATTGGGGGAAATGGGTTGCTACGCGTTTCCCCCATGCTGCCTCACCAGTCGGGTATTGCAGAAAATTAAACTAGACTCTGCAACTGGCATATTGATCATTCCTGACTGGCCTACACAACCATGGTACCCGATGGTTGTAGAAATTTAAAACAACCATGGATGCCGATTGGGAAACATCCCAAATTGATTACTCACTCCATTACGGGGGGGGGGGGGGGGGGGGTGGGGCAGTCATCCTTGCCATGGTCATTTAAACTTGTTGGCTTGCAGGTTCTGAAAAGACCGCTCATCCGGGCAGGCATCTCATCAAGAGCCATGAACCTTATTGCAGCATCGTGCCGGGAATCAACCCGGAAACAATACCTCACTCAAATCAGAAAGTGGGAGGTTTTCTGTGCCCGGAACAACAAGTCCTCCAACTCGGCAACAATACCGGATGTGTTGGAGTTTCTAGCAGGCCTCCATTTTGATGCTGGCCTCAGCTACAGTGCCATCAACAGCGACAGGAGTACGCTGTATTCATACCTGGATATAGGTATCAGCTCCAACCACCTGGAGTCTAAACTAATGAGGGGAGTATTCAATACCAACCCTCCACGACCCAGATATACAGTAACATGGGATGTGGGGATCGTGCTGACCCTACTGAGGAGCTGGGCTCCAATAGATGAGCTACCATTGAAACAGCTCACCCTTAAGGTGGTGATGCTCATGGCACTGACGACAGCCCAACAAGTCCAGACGTTACAAAAACTGCGACTGGACAGCATGGTGGCCAACCCTGGTCAAATAAAATTCTTTGTTAAAGAATTATTAAAACAGCACAGGCCAGGGGCGCATGCAGCTGGAATTTCGGGCGTACCCTGTAGATGCCACACTCTGCATAGTCAGCCATCTCCACCACTACATCCGAGTTACTGGAGTTATCAGGATGAAGGAACAGGGGCTCCTCATCTGTCATAAAACCTCCGCATCATCGGGTGACTACACAGACGATCGCCAGGTGGCTCAGGGTGGTGCTGGATGCAGCAGGAGTTGCTACTAACATTTTTAAGTCTCATTCCACCAGGGCTGCAGCGAGAGCCATGGAGGTGCCCATGGACCACATTCTCGCCACTGCGGGCTGGGCCAGTGGGGAACAACTTTTCAACGGTTCTATAACAAGCCTCTGGCCGTTCCTGCGACATTCGCAGAAGCTATCCTGGGTACCGCTCAGTAAATGTCTGGCCCGATTTAGGGGTTTGTTGTTTATTTGATTAATAAATTGTGTTGATTTTTCAGCCAGTTTCGACTGAACTCCATTAACAGCCTTCCTCCATCAGACTGGCGGCAGTGTGATAAGCATGGACGTTGTCCAGGGCGTGAAATCACAGAGCTTTGAAATCTTCACGAAGTCACTCACGTGACTCCGAAGTAAAATAGTAAGATTAAACGAGAACTTACCAAGTTTTACGAGGAGTCGCGGTGAGGGATTTCGTGCCCACCGCTCCCACCCTCTATCATAAGGTCAACCAGGTAGTTCTACGGTTTTCATCTTACTATTTTTAGTCATGGTTTGGTACTGTGATTCCACACCGCTGCTTTGAAGGATGCCACGCAGGCGTGCTGGCGGGGTCTTCACGAAATCGCTCACCGCGACTCCTCGTAAAATACAGATCAACCTTCAAACTTGGTAAGTTCTCGTTTAATCTTACTATTATACTGCATATGCCATGCATTTGCCCACTCACCCAACCTATCCAAGTCACCTTGCAGCCTCCTAACATCCTCCTCACAGCTAACACTGCCCCCCAGCTTCGTGTCATCCGCAAACTTGGTGATGTTGCATTCAATTCCCTCGTCCAAATCATTAATATATATTGTAAATAGCTGGGGTCCCAGCACTGAACCTTGCAGTACCCCTCTAGTCACTGTCTGCCATTCTGAAAAGGACCCGTTTACTCCTACTCTTTGATTCCTGTCTGCCAGCCAGTTCTCTATCCACTTCAATACTGAACCCCTAATATCGTGTGCTTTAAGGTTGCATACTAATCTCTTATGTGGGACCTTGTCGAAAGCCTTCTGAAAGTCCACTGGTTCTCCCTTATCCACTCTACCAGTTACATCCTCGAAAAATTCTATAACTTCCGTCAGACATGATTTACCTTTCATAAATCCATGCTGACATTGTCCAATGATTTCACCACTTTCCAAATGTGCTGCTATCGCATCTTTAATACCTGACTCTAGCATTTTCCGCACTATCGATGTTAGACTAACTGGTCTGTAATTCCCCGTTTTCTCTCTCCCTCCATTTTTAAAAAGTGGGGTTACATTTGCTTCCCTCCAATCCTCAGGAACTACTCCAGAATCTAAAGAGTTTTGAAAAATTATCACTAATGCATCCAATATTTCTGGGGCTACTTCCTTAAGTACTCTGGGATGCAGCCTATCTGGCCATGGGGATTTATCGGCCTTTAATCCATTCAATTTACCTAACACCACTTCCCGGCTAACCTGCATTTCATTCAGTTCTTCCATCTCATTTGACCCCCGGTCCCCTGCTATTTCCGGCAGATTATTTATTTCTTCCTTAGTGAAGACAGAACCAAAGTAGTTATTCAATCGGTCTGCCATGTCCTTGTTCCCCGTGATCAATTCACCAGTGTCTGACTGCAAGGGACCTACATTTGTTTTAACTAATCTTTTTCTCTTCACATATCTATAAAATCTTTTGCAGTCAGTTTTTATGTTCCCTGCCAGATTTCTTTCATAGTCTATTTTCCCTTTCCTAATTAAGCCCTTTGTCCTCCTCTGCTGAATTCCTCCCAGTCCTCTAGTAGGCTGCTATTTCTGGCTAATTTTAATGCTTCTTCTTTGGTTTTGATACTATCCCTGATTTCCCTTGTTATCCACAGATGCACTACCTTCCCTGATTTATTATTTTGCCAAACTGGGATGAACAATTGTTGTAGTTCATCCATGCAGTCTTTAAATACCTTCCATTGCATATCCGCCGTCAACCCTTTAAGATTCACTTGCCAGTCTAACTTGGCCAATTCACGTCTCATACCCTCAAAGTTACCTTTCTTTAAGTTCAGAACCCTTGTTTCTGAATTAACAATGTCACTCTCCATCCTAATGAAGAAGTCAACCATATTATCCTCACTCTTACCCAAGGGGCCACGCACAACAAGACTACTAACTAACCCTTCCTCATTACCCAATACCCATTCTTGAATAGCCTGCTCTCTCGTTGGTTCCTCTACATGTTGATTTAGAAAACTATCCCACATACATTCCAACAAATCCTCTTCCTCAGCACCCCTGACAATTTGAATCACCCAATCTATATTTAGATTGAAGTCACCCATTATAACTGTTTTACCTTTGTAAAGGTAGGGGCAAAAGTAGAGCACATGGTACCAACTCAAAAGAGAGTTAGTTGGAGCTCTTAGGGCTAGTAGAATCAAGGGATATATGGGCAAGGCAGGTTGGGGGTACTGATTTTGGATGATCAGCCATGAAATCGAATGGAGAAAAAGAGTCCTGTAAAAAAGAGAGCGTAAAAGAGGGAAAAAAAACAAATAGAGAATGAGGGGTGAAAGAAGAGAGAAAGAGAGATAGAGAGATAAGAAGAGAGAGAGAGAGAGAGAGAGAGAGAGAGAGAGAGAGAGAGAGAGAGAGAAGAGAGAGAGAGAGAGAGAGAGAGAGAGAGAGAGAGAGAGAGAGAGAGAGAGAGAGAGAGAGAGAGAGAGAGAGAGAGAGAGAGAGAGAGAGAGAGAGAGAGAGAGAGAGAGAGAGAGAGAGAGAGAGAGAGAGAGAGAGAGAGAGAGAGAGAGAGAGAGAGAGAGAGAGAGAGAGAGAGAGAGAGAGAGAGAGAGAGAGAGAGAGAGAGAGAGAGAGAGAGAGAGAGAGAGAGAGAGAGACTTCATAGATAGTCAGGGAGAGAGGGAGCAGGGAGAGAGAGGAGAGATGAGAGAGAGAGAGATAGAGAGATAGAGAGGCCATCTAAAATAAGTTAAAATACATTGATAATTTGAAAACTGGCTGAAGTAAAAGGGTTATATTTATATAAATACTTCAAACGCAAAAATTAGGAAATACAAGGAGCAAATAATCATTGTGTGTTTTTTGTATCAGATTAGAGAAATTGTTCTTTCCCTCCAAGAAAGAACAATTCCACTGTTTGGTTGCTATTTGGGGGATTGCACCGTTGGCTTGTTTCCCACATCTCTAGCAGTTTTCATAATTTCTAGTTAGCCAATAATATAGGCTTATGATCAAATGATTGCAGACTGGTATGCTGAAAATAATGGGATAAGCAAGAAAATTTAGGACCAGTGGATTGTGGAATTTTCTGATTTGTTTGGTTCGAATTGTTTGAAGAAACTTGATGGATAGAATCTCCCTTATTGATTCATTAAATTGGATTATAGTGACATTGAAGGCCTTTTTTCACGACAACCTACACAAGAATATAGTTAACATTGTAACTTAAATGGACAGGAATTTTCTGAGTTGAACACACATATAAATTAAGGCAAATTCCTTTTCAAGGAATGCAGGCAGTATAGTGGGGTGCCGCATCTGAATGCTGGGACCAAGTCTATTTATAAGATGCTCAAAAGAAGATGTGACGAGGGAATTAAAATGACATCCGAAGAAAGCAACAGTTTAAAGCCACTACAACATGGGGGCCTTTTGTGCTGTGCTTCAAAAGAAACCTCTTATACTGAAGAAATTCCTTGTCATAAACTCATTGTTTAATGTGCTGAAATAAATGTGAAGTTATCTTTGGTGGCAAAAACAGGAAAAGACTATTATATGAATTGTATCACGAAAAAAAGATAAAGCTCTGTGAAAGGCAGCTTATCAACTCTTTACAAAATTATCTAGCAGCATTGCACTGTAAATATCTTGCTTTTTTTTAACTTTACTAATGTGCAAAATCCTTTATATGGTATGGTGAATTTTGCTTGCATTCATCAAAATTCCCTAACATTTGAGTACAAGAGCAGGGAGGGTTCTGTGTTTTATTGTACCATGGGTCTTGGTGAGGCAATCAACAGTATCTCACATTTCATTTTTAGCCACACATTCAATGACATTCTATTGGCTATAAGGGAAACAGAAAATGGTGGACTCAGAAGGTCATGGCACGACTGTTCATATGAAAAAGACTGCATAGACTCGGGTCTCGCTGGAACGTTTCAGAAAATTGAGGGGGGATTCATCAGACACTTACAAAATTGTTCTAAGTTGGACAGGCTAGATCAATGTAGCAGAAAATTGTTCCCAATGTTGGGGAAGTGGACAAAGGCGTCACAGTTTAAGGATAAGGTGTGAAGTATTTTAGGTAAGATGAGAAAAATTATTTTTCACACAGAGAGTCTGCGGAATTCTGGAAGGTAGTTGAGTTTTGGCTAAACATTCTATTTAGAAGGTAGTTATATCATTGACAAGGCAAAATGGACCGAACTTCAGGGGGAACAGCAGAGTTCTCGAGGAAATGGCCTAAGTAACAGTAAAAAATAATGTATCTTGATTTAATTTGCCCCTTTGCCATTCTTGGACATCATTTGTGTTGTATTTCACAAAATTGTGACTTAATAGTGTTTGCCTTTTAATTCTTTGATTTTGTCTCGAGGTTTGCAGTATCTAAATTTGACTTCCACTTTCCATACTTTTCCAATAGGCTTAAACACAAAATATTACTCAGTTATCTCCATTATCCTTTGATTCTTCCCAGTTACAGTTAAATACACGTTTCCTAAACTGTAAATGGAAGATCAAAGTTAGGCAATGAGATAACTGAGTAATCTTTTGTGCTATGCTGATGGAAATTCTGATTGCTCATGGAAAGTGTGTCAATATCCATAGATTACTGCTAGAAAGCAGCAAACATTCAAAGTAAAAGTTGACATTTTATAGCAATGTTTTTTCCCAAACATGCTTGCTCTTGTTTCATGAATGCAAAGAGAAATTAAAAACATTGAATTTTTCATGGAGTTGAATCATAGTCAAAAGAGCAAAATAGGTTTGCTTTCAATCAGGAGTTATAAATCAGCCTTTGAGCAACTAACTACAGTATCTGTATATTTTGACTGGCTCAGCTTCTGATCTTTTGCACAAGGGGCACATCTATCCTTAAATCATAGATACAATTTGAATTTACTGTTACCTCAAGAACTGCCTGCCTTGATAAAGTTCCCAGACTCTGTGTGAAGATTTTCCATTTTGCTTGTCCTAATGAAGCTTCACCCTATCCTTAAATAGTGACGCCTTGTACTTCACTACCAACCCACATCTGGAACAATTTTTCTGCATTAGCCTCCAACCCCTTAAGAATGCTGTTAAGTCTCTATGAGATCCCCCCTCAATCTTCTAAATTCTAGCGTAGAACAAGCCGAGTACTATGCAGGGTCTTTTATCATATGAAACGTTGTGCCCCATCTTTTCCAGGAATCAGTCTGGTGAACCTTCTCTGTACTCCCTCTATGGCAAGAATGTCTTTCCTCAGATTTAGACCAAAACTGTACGCAATCATCCAGGTGTGGCCTCAAAGACCCTGTACAACTGTAGTAGAATGCTTGTACTCAAATGTTTTTGAGACCATGCCAACATACCATTCACACAGCCTGCTGCACCTGCATGCCTACTTTCAATGACTGGTGTACCATGACTGCAAAGGTCTCGTTGCATCCTCCCTTTTCCTAAATCGGTCACCATTCATATAATAGTCTACTTTTCCTGTTTTTGCCACCAAAGTGGATTAACTTCAAAAAAAGCATTTATCACATTAATACAGTGCAATGCATTTGCCCACTCACTCAGCCTATAATCACCTTTGTAAAGACTCCTAGCATCCTCCTCACAGCTAACACGGCCCCCATCATGTCATCCGCAAACTTCGAGATGTTGCATTTTTCCCTGTCCAAATCATTAATATATATTTTAAATAGCTGGGGTCCCAGCACAGAGCCAATTGCGGCACCCACTTCAGTGTATAAAAGGACCCGTTTCTTTGAAGCAAGCACAGTTTCTATACAAACAAACTGAGTTCCAATACTGTAGTGCTTTAAGTTTGTATACTGTGGCTTTCGAAAGCCTTCGAAAGTCTTTTCACACATCCACTGCCTCCATCTACTCTACTAGTTGAGCATCTCGAAAAATATAAGATTTGGTATTCAGATGGTATTTACCTTTCGCATAAATCCTTGAGCTGAATTTGTCCTTAATTTTCATATGTGTGTTCAACTTTCAGAAAATTGCTTCCATCTTAATTAAACTGACTCTAGCATTTTCCGCACATATCGATGTTTAATTGGTGCTGATAATTCACCGGCACATTTCTCTCAATCAAAAAGTGGGGTTAACATTTGCTACCCTCGAATCCTCAGGAAATTCTACTCCATCAATTTCTAAACAATTTTTGAACCAAACAAATCACTAATGCCATCCACTATTTCTGGTACCTAAATTTTCTTGCTTATCCCTTTAATCCATTTCAATTAACCTAACACACTTTACGCAAACCTGGATTTCACTCAGTCCTCCAATCTCATTTGATCCCCTGCTATATTATTGGGCTAACTAGAAATTTATGAAAAACTGCATAGAGATGTGCAGCCAACGGTGCAATAAATAGCAATTTCAAACAGTGGAATTGTTCCCCATTTTCACCGTTGACTGCAAGGGACCTAATTTGTTTTAACTAATTTTTTCTCTTCGCATATCTGATAAAAACTTTTGCATTATTTTTATTTTCCCTGCCAGTTTTCTTTCATAATCCATTTTCCCTTGTGTTAATTAAGTCCTTTGTGTCGTCTGGTATGCTTTCTCTGGCTAAATTTGACCCTACAGCCTTTACTTCAGTCAGTTAGTCAAATTATCAATCCGTATTTAACTTATTTTAGGATGCACTACCGTCCCTGATTTATTCTTTTGCCATACTGGGATGAACAATTGTTGTAGTTCATCCATGCAGTCTTTAAATGCCTTCCATTGCATATCCACCGTCAACCCTTCAAGAATCAATTGCCAGTCTACCTTGGCCAATTCTCGTCTCATACCCTCAAAGTTACCTTTCTTTAAGTTCAGGACCCGTGTTTCTGAATTAACAATGTCACTCTCCATCCTATTGAAGAACTCAACCATATTATGGTCACTCTTTCCCAAGGGGCCACGCACAACAAGGCTGCTAACTAATCCTTCCTCATTACTCAATACCTAGTCTAGAATAGCCTGCTCTCTCGTTGGTTTCTTTACATGTTGGTTTAGAAAACTATACCGCATTTAACTTCTCCACCACATTGACATCTGCATTTATCATAAAAGTCATATCAAAAATACATTTTTCAACTTTCTCACACCTTTCTATCTGTAGTTTAATTGTATCACTTACGTTCAAAATTGGCAGGAACATGAAATGTTACCGTTTTTGAAACAAGGTTTAAAATCATGTTAGGTTCCCTTTGGCCTAACCATTGTTACTGATTCCAGAGAAGAGAGTCAAGTGTTTTATTGTCATACTAGACTATGTGGGACCCGTGAGTCCCATGTTCAAACAGGAAGGCTGGTCCCATAATGCAATATTCCACCTCTCCACCAATTGCAATATTTTTCTTGAGCACTATTATGGGTGTTGTGGGCTGAAGGGACTGGTTTCCGGAGGGCTAGTATGGACTGTGGGCCGAATAGATTATTGAGCTGGAAGCTCAGTCACTCAGGCCTGGTGGGCTAGCAGCTCAGTAACTCAGACCTGGTGGGTTGGCAGCTAAGTCATTCATGCCTGGTGGGCTGGCATCTCAGTCAATAAGGCCTGGTGGGCTGGCAGCTCAGTCACTCAGGGCTGGTGGGCTGGCAGCTCAGTCACTCAGGGCTTGTGGCTGACAGCTCAAGGCTGCTGGGGTGTCAGATCAGTCACTCAAGGCTGATGGACTGGCAGTTCAGTCACTCAGGGCTGGTGGCTGGCAGCTCAGTTACTCAAGGCTGGTGGGCTGTCAGACCAGTCACTCAAGGCTGGTGGCTATTTCTTGCAATTCCATTTCAAGCAGAATGCAGGCCACCAAATTCAATTTCATAGCATTTCAAGCAGAATGAATGTCACCATGCATTTCATGCAGGCCACCAAATTCAATTTCATAGCATTTCAAGCAGAATGAATGTCACCAAATTCAATTTCATAGCATTTCAAGCAGCGTGCAGACCACCAAGTTCAATTTCATAACATTTCATGCAGAGTGCAGGACAGCAAATTCAATTTCATACTATTTCAAGCAGAGTGCAGTCCAGCAAATTCAATGTTAAACATAGAAACATAAAAACATAGAAAATAGGTGTAGGAGAAGGCCATTCGGCCCTTCATGCCAGCAGCGCCATTCATTGTGATCATGGCTGATCATCCCCTATCAATAACCCATGCCTGCCTTCTCCCAATGTCCCTTGACTCCACTAGCCCCTAGAGCTCTATCTAACTCTCTCTTAAATCCATCCAGTGACTTGGCCTCCACTGCCCTCTGTGGCAGGGAGTTCCATAAATTCACAACTCTCTGGGTGAAAACGTTTTTTTCTCACCTCAGTCTTAAATGACCTCCCCTTTATTCTAAGACTGTGGCCCCTGGTTCTGGACTCACCCGACATTGGGAACATTTTTCCTGCATCTAGCTTGTCCAGTCCTTTTAGAATTTTATATGTTTCTCTAAGATCCCCCCTCACCCTTCTAAACTCTAGTGAATACAAGCCTAGTCTTTTCAATATTTCCTCATATGACAGTCCCGCCATCCCAGGGATCAATCTCGTTAACCAACGCTGCACTGCCTCCATCACAAGGATGTCCTTCCTCAAATTAGGAAATCAAAACTGCACACAATACTCTAGATGTGGTCTCACCAGAGTCCTATACAACTGCAGAAGAACCTCTTTACTCATATACAGAAATCCTCTTGTTATGAAGGCCAACATTCCATTAGCTTTCCTCACTGCCTGCTGTACCTGCACGCCAACTTTCAGTGACCAGTGTACAAGGACGCTGTAACTCCCCCTTACATAACCTAACCCCATTGTTTTTGCCACCAAAGTGGAGAACCTCCCATTTATCTATCTTATACTACACCTGCCACGCATCTGCCCATTCACTCAACGTGTCCAGGTTACCCTGCAAACTCCGAACATCCTCTTCACGGTTCACACTGCCACTCAGCTTTGTGTCATCCATAAACTTGCTAGTGTTACACCAAATTCCCTCTTCTAAATATTTAATATATATGGTAAACAGTTGCATCCCCAACACCAAGACTTGCGGCACTCCACTCGCCACTGCATGCCATTCTGAAAAGGACCCGTTCACTCCTTCTCTTTGTTTCCGGTCTGCCAACCAATTTTCTATCCATGACAACACCCTACCCCAATACCATGTGCTCTAATTTTAGTCACCAATCTCCCATGCGGGACCTTATCAAAGGCTTTCTGAAAGTCTAGAGACACTACATCCACTGGCACCCCTTCATCCATTTTACTTGTCACATCCTCAAAAAATTCCAGAAGATCAGTCAAGCATTATTTCCCTTACCTAAATCCATGTGGACTTGGACTAATCCTTTTATTGCTATCCAAATGCCCCATTATTACCTCTTTAATAATTGACTCCAGCATCTTTCCCACCACCGAAGTCAGGCTAACTGGTCTGTAATTTCCCGTTTTCTCTCTCGCTCCTTTCTTGAAAAGTGGGATAACATTAGCTATCTTCCAATCCACAGTAACTGAACCTGAATCTATTGAACATTGGAAAATTATCACCAATGCGTCCACTATTTCTAGAGCACCTCCCTGAGGACCCTGGGATGCAGACCTTCAGGCCCAGGGGATTTATCATCCTTCAGTCCCATTAGTCTTCCCAATACTATTTCTCGCCTAATGAAAATTTCTTTCAGTTCCTCTACCCCGTTAGACCCTCTGTCCTCCAGAACATCTGGGAGATTGTTTGTGTCTTCCTCAGTGAGGAGAGATCCGAAGTACCTATCCAGCTCTTCTGCCATTTCTTTGCTGCCCATAATAATTTCACCCGTGTCTGCCTTCAAGCATCCCACATTTGACTTAGCTACTCTTTTTCCCTTAACGTATCTAAATAAGCTTTTACGGTCCTTCTTTATATTCCTGGTCAGCTTCCCCTCGTACTTCATCTTTTCAGCCCGTATTGCCCGTTTTGTTTTCTTCTGTTGTCCTATGAAAGTTTCCCAATCCTCTGGCTTCCGACTACTCTTTGCTGTGTTACACATCTTTTCTTTCAGTTTTATTCTATCCCTAACTTCTCTTGTCAGCCACAGTTGCCTCCTACTCCCCTTAGACTCTTTCTTCCTTTTTGGGATGAAATGATCCTGCGTCTTCTGGATTATGCCCAGAAATTCCTGACATTGCTGTTCCACCGTCATTCCTGCTATGATCCCTTTCCAGTCTACCTTGGCCAGCTCCCCTCTCATTCCTTCATAGTCCCTTTGTTCAACTGCATCACTGCCACTTCCGATTTAACGTTCTCCTTCTCAAATTGCAGATTAAAACTAATCATATTATGATCACTACCTCCAACCAGTTCCTTTACCTCGAATTCTCTTATCATATCTGGTTCATTGGACAACATTAAAACCAGAATTGCATTTTCTCTGGTCGGCTCCATCGCAAGCTGCTCTAAGAATCCATCTCGGAGGCATTCTACAAACTCGCTTTCTTGGGGTCCTTCCACCAACCTGATTTTCCCAGTCTACCTGTATATTGAAATCCTCCATCAACACAGTGGCATTACCTTTGTAACATGCCAGTTTTAACTCCTGATGCAACTTACTACCCTACATCTGGGCTACTATTTGGAGGTCTGTAAATAACACCAAGTAGTGTCTTCTTGCCTTTACAATTCCACAACTCAATCCACGGTGACTCTACCTCATCAGTCCCTATGTCTTCCCTCGCAAGGGACTGGATTCCATCCCTCATCTGCAGAGCTACCCCCCTTCTCCAGTCATCCCTATAGGATGTATAACCCTTAATATTAAGTTCCCAGGCCCGATCCTCCTGCAGCCACGTCTCAGTAATCCCCACAATGTCATATCTACCAACCTCTAACTGAGCCTCAAGCTCATCTACCTTATTTCTTATACATCGCGCATTCATATACAATACTTTTAATTCCTTACGCATCTCACATGTCACATTGATCCCTATTACACTTGGCCATACTCTCCTATCCCTTTGTGAGCTTCCTTTCCCATTAATTCTGGGGTCAGTAACCATCCCTTTACTCTCTTTCCCTTTAACTCCATCCTCGACTATCCAATTACACACCACACCCCCCTTATTCAGTTTAAACCACCCGTGTAGCAGTGGCAAATCCTACCTGCCAGAATGCTGGTCCCCCACCTGTTAAGATGCAATCCATTCCTTTTGTACAGTTCCCCCTTACTCCAAAACAGACCCCAGTGATCTAAGAATTTAAATCCCTTCCCCCTGCACCAGTTCCTCAACCACACATTCAGGTCCCGTATCTCCCTGTTCCTGCTCTCGCTAGCACGAGGAACTGGAAGCAAAGCAAAGATAACAACCCTGGAGGTCCTGCTTTTCAGCATTTTTCCGAGCTCTCTAAAGTCACGCTGCAGAATAATCATCCTCTTCTTTCCGGCATAGTTTGTGCCGACATGCACTACCACTTCCGGCTGTTCACCTTCGCCGTTGAGGATTTTCTGCACTCTGTCCGTGACATCCTGGATCCAGGCACCAGGAAGGCAACACACCATCCTCGAATCCCATCTGTTGCTGCAGAATCCCCTGTCCATACCTCTCACAATGGAGTCTCCAACGACAATGGCATTGCCTGACGTTGGCCTCTTTGGTTTTGGCTCAGCAGCCCTTTTTGCTTCGCAAGCCAGTCCGCAGCTCAGTGTGATAACGTCTTCTACCATTTTTGCACCATTTCATGCAGCGCAGGCCAGCAAATTCAATGTTGTACCATTTCAAGGAGAGTGCAGGCCAGCAAATTCAATTTCATACCATTTCAATCAGAGTGCAGGCCAGCAAATTCAATTTCGTACTATTTCAAGCAGAGTGTATGCCAGCAAATGCAATTCTGTACCATTTCCAGCAGGGTGCCGTCCAACAAATTCAATTTCGTACCATTTCAAGCAGAGAGCTTGCCAGCAAATTCCATTTCATACCATTTCAAGCAGAGTGCAAGCCACCAAATTCAAATTCATGGAATTTCAATCAGAGTGCAGGGCACCAAATTCAATTTCATAACATTTCAAGCAGAGTGCTTGCCAGTAAATTCTATTCCATTGCATTTCAAGCAAAGGGCAGGCCACCAAATTCAATTTCATAGCATATAGAGCAGAGTGCAGGCCACCAAATTCAATTTCATAGCATTTCAAGCAGAGTGCAGGCACCCAAATTCAACTTCATAGCATTTCAAGCAGAGTGCAGGACACAAAATTCAATGTCATCATATTTCAAGCAGAGTGCAGACCACCAAATTCAATTTCATAACATTTCTTGCAGAGTGCAGACCACCAAATTCAAATTCATTGCATTTCAAGCAGAGTGCAGGGCACCAAATTCAATTTCATAACATTTCAAGCAGAGTGCTTGCCAGGAAATTCTATTCCATTGCATTTCAAGCAGAGGGCAGACCACCAGAATCAATTTCATAGCATTTCAAGCAGAATGCAGGCCACCAAATTCAATTTTACTTCGGAGTCACGTGAGTGACTACGTGAATAGAAGCCCGTACAGCCGTTGGTGCGTCATGACGTCAGACGCTGGTGCAGTCGGGTGGTGGGAGCAGCAGCGCTCCTCCGAGCGGTAAGTTTAAACCGCGGGTTATACGAAAGGCTGGAGAATTTAGCGGGTGCAGCAGCATCTAAGGAGCGAGGGAGATGGTCGATGTTGCGGGTCGAGACCCTTCTTCAGACTTCACCCTCGATTCTCCAGCATTTGCAGTTTGTTAACAAAGTTCAAACAGGTAAGGTTTTTTTTAAAAACTTTTACCGCATGTCCTTTTCCGCGACAGTTTGGGTAGAGAAGGTTGCAGAAAGGGAAGAAGGTGTCGGCGAGGCGCTCCGGGGGTAGAAAGGTAAAGTGGCAGGAGAGTGTTGAGGATGGAGGCCCGTCTGGTACACCTGGTCCGGTGCTGGCTACACAGCCAGTGGTTGCGGACCCACTGCCAGGGGGCAGTGGAGGCTTGTCAGTAGGGGGAAGGCCACTGGCAAGTCTCTGTGGCCCGTAAATGAGTCGGGCCTGGAGGTTATACCCTCCATAGGAGAGTCCGTTTGCTCACGGCTCTCCCACGTCGAGATTCTATTTCAAAAGAATGCTCGACAGGGACCAGCTCCGTGGGGAGGAGTGGTGCCCAAGCCAGGCTGATGGAGAGCTTGTGCTCGCAGCACCTGTTTCAGGGCTGCAGAACTATCCTGCCTGTGAGGAGGATGTTCCAGCTCCATGAGGAGGAGTGATGCCCAAGCCAGGCTGATGGAGAGCTTGTGCTAGCAGCACCTGTTTCAGGGCTGCAGAACTATCCTGCCTGTGAGGAGGATGTTCTATCAGGGCAGTTTGCTGGGGGAGAGCAGTAAAGGTGTTCGGTTGGAGGTAATTCCGAACATTGCTGGGAAGTTTGCTGAGTGTAGAGAGGCAGGAAAGGCGATTGATGTAGAATTGGCTGAAGCCATTCAGTATATGCTCTCCCACCAGTTACAGGAGCTAGCTATGGATGAAGTAGCAAAAACTATAAAGCTCCTGTTAATTGTGATCTCCTGAAGGTACCGGTGGTTAATCACCAAATTTGGTCATAGATGGGTTTGCCTGCTAGGGCCCAGGAGATGAAGTTTTTTAAAAAAGTGCTTAAACTGTTGTCAGCAGGTATTACAGCTGTGGTGAAAGTTATTGATACAAATGATATGGTTGAAGCACAGCAGGATGAACTGGAACTCCTTTGTAATGCATTTTGAAACCAGTGTACCACCACGAAATCTGTTGTTTGGTGGTAACCTTGCAAAAAGGGTCAAAGACTGTTATGAGGTTGTTATAACCATGGCCCTCATTAAGCCAGCTGGAAGCAAGGCAAAAAAAGGTTCTCTACAAGAAGTCGAGGACAACAAGGCCGCAAGGAAAGATGCTGGTAAGGAATATACCATTGACAGACGATGAATTAACTGATGTTCCTGTTCAAATTGGGGAATGTAAAAATTGTTTCTCAAACAATGGCAGCAGTTGACATCAGATTTGTTCATACTTAGTGTATTGAAGGGGTGAAAAATTGGATTTTACTATAAGGACAGTCTACCTAGTCAACATTTTCCTAGTCGTAAACTTATTTTCAGATGAGGAAAATGTGCTTATTCAAGCAGATTCAGTCGTTACGTAAGAAGGGGTAATTGAGCCTTCTGTATATCAAAGTCAAAAATTTCTGTCAAGTATATTTCCCAGATCTAAAAAGACTGAGGGATGTAGAATAGTAAGATTAAACAAGAACTTACCAGTTCGAAGTTTGATCGTTATTTTATGAGGAGTTACGATGAGGGATTACGTGAAGAACCCGCCTCACGCTGGCAACGGCATACTTCAAAGCAGCGGCATGAAAAACACAGAACACCAAAAGCCGGAGTAACATAGTAAGGCTTCACAAAAAGACTTAGAACTACCATTTGATCATTTATTTTATGAGGGTGGGAGCGGAGGGCACGTAATCCCTCATCGTAACTCCTCATAAAAATAACGATCAAACTTCGAACTGGTAAGTTCTTGTTTAATCTTACTATTTTACTTCGGAGTCACGTGAGTGACTACGTGAAGATTTTAAAGTTTTCTGTGTTTTTTATGTCGTAGAATCAATCCGTACGACAGTCCGGCTAAGTAAACACATACATGAGAAACCAGACTAATGTTAGATCATTTCACAATTAACTTTTTAATGGTTTAAAGACCATATAATAACCCTCCTTATATCTGAGGGAAATGATTACAAGCCATAAAAGATAGAAGTGACTACACCATTGATTATAGCAATTAATAGTAAACAAAGCAGGTGATTATAGTGCTCCCAACACCGCGTGTCCAAAGCTTGTCATAGTGTGAACAGGTTTATTGTAGAACTTTGAAAAAGTTTCTTCTTTACTCTACCCTGCGACTTTTAAAATATGCTCGAGAGGCACGTCCCGCCCCTTTGCCGCGGACGTAGCTGCCGCCCTGGTGGAGTGAGATTTGAACACATCAGTGTCTACTCCCGCTAAAACCAACACCTGTTTCAACCATTTTGAGATAGTTTGAACTGAAGCTTTTGTGTGTGGTTTTTTGTGCGTAACCATTAACGCTTTTTCATTTCCTCGAAGGGTGTCAGTAACTTTAATATATTCGTTCAAATGTTTAACCACACACAAAGTAGGATCAATATGATAAGCTTGAAAGGTTACCTTTGTTCCAGATCTCCTGGTCTGCTTTGTTTGATCAACTCGTAAACATAGAACACAACATTATCTGTAGTCACATGCATACAGTCTAAACGCAACATTTGTAAAGTTTGCACTCTTTGAGCTGAAACCAGTGACATTAACATGACTAATTTCAATGTCAATCTTTCCAATGTCAACCCTTCAATTGGAGTCCATTGTCTAAGTAGCGTAAGTACAATGCTCACATCCCAAATCTCTGTGTATCTTGGTTTGGGTGGATTAATATTAAAGATTCCTTTCATGAATCTAGATATTAATGGATCTCTGCGACCCAATTGATCTCTGATCAGTCATAAGTCCTAAATAGGACGACAAGGCACTGCGTGCAGTGTTAATGGCACTGTAACTTAAATGTTGCTGAAAATGCAAATTGGCAAGGAATTCCAAAACATTTGCAATATTTACAGTATCATAAGAAATATTTGACTGTGTGCAAAAGTCTTCCCATTTCTTAATATGTGTCATATATTGCTTTTGTGTGCTATTGCGCCATGATGCAACCATAACTTCCATAGTTTGGTCCGACAATCCCAGCTCCTGTAGTGGTCTGGTCAAAACCTGCAGATTAACAAATTCATATATGCATACAATGGGTAAATCTCTTTAGTTACCGGATTAGTCAAGATATCACTACAGTTAGGAATCGACATATATGGTTCTTTAATCATATTCAGCATTACTGGGAACCAAGGTTGAGTTGGCCAATTTGGAACTACCAACAATCCAGAACAAGAATCTTGTTCTATCTTCTTCAGGCATCTCTGAATCAAAGCAAATGGTGGAAAAGCATAAAAGAACATCTTTCCCCAGTGTAATGAAAAAGCATCTACTGCTACTGCATCTGGATCGTGTTCCCAAGACACATAAGTAGGCAACTGATGATTAAGCCTAGATGCAAACAAATCTATTTCTGGCAACCCAAATTGGTTTACAATATTCTTAAATATTGCTGGCTTAAGCATCCATTCCGTATTATCTTTAAAAATCCTGGACCTTTCATCTGCTACCACATTGTCCTTACCCGGAATGTAGCTTGCTGAAATCCATATTTGGCGACCAATACACCATTGCCATATCTCATTGGCCAGACAATCACATGATACTGACCTAACTCCCCCCATGTGATTAATGTATGCAACAGCCGTTTTATTGTCTAACTGTATTAACACATGTAGACCTTGTTTAGCACAACAATATGCTTTAAGTCCATAAAAAGCACCCAATAACTCCAAATAGTTAATACCATAAACTTGAAGAAACGCTTCTTCTTGAGCTTTCCATCTACCTCCACAACTGGAGGACGAATCTGTAGCCCCCCATCCGAGAGCACTAGCATCCGTTTGTAAACCATTTCAGGTTGTTTAATCATGATATTCTTAGCAGCTTGTGGGACATTTTCAACCCACCATTGTAATTCCAACACGGCTTCTTTTGTTAATTGCATAGGCCTGTCAAAGTGACCTGCCTTCTCTTTAAGAGCCCTTATTTTGTCCCTTTGAAGATTTTGATAATGTAATGGACCAAATTCCACTGCCGGAAATGCTGCTACCAGTTTCCCAATGGTTTTCGCCACTTCTCGGATGGAGGGATAAGGTTTGTGAATGAGGTAATTACAAGTCATCAAGATGTCATTGGCCTTCTCTGTTGGCAAAGTAACTAACATAGTCACTGAGTTAATTACAAACCCCAAAAAGTTAATGATTGTGCTGGCTGCAGCTGGGACTTAATTGGATGAATCAAAACCCCTAGCTTTTCAAACAAAGCTTTAGTAACTGAAACTGAGTGCTCAGCTGACTCTTGAGTATCATTAATGATCAGAATATCATCCAGATAAGCCATAACAATGTGTTTCTGTGCTCTTAATTGGGCTAAAACTGGTTTCAACAGTTTTGTAAAGAGTCTAGGAGTCGAACTCAATCCATTTGGTAAAGCTTTAAACTGCCATAATTGTCCCAGCCAATTAAATTTTAAATACCTCCTGAAGCATTGATGAATTGCTACAGAATAATAGGCATCCTTCAAATCAATCTTAGCCATATAACACCCTGCTGAGATAAGATATTTTGCAGTACTGAATGTCTCCATCTTAAAATGTTTGTATCTACAAACTTATTCAGATCTGTAAGGTCCAGAATAATTCTGCAACCACCATCTTTTTTATCTCTTCGAAATATATTAGAGACAAATTGATGCTTATGTTCATAAGTCTTTTCAATTACGCCTTTTCCAGATAATTTGTCAATTTCCACATTAATCTCCATTCTTTCCTCTGCAGAAAACACATAAGCATAAGCAGGTCTATTCTGTACAGGAGGATTAACCCCTTCTTTAAAAATAATAATGGCTCCCGAAACTGCTTGTAATACATATCGATCAGAAGTAATGTTAAGCCAGGCATTATAAAATTTTTGCAATCTCCCTCCAACTGGAGAGTCATCCACAGTTTCTTTAAGTATATAAGTCTTTAATACCTCTCCGTATGAGCGTGGTGGTCTCCTTCTTCCCGAATACAGGGAAGCACTCGCCTGCACAGCACGATAGTATTTTCGTGACAAACTTCGGCTTCTATAACGGAAATCGAAACCCCTTCGGGTCGAAAAAACCCTTCTTTGTCCAAAAACAAAAGGTTTAACATTGCTAAAAATATTTAGCTTCTTCATCCAACTCTTTCAGCTGTTTCGGCAGATTTTCTCCAAACAAATACCCAGGAGCTTGAACTCCACTTTCTTGACACAGGCTTGCAAATCTAGGGTGAAATATGGGCCGAATCGCCATTTTCCTCATACAATTAATTTCATAGAATGAATTACACAATAAGCCCAAAGTATCCTTTTGAATCTTTTCCATTTCCAGATTCTCCATTTGCCTGCCATAGGCCGTAATGGCAGCAGAAATTAATTTGAGCACCTTTTGAAACTTCACTTCTTGGGCTCTCATACTTGGAGTCATAGACGTCCATATCATCGGATTCACCGTAGGCACTTCCAATGAGGCACAATTTCTTGGAGCTTTATATAATTCTGATGTTTCATTCATCACAGAATTGTGAAGTTGGTGAGATACCATATAATTTATGTTTGCAGCTAGGATTTCTTCCATAGCCTCACCACTTCCTTCAGGTATAGCAAAATCTTGTGCTATCCCAGGCACATTAGGCCTTTTCTTTTTACTTTGTGGTGTGCTTTCAAAAGCCATATAGCCACCAGCAGGGTCTGCCTTCTGCAGCCCTAAATCAATTGGGATATCATCCCATGAGACTTCTTCCAGCCCAAATCCTGGGTCCGGAGTATCATATTCCCAACTTGGCCCACAGCCATATTCATCATATTCAAACCCCTCAGGGATTTTTTGGGATTCATCTGGGTACTGTGACCCTTGTCTCATTATTGTTTGGAGAACTTTCTCCATATGCTCCATTTTTAGCCACATAGTTTTATTGTCTGGAGGTCTTTCAGTATCAGAGTCATCAGAAACCACGGGCTTCTCCTCAGATTTCTTTTTGCATTTTTTAGGAACATTTTCCTCCGTGGTTATTATTTCTGGAGAATCTGGAAACTCACTATCGGGTAAATCGGCGGCCAACGGTATCGGAACCGGGTCCGCACTAACTTCGCGTCCCGTATTTTTACTTTCACCCCGGGAAGATCTTTTTACCCGCGAAAACTTCTTTCCCGATTTCTCCATTTTTCTTTAATAATCAGTGCTCAATCAGCACGTTAACGTGGCTCTAAATTTTACTTTTGGTTTCATTTGCTGGAGCCACCCAGCGTAACCTAAAAAACGCCCCGGTCTAACTGCACTTACCTGCGGGCCGTTCCGACCGCTGCCGAGGAGCTGCTCCTTACTGCAGCTCCTCCTTCCGCCGTCAGCGTTGACGTCATGCCGTTGCCAGCGTCAGGCGGGTTCTTCACGTAGTCACTCACGTGACTCCGAAGTAAAATTATTCTGGGCTTATCCAATTTGAACAAATTTGTTTGTTATAGGCATTTCAAAATGGAGACCTTTACCACGGGCAAACATCTAGTGTCCAAAGGGTATTATATGGCAACCGTTGATTAAAGAATGCGTATTACAGTGTCTATTCATGGTCATGATAGAAGATATTTGAAATTTATTTGGATGACTGAGCTGTGGCAATTCAGGACATTGCCGAATGGATTAACTTCAGCTCCTAGATTATTTACTAAATTGGTAAAACCTGTGTTAGCATTGCTTAGAGCTCAGGGGCATGTGGTAATGGCCTATTTAGATGATTTCTGATAGTTGGAAAGACTCATGCTGAAACTCAATCATCAGTTTCAGTTGTTAAAATCACTTTTGAACAAATGGGATTTGTTATTCACCCAGATAAATCTAAATTATCACCAGTCCAAATTATTGATTATCTGGGATTTACCATTAATTCCAATCACATGTTGGTAACTTTGCCCAGGGATAAATTGAATCAGTTAATTGAGGACTGTGTTAAGCTCGTTGGAGAACAACGGCCTTCGATTAGACAAGTAGCCAGCTTTATTGGGAAGTTGTTGCTGCCTTTCCAGCTGTGCAGTATGGTCCTCTGCATTATCAACAATTACAACTATCAAAGGAACAGGCACTGAGAATACAAAGGGGCCATTTTTGATAGGCCTATGCCGTTGTCAGCTGGGGCGATTGCTGACATACAATGGTGGATAGTACATGTTTCAAAAATTTAAGGAAGGTTTTGGTGGAATCACCGTCACTGATATTACAGACTGATGTAAGTGCACTGGGTTTGGGTGCAACAGATATGTCTTCTAGTTGTGAGGCGGATGGAATATGGATGATGAGACATCGCTTCCTCAATGAAGAGGGATTAATTATTTAGAGTTGTTGGGCACCTGGTATGGGCTCAAAGCTTATTGTTCTACAAGGAGGGATATGCATGTGCAGGTCAGATTGACAACACCACAGCAGTGGCATATGTTAACCACATGGGTGGAGTTAAGGCACAGTCTTGTGATAGACTGGCTAACCAGATTTGGAGCTGGTGTATTGACCAAAATATCTGGCTTTCAGCACTTTATTTGCCAGGAAGAGGTCACGTCAGTTTAATGACAACATTGAATGGATGTTAAATCAGGATGTATTTAACCAAATGATTGATCAGTATGCATTGCCAGATATTGACTTGTTTGCATCTCAATTAAATCATCAGTTACCTAGATATGTTTCATGGTAACCAGATCCTGGGGCAGTAGCAGTGGATGCATTTTCGCTGCATTGGGGAGGAATGTTTGTGTATGTATTTTCTCCATTCTGTCTCATCAGCAGATGTTTGCAAAAGATCAAGGAGGACTCCGCTTCAGGGGTATTGGTAGTGCCAGATTGGCCTACACGAGCATGGTTTCCCGTTGTATTACAAATGGCTAGGGAGCCTTACATGCTTATGCCCAAGAATAAAAATCTACTGGTAAATCCAGTCACTGGGGATCAACATCCTTTATAGGATCGTATTGATCTGTTAATTGCAGATTTTAAGGAGGCATTACCTGGGGAGAGGACTGTTTCATCGGACGGTGGATGTTCTCACGTCGACCTGCAGGGATAGTACACAGCAGCAATATATCACCTATATAAGCAAGTGGGAGCAATTCTGCCTACAGCAGGATATTGTATATCACACTGCAGGGATCACGGATGTATTGGAGTTTGTCAACTCTTTAATTGACCGAAAAAATTAAGTTACAGTGCGATTAATTCAGCCAGAAGTGCTCTGTCTTATTTATCTATGAATGCAGAATTGCATACAGTAGGGACATCCGTTAGTTTCACAATTCATGAAGGGAGTTTTCAATTTAATCCTCCTAAACCCAGGTATGCCGGTATTTGGAATTTGAGTGAAATTTTTATGGCTCGTCGCCAGTAGCAAAATTATCTATGAAGGTGGTCATGCTTATGGCGTTGGTTTCAGCTCAACGTGTATAAATGTTGCAAAAGCTACGGCTAGATAGAATGCATGTGTCGGCTGATGCCATTATATTTTATGTCTATGATTTGCTTAAACATAATAAAAGAGGCATGACAGGATGTAAGATTGTGTTTCAGCATACTCCGCAGATGATCGCTTCTGTATAGTCTCACATTTATCTCGTTACATTGAGATTACTAAACCTCTGAGAGAAACAGAGTTGGTTTGTTTATTAGTCACAAAAAAAACCACACAATAAGGTGTCGGTGCAAACGATTTCAAGGTCCTCGCGGCCACAGGATGGTTCAGTGAGCTAATTTCAGAGGTTTTATCACAAGCCGATTTCAAGGTTCGGGGTGTTTGCTGATTCTGGTGTCAGTACTGTTACACTTTTCCCCTGAGTTAGAGGGGTTTGGTATGATTTGTTTGTACATAAACTGTTATTCCATTTAACAAATGTATTACTGATGCATGATTGATTGTTAACGACTTTTGAGTCAATCCAGGCAGTGTGAACGGCGGATTTGAGTCTGCAGCGTGAATTCACAGTGCTTTGAAGTCTTCACGTAGTCACTCACGTGACTCCGAAGTAAAATAGTAAGATTAAACGAGAACTTACCAGTTTGAAGTTTGATCTTTATTTTATGAGGAGTCGAGTTGAGGGACTACGTGCCCTCCGCTCCCACCCTCATAGATCTCATCTGGTAGTTCTAGTTTTATCATCTTACCGTTATACTTCGGTCATTGTTAGCTGTGAATTCATTCCGCTGCTTTGAAGATTGACGCACCAACGGCTGTACGGGCTTCTATTCACGTAGTCCCTCAACTCGACTCCTCATAAAATAAAGATCAAACTTCAAACTGGTAAGTTCTCGTTTAATCTTACTATTTCATAGCATTTCAAGCAGAGTGCAGGCCAGTAAAAGCAATTTTGTTCCATTTCAAGCAGAGTGCAGACCACCAAATTCAATTTCATAGTATTTCAAGCAGAGTGCAGGCCACAAATTTAATTTCATAGCAATTTTAAGGAGAGTGCAGGCCACCACATTCAAATTCATAGTATTTCAAGCAGAATGCATGCCACCAAATTCAATTTCATAGCATTTCAAGCAGAGTGCAGGCCACCAAATTTAATTTCATAGCATTTTAAGGAGAGTGCAGGCAACCACATTCAATTTCATAACATTTCAAGCAGAGTGCAAGCCACCAAATTCAAATTCATAGTATTTCAAGCAGAGTGCAGGCCACCAAATTCAATTTCATGGCATTTCATGCAGAGTGCAGGCCAGCAAATTCAATTGCATACCATTTCAGGCAGAGTGCTGGTCAGCAAATGCAATTTTGTACCATTTCAAGCATTTTAAGGAGAGTGCAGGCCAGCAAATTCATTTCATTACCATTTCAAGCAGAGTACAGGCCACCAAATTCAAATTCATAGCATTTCATGCTGAATGCATGTCACCAAAATCAATTTCATAGCATTTCATGCAGAGTGCAGGCCACCAAATTCAATTTCATAGCATTTCATGCAGAGTGCAAGCCAGCAAATTCAATTTCATACCATTTCAAGCAGAGTGCAGGCGACCAAATTCAATTTTGCAACATTTCAAGCAGAGTACATGCCACCAAATTCAATTTCGTAGCATTTTAAGGAGAGTGCAGGCCACCACATTCAATTTCATAACATTTGAAGCAGAGTGCAGGGCACTAAATTCAATGTCATAGCATTTCACAGAATGCATGTCACCAAATTCAGTTTCATAGTATTTCATGCAGAGTGCAAGCCACCAAATTCAATTTCATACCATTTCAAGCAGAGTGCTGGCCAGCAAATGCAATTTTGTACCATTTCAAGCAGAGTGCAGGCCAACAAATTCAATTTTGTATCATTTCAAGCAGAGTGCAGGCCTCCAAGTTCAATTTCATAGGGTTTCAAGCAGAGTGCAGGCCACCACATTTAATTTCATAGCATTTCAAGCAGAGTGAAGGCCACCATATGCAATTTCATAACATGTCAAGCAGAGTGCAGGCCACCAAATTCATTTTCATAGCATTTCAAGCTGAGTGCAGGCCACCAAATTCAATTTTGTAGCATTTCAAGCAGAGTGCCGGTCACCAAATTCAATTTCATAAAATTTCAAGCACAGCGCAGGCCACCAAATGCAAATTCATAGCATTTCAAGCAGATTGTATGTCACCAAATTCAATTTCATAGCATTTCATGCAGAGTGCAGGCCTGCAAATTCAATGTAATACCATTTCAAACAGGGTGCAAGCCACCATATTCAATTTCATAGCATGTCAAGCAGAGTGCAGGCCACCAACTTCAATTTCATTGCATTTCAAGCAGAGTGCTGGCCACTAGATTCAATTTTGGAACATTTCATGCAGAGTGCTGGCCAGCAAATTCTATTCCATAGCATTTCAAGCAGAGTGCAGGCCAGCAAATTCAATTTCATAGCATTTCAAGCAGAGCGCAGGCCAGCAAATTCAATATCATACCATTTCAAGCAGAGTGCAATCCAGCAAATTCAATTGCATACCATTTTATCCAGAGTGCAGGCCAGCAAATTCAAATTCATAGCATTTCACGCAGAGTACAGGCCAGCAAATTAAATTTCACAGCATTGCAGGCAGAATGCAGCCCAGTAAATATAATTTCATAGCATTTCAGGCAGAGTGCAGGCAACAATATTCAATTTCATAGCATTTCAAACAGAGTGCAGGCCACCAACTTTAATTTCGTAGCATTTCAAGCAGAGTGCAGGCCACCAAATTCAATTTCGTAGCATTTCAAGCAGAGTGCAGGCCACCAAATTCAATTTGATTGCATTTCAAGCAGTGTCCAGGCCACCAAATTCAATTTTGTAGCATGTCAAGCAGGGTGCCGGCCACCAAAATCAATTTCATAGCATTTCAAGCAGAGTGCAGGCCACCAAATTGCCAAACAACTCGTGGCATTGTCATTAAGGGCTAACAAATCATTTATTGCAGGTACATTACAGATTCACAGTTGAGTTGATTCACAGCTGAGAATCACAGTTGTGTACTCCCCCCTCATGATCTTCCAGACAGACTCATGTCCAGACATCCAGGATTTTATAGTCCTGCCCTGGACTATATATTGTGGTGATTGACAGGCGAGAGGACCAATCAGCTGATCTCAAGATTTTTTAAACACTCATAACTTTCTTATTTTTCATCGAATGGAAAAATACTCGGAGCTGCCTCAGTGGATGAGGACTGTGAGTAAGGTGGCCATAAATCATAGCAATATGGTGTAGCATTTTTTTCTAAAATAAATATAGAGCACAGACATGGAAGTGGTCAATATGAGACTTTTAGTTTATAGAAGTCCCGAAACAAAACAATGAGAATCTTATTTGCAGCAGCACAGCAGGTATGTAACATAATATTCTGTAAAAACTATAATAAACGACAGAAAGGAGATTACGCATATATAAACAAACAAATAATAGTGCAAAGACAGAAACAATGCCCCCCAAATCTATGTAACTCAGAGCTTAGTTGGAGGTTGTAGTGTTTAATAGCTTGATGTTTGTTGGGAAGAAGTTGCTTCTGAACCTGGATGTTATAGTTTTCAGGCTCCTTTACCTACTTACCAATGGCAGCAGTGAAATGAGTGGCCAGGGTGATTTGGATCCCTGATTATTTGTCTACAATTTGAGGCAGCTACTCCAGTAGTACCCTTTGATGGTGGGGAGGTCAGTACTCTTGATAGACTGGGCAGTGTCCACCACATTTTGCAATCTTCATTGTTCCTGGGTGTTCAGGTTTCTGAACTAGGCGGTGATGCAAACACTCAATATGCTCTCTACTGTATACCTGTAGAAATTCAAGAGAGTTTTCATTGACGTACTGAATCTCCTCAATCTTCTAAGGAAGTAGAGGCATTGATGGGCTTTCTTTATGATTTTAAATATGTGCAGGGTCCAGGCTCAGATACATGCATGCCCAGAAATTTGAAAAAATCACATGAATAATAGGTTCTATCAGTTGTGATGAAAATGTTAATTCATCAATAGTTTATACAAAAAAAAATATTATTTAACTTCTGTTATTAAATCAAACATTTATTCTATAGTCTGCAAGGTTGATTATATAATCCAACATTCACATCTGTTCTTGCCTTGATGCCAGCTTTCCTCTTTTATGCAACATTCTGCATAACTTCATCAGCAAAATTGATTATCAACATCAATGGAATTTCTCTTCATAAAACTTGAACATACCAAACGCTTTTTACTGGCATCTGTTCATGACATAAGTGAACATAATACACAATTTCTACATTAAATTGGAATTCTCAGTAACAAATTAGAGAAGCTATCTAAATGGAGTATTACTGATCAATTGATTGATAAGTTTACAATTAATTGCTTGAAACATTAAAACATTGGTGACACAAATAACTGCAGTTGTTGGAATTTGGAGCAACAATCAACGTGTTGGAAGAACTCAGTGATCAGGCAGCTTCTACTCTGGGTATCATTAACATTTCTTTGTACAGGCCTGGTAATGACCCCATCACTCAGCATTTCCGAGCACAGATGGCAACTCTTGTAGATACACTACAAACACAAAGAGAGGATGTTATGTTGTCAATATCTTTCTAATTCTGTACGTTTTACCATGATCCTGTTAGGCATCTGGCACACAAGAATAGCTTGAAGCTAAAACAAAACTCCACTAGGGACAATCATGCTGCCCTTATTGAGCAGAGAGATGCCACTCATCAGCAGACAGATGATGTAGGAGTGAAGCATGTGCAGATAGCTGCCCTCGGTTGAGCACAAGGTTGCAATCCTTGAGCAGCTTGCAGTTCCCTGGAACAAAGGAATTCTGCATGTGAGCATGTTGCTCCAAACTGCAGTGATTGGTTTGTCCTTTTGTACAAGTAAAGGGATGTCATGCAGATGTGGATAGGAAGGAACTGCAGATGCTGGTTTAAACTGAAGATAGACACAAAAAGCTGAAGTAACTTAATGGGACAGGCAGCATCTCTGGAGAGAAGGAATGGTGATGTTTCGGGTCGAGACCCTTCTTCAGACTCATGCAGTGGGGGTTTGTTCCTTCACTGAGCATGTGTCTTTGTTAAGGCAAATAGTAAGATTAAATGAGAACTTACCAGTTTGAAGTTTGATCTTTATTTTATGAGGAGTCGAGTTGAGGGACTACGTGAATAGAAGCCCGTACAGCCGTTGGTGCGTCAATCATCAAAGCAGCGGAATGAATTCACAGTTAACAATGACCGAAGTATAACGGTAAGATGATAAAACTAGAACCACCAGATGAGATCTATGAGGGTGGGAGCGGAGGGCACGTAGTCCCTCAACTCGACTCCTCATGAAGTAAAGATCAAACTTCAAACTGGTAAGTTCTCATTTAATCTTACTATTTTACTTCGGAGTCACGTGAGTGACTACGTGAAGACTTCAAAGCACTGTGAATTCACGCCGCAGACTCAAATCCGACGTTCACACTGCCTGGATTGACTCAAAAGTCGTTAACAATCAATCATGCATCAGTAATACATTTGTTAAATGGAATAACAGTTTATGTACAAACAAATCATAACAAACCCCTCTAACTCAGGGGAAAAGTGTAACAGTACTGACACCAGAATCAGCAAACACCCCGAACCTTGAAATCGGCTTGTGATAAAACCTCTGAAATTAGCTCACTGAACCATCCTGCGGCCGCGAGGACCTTGAAATCGTTTGCACCGACACCTTACTGTGTGGCTTTTTTTTTTTTTTGTGACTAATAAACAAACCAACTCTGTTTCTCTCAGAGGTTTAGTAATCTCAATGTAACGAGATAAATGTGAGACTATACAGAAGCGATCATCTGCGGAGTATGCTGAAAACACAATCTTACATCCTGTCATGCCTCTTTTATGTTTAAGCAAATCATAGACATAAAATATAATGGCATCAGCCGACACATGCATTCTATCTAGCCGTAGCTTTTGCAATGTTTGTACACGTTGGACTGAAACCAACACCATAAGCATGACCACCTTCATAGTTAATTTGGCTATAGATAGGCTTGTAACCGGAGCCCACTGGCGAAGAAGCATAAGAACCTCACTCACATTCCAAATACCGGCATACCTGGGTTTAAGAGGATTAGAATTGAAAACTCCCTTCATGAATCGTGAACTAACGGATGTGTCCCTACTGTATGCAATTCTGCATTCATAGGTAAATAAGAAGACAGAGCACTTCTGGCTGAATTAATCGCACTGTAACTTAATTTTTTGGTCAAAATAAAGAGTTGACAAACTCCAATACATCCGTGATCCCTGCAGTGTGATATACAATATCCTGCTGTAGGCAGAATTGCTCCCACTTCCTTATATAGGTGATATATTGCTGCTGTGTACTATCCCTGCAGGCCGACGTGAGAACATCCACCGTCCGATGAGACAGTCCTCTCCCCAGGTATGGCCTCCTTAAAATCTGCAAATTAACAGATCAATACGATCCTATAAAGGATGTTGATCCCCAGTGACTGGATTTACCAGTAGATTTTTATTCTTGGGCATAAGCATGTAAGGCTCCCTAGCCATTTGTAATACAACGGGAAACCATGCTCGTGTAGGCCAATCTGGCACTACCAATACCCCTGAAGCGGAGTCCTCCTTGATCTTTTGCAAACATCTGCTGATGAGACAGAATGAAGGAAATACATACACAAACATTCCTCCCCCAATGCAGCGAAAATGCATCCACTGCTACTGCCCCAGTATCTGGTTACCATGAAACATATCTAGGTAACTGATGATTTAATCGAGATGCAAACAAGTCAATATCTGGCAATGCATACTGATCAATCATTTTGTTAAACACATCCTGATTTAACATCCATTCAATGTTGTCATTAAACTGACGTGACCACTTCCTGGCAAATAAAGTGCTGAAAGCCAGATATTTTGGTCAATACACCAGCTCCAAATCTGGTTACCCAGTCTATCACAAGACTGTGACTTAACTCCACCCATGTGGTTTACATATGCCACTGCTGTGGTGTTGTCAATCTGACCTGCACATGCAGATCCCTCCTTGTAGAACAATAAGCTTTGAGCCCATACCAGGTGCCCAACAACTCTAAATAATTAATCCCTCTTAATTGAAGAAGCAATGTCTCATCCACATTCCATCTGCCTCCACAACTAGAAGACATATCTGTTGCACCCCAACCCAGTGCACTTACATCAGTCTGTAATATCAGTGACGGTGATTCCACCAAACCTTCCTTAAATTTTTTGAAACATGTACTATCCACCATTGTATGTCAGCAATCGCCCCAGCTGACAACTGCATAGGCCTATCAAAAATGGCCCCTTTGTATTCTCAGTGCCTGTTCCTTTGATGGTTGTAATTGTTGATAATGCAGAGGACCATACTGCACAGCTGGAAAGGCAGCAACAACTTCGCAATAAAACTGGCTACTTGTCTAATCGAAGGCCTCATCTCCTTCGCTCCTTAGATGCTGCTGCACCCGCCGAATTCTCCAGCTCTTCGAATAACCCGCGGTTTACACTTACCGCTCGGAGGAGCGCTGCTGCTCCAACCGGCCGACTGCACCAGCGTCTGACGTCATGACGCACCAACGGCTGTACGGGCTTCTATTCACGTAGTTACTCACGTGACTCCGAAGTAAAATTACTGTTCAGCTATTGCAGACGTATTAGTCCAAATTAAAGGGATGAAGACTTAATACCTAAGATATTGGAGATCTAAAGATTATAATGATTTTCAAGTAGTCTGGTTTCCGGTTGAACATTGTGTCACTGTCCTTGCGGTGGTCACCTAGTGATTAAGGAATTTGGTGCTCCCCTTAAAATTTGCCTCCTATTGTGTCCTCTGCAGCAACAGACGCACCTGTGATCTGCAACCATTTTCTTAGCATCCTCTTACAATTGGTCTTAGCCAGCTGTCTGCAGCTACCCCATCTAAACCAAAAACGACTTAGGTCATCAAATAACTTATTGACTTTAGAAGGGGGAAGCCAGGAAATCACTGCCAGCTTTCATTGGTGGATTACATTTCTGAGCATTAACTTCTTGGTGAACTGTCATGGATCCAGCACATGAATAGAATTGCAAAGAAGGCACACCAGCAACTTTACTTTCTTAGACTTTTAAAGAGATTCAGCAAGTCTCAAATACTCTAACACACTTTTACATATGTACTGTAGAAAATAACCTAACTGGTTACATCAGTTAGTGCACCAATTCCAATGCATAGGAACACAAGATGCTGCAGAGAGTAGTGGACTGAGTCCAGTCCATAATGGGCATTGCCCACCCCACTGAGAAAGCATCGACATGAGTTGATGAACTATTATCAAAGATTCCCATGTCCTGGACCATGCCCTCTTCTTGCTTCTAACTTCAGGCTGTGGATACAGAGCCTGAAGTCCCATGCAACCTCACATGCCATACTACTTAGTGCTACAACACAAAAAGCCACCAATTATTACATGTCCTTTCGACTTTTTTTGTTTTTTTAGAATGTCTAAATGTATGTGTTAATGTCTCTAGGTATGTTTTTATGTGGGGGTGGTGCGGGGGGAGGGGGATGGGGGAAACCGTCTCCAGCACTTACCTCGGCGGAATGCAACTTTTCTCCTAGTCGCATTTTAGCCTCCCCTTGCGACCCGACAGCTTGGATTGGAGCAGCTTTTCCTGGAGACCAACCCAAAGCTTCAACAGCAAGCACGGCACGGACTTCCATCGCACAGCCATAAGAAAGGCTCCGACCACCGGCATGCTGACTTTAACATTGTGAAGTCGCGGTCTGCGGAGCTTCTAGCAGCAAGTGTGGAGAGGACTTTACCATTACGGAGCCAAGGATCCCTTGCCGGAGAAGAGCTCCAACTGCTGGCCTGCCTGCAGCCTATAACATTGAGAAGCCGCAGTCTCTGGTAAGAAAGTGGCCAATTCGGGCAATCCATGCTTCGATCATCCCGACGAGAGGGCTTGTACATCGGGCAGTCCGTGGCGGCGACTACGGAGGGTCAAGGCCCCAAACACGGGTGAACAAAAGGAGGAAGACTGACTGAACTTTATTGCCTTCCATCACAGTGAGCACTGTGGTGGATGTTTATGTTAAGTTCTATCGTCCTTTTTAATTGTGTTGTGTTCTTTTAATTGTATGGCTGCATGGTAGCTCTAATATCACTGTTCCGTGACAATTAATGTTAATGTGAATCTGAATCTGAGTCTGAATCTGAATCTGAATGTCTTGCAAATGCTTTGCATCTGTTCATCATCTGATGTATTCTTTCACTTTTCTACAGTAAAAATAATGTTCAACGTAACATTTAAAGACATTTTTAATTGTCACGTTTAACTTTTTTCAATGTAAAGTGTTAAGTCACATGTGTGTGAAGGCTGCTGGCTTTGCTTCATCGTCTGTGATACATCCAACATCGAAAAACTATTACCTCACTGTAGTAATGTAATTGTGAAATAAATTAGCTGATTCCATTGCCCTGGTGCTATTCTGCAGTGATCAAGTATTTGCTCTAGCATTAAATTAGTTCCTACAAAAGCAATTTTCTTTCTTTCCTGGTCTATTCATATAATACTTCTGATGAACATCTGAGGGAGGGACTCCAAGGAGTGGTAAGGTTTATGAGAAGTAAATTGAGTTGTGTGTTTATAGTGAATTGAAACATCTCGTCATTCAGCGCACACCCCTTTTTCCAGGTGATTTCCATTATGCATGGGATTAGTAAAAAGAGGAGAGTGAAAAAGCAATAGTCTAAAGGGTCTGTCCCATTTGGGCGACATTTTCGGTGACAGCCTGAAAAGAGGTTGTTACAGCGTGATCGGGGCATGACGTGAGATGATGCGGGGTGACGCATGTTGTGACTCGTGGTGTCTCCCAGCCGCCCTGAATTTTGGAATGTTCAAAATGTTTGGGCAACATCTGGGTGTCTCATCATGTCACGCACCCTGTCACACGCTGACGTATGCTGTTCTGCTGGTGACGCCCGGTTAGGGTTAGGGATAGAGTTAGGGTTAGGGTTAGGATTAGGGCTAGAGCTAGGGCTATGGTTAGGGTTAGGGTTAGGGTTAGGGTTAGGGTTAGGGTTAGGGTTAGGGTTAGGGTTAGGGTTAGGGTTAGGGTTTGGGTTAGAGCTAGGGTTTCCTCCTGCACTCCAAAGGCACACAGGTTTGTAGGTTGATAGGCTTTGTATAAATATAAATTGTCCCTAGCGTGTGTGGTATAGAGTGCGGGGGATCACTAATCGGTGCAGACTCAGTGAGCCGAAGGACACTGTATCTCTGAAATAAATGTGACACAGGGGCTCTCGGGTTTGGACTCCAACTCCCAATGTTCTGCCTGCTCTTTATGGGAACTAAGCTGTTGGCCACGAGTTGTCCCAGAGGCAGATCTCTCTTCCAAAGGTCTCTCCAAACCCGCAGAGGCAGCGGGCTTTTCAACTGGGTACAGGCAATGTTCTCAAAGTACCAATGCCACCCACCTGCTCCAGCCACTATGTCTAAATACCCACCTCCCATTTTGAAGCAAGGCAGTGGATGGAAAGGGGGAGGGGGGCGGAGGTGGGGGATGTTGTTCCCAAATTCTGCATTTATCCCATAGTCAATGTTAGTAAAACAGATGATGTGGCCTTTGTGCAGTACTATTAGTGGGATCTAGCTGTCACAGGCTGGGTCCACAACTGGGGGGGCATCAGGGAAAGTGGGGGGAAGGGGGTTGGGCAATGGGAGAAGGGAGGGATAGGGACAAAAGGGGATGTGAGGGGAGCGTGAGGGAGTGGAGAAGGGGAGAAGAGTGGAGCGGGGAGAAGGGAGGAAGAGGGGGAAGGGAAGAAGGAGGGGAGAGGGGAAGGGAGAGGGTAGAGGGGGAGTGGAGAAGGATAGATGGGGCGGGAGTGAGGATGAGGGGGGTGGAGGGGAGAGAGAGTTCAGTCTACACTCACTGAATCCATCCCTGTAAAAAGTTGGAGACGGTGACTGGATCTGGAAGCGAACCAATACATTTGTAAATAAAACTGAACGACTCAGACATAGAAACATAGAAATTAGGTGCAGGAGCAGGCCATTCGGTCCTTCGAGCCTGCACCGCCATTCAATATGATCATGGCTGATCATCCAACTCAGTATCCTGTACCTGCCTTCTCTCCATACCCCCTGATCCCTTCAGCCACAAGGGCCACATCCAACTCCCTCTTAAATATGGCCAACGAACTGGCCTCAACTACCTTCTGTGGCAGAGAATTCCACAGATTCACCACTCTCTGTGTGAAAAACGATTTTCTCATCTCGGTCCTAAAAGAATTCCCCCTTATCCTTAAACTGTGACCCCTTGTCCTGGACTTCCCCAACATCGGGAACAACCTTCCTGCATCTAGCCTGTCCAACCCCTTTTAGATCTTTTATATCTTTTCATTTGCACAATTGATTTTTTTGTATTAATTTTAATATATTAATGTTTAAAATCCATGTATTGAACGAAGAATATTTTACAGCCCATCTGTGGTCCCTAACCCTAACCCTAACCCTAACCCTAACCCTAGCCCTATCCCTAACCCTACCCCCTAGCCCACCCTAACCCTAACCCTAACCCTAGCCATTACCCTAACCCTAACCCTAAACCTAACCCTAATCCTAACCCAAACCCTGACATTAACCCTAACCGGGCGTCACCCGCAGGACAGCATACGTTGTAGCCGAAAAAAATCGCAAAGTGGGACAGGCCCTTACACATTTACTTGTGCAGGAAACTGTGGCAGTATAATGATCACAACATTTGTGAACAGTGTGAAATACGATGGTTAATATTTAATTCAATCTGGACCATGTGGATATTGAGAGAGTCAATCGGTTTTCAAAAAAGTTCACACAATCACAGATTCAAAATTATCTAACTGTCTTATGTACTGGTAATGAAACCATATAATACTTACTTGCTGCAGTTTAACAGGACCTTTAATACTATAAACATCTCTACGATGCACTGTAGATGGAATCTACAGAACAGCTAATATCGCGGAGTTATGGTACTCTATTATAGTACTCTATTCAGCTCTGTCCAAAGTGATTTGTATAGGGTGGACAATATTGAGAGTAATGATTCAATGGTGATTATGTCTCATGAGGTGTATCAAGCTATGAACAAGTTGTCCGACAACAAAGTGTGTGCTTTGATCATATTTCTGCTGAACATCTTAAATATGCCAGTATGAGGATAGCTCCTCTCCTTGCGATTTGTTTTACTGCATTTATGATTCATGGCTTGTTATCAGACTCAATGTTGTCTGTTCTGTTAGTGCCAGTCATTAAGGACAAAGCTGGTAAAATAGGCAGCCTAAATATTTACAGGCCCATAGCTTTAGCCTGCAAACTATCAAAAGTCCTAGAAAGCTGGATAGATTAAATGAGTTTGTTTAACTCCACAGATAACCAGTTAGGTTTTAAAGCTAAACATGGCACTTAAAGGAAATTGTAAACAAATATAGAGGTACAATCTAATCGATTCTTATGTGCTTTATTGATGCTTCCAAAGCCTTTAATCATAGAAAGTTGTTTGAGTCAAAGAGGGGTGCCTAAATACATTGTGAGAATTCTAGCTTACTGGTATGCCCACAAGACTATGCAAGTAAAATGGGGCAATAGGGTCTCAGCCACATTTGGGGTTAGCAATGGTGCTAGACAAGGGGGAATTTTGTCCCCAGTTATAGACAATAGACAATAGACATTAGACAATAGACAATAGACAATAGACAATAGGTGGAGGAGTTGGCCATTCGGCCCTTCAAGCCAGCACTGCCATTCAATGTGACCATGGCTGATCATCCACAATCAGTACTCCGTTCCTGCTTTCTCCACATATCCCCTGACTCCGCTATTTTCAAGAGCCCTATCTAGCTTTCTCTTGAAAATATCCAGAAAATCAGCCTCCACCGCCCTCAGAGGCAGAGAATTCCACAGACTCACAACTCTCTGTGTGAGAAAGCGTTTCCTCAACTCCGTTCTAAATGGCTTACCCCTTATTCTTAAACTGTGGCCCTGGTTCTGGACTCCCCCAACATCGGGAACATGTTTCCTGCCTTTAGCTTGTCCAAGCCCTTAATAATCTTATATGTTTCAATAAGATCCCCTCTCATCCTTCTAAATTCCAGAGTACACTAGCCCAGCCACTCCATTCTTGCAGCATATGACAGTCTCGCCATCCCAAGAATTAACCTTGTGAACCCTCTCTGCACTCCCTTAATAGCAGAATGTCCTTCCTCAAATTTGGAGACCAAAACTGCACACAATAATCCAGGTGTGGTCTCACCAAGGCCCTGTACAACTGCAGAAGGACCTCTTTGCTCCTCTACTCAACTACTCTTGTTATGAAGGCCAACATGCCTTTCACTTTCTTCACTGCCTGCTGTTCCTGCATGCTTACTTTCATTGACTGATGAACGAAGACCCCCAGATCCCTTTGTACTTCCCTTTTCCCAACTTGACACCATTTAGATAATAATCTTCCTTCCTGTTTTTGAGGCCAAAGTGGATACCAAATAGAGTTATTTTTAATCTTTATATTGATGATCTGTCCAAGCAATTGAAAGCCTGTAATACTGGATGCATGAATGGTCATACTCTAGTGAACCATAATATGTATGCAGATGATCTTGTGGTCTTTAGTCCATCTAGCGCTGGCCTCCAGCAGCTCCTTACTATATGCTCTGTGTGTGGTGTTGAACATGATATATTACTTCGGAGTCACGTGAGTGATTCCGTGAAGAAGTCCCGCCAGTGCGCATGCGCGTCATTAAGTCAGTCGCATTGGCGCACGGAGGCTGCGAGGAACAGAGCTACTCCAGCGGTAAGTAATTAGACGCCAGGTAAGTGGGAAAATCTTAGCTGGAGTTCGGGTCCGTTTTGCTGTGGTGCCGTGTTGTTTAGTTCTCTTTAGGTAGCACCATGGACGAGATGGGCAAGGGGAAGAGGTGAGCTGGAGGAAAATTGGTAGACAGCCGCGGGAGTGTGGTCTGTGAATGGCTGCCTCGTACCCCTGCACAGTCGCCGGCTGGGAGCAGAACGACTGCAGACTTGGTGCTGCAAAGCACAGAGCCAGTGCCAGTCGGGCATAAGGCAACGCACAAGTTTGTCAGGCCCACGGAATCGGGGGAGTCGGGCCGGGAGGATTCCCCTCCGGGGCTGGATACCGTTTTTGAACGGTTATCCCAAATGGAGCACCAGTTGCACAGGGTGCTCCAGCAGGGCATACTCCAGGAGGAGGAGTGGTGTCAGCGCCAGGCTGGAGAAGAGGCCGCGCCAGCAGCACCTAGTAGAGGCTGCTCGATAGCACCCTCATTGATGAGGCATGTGCAATGGGTCAGCTGAGTTCTGACCTCGACTCTGACAGTGAGGTCAATCCAAGCGAAGAATGGCAGCTGCCAGATGTCTCATCTCTGGCAGCACGATTCGCTGTCCTGTCAGAGTCAGGAGAGCCACTGGGAAAAGAGCTGGCCTCCACGATAAATTATATGGTATCCCATCAGCTGCAGAAGCTCACGATGGATGAGACCGCCAAGGAGCCCGAAACCCTGAGGAACTGCGTGTTGCTAAAGGTACCGGCAGTGAACCAGGTGATATGGGGTCAGATGGGCATTGGCATGCGTGCCCAGGATATAAAGCTGCAGAGAATCCTGAAGCTGCTGGGTTCAGGAATCACGGCGTTCGCTAGAACAATGGATGGAGGGTATCTGGCGGGGATGCATCAAGAGGCACTACGGTTGCTGTGCAGCACCCATTTTGAGGTTAATTGTCTCAGGAAGAGTGCCATTCAGCCCACCATCAACCCTAAGTTTGCAGTGCTCTGCAGGCCCACCAACATGCAGCTACCCAACATACTCTTTGGAGAGGACCTCGTGAAAAGCGTGAAGGAGTTGGATGACGAAGCAAAAACGGTGGGCTCAGAAGCAAATTTGTCACATTCATTTACTAATTGTATAAAAATTGTAGAATACTGGAACGAAATATTTAAGATAATTTCGAATGTTGTCAATATAAACTATGACTTCTGATCCAAAGTTAATAATACTTGGAATACTTGAAACTGACCAACTAATAACAATGAACCAAAGAATTTTTATCGACTATTGTTTAATAATTGGGAAAAAATTAATATTAAAATTTTGGAAAGGCCCTGCATCCCCAACAATCAAAATGTGGAATACAGAAATGTCGGAGACACTTCATTTGGAGAGATTGAGGCTTGTCCTCATGGATAGGTTAGATCTCTTCAGAGGGATTTGGTCTCCATATATTAAATATTTACAGGGTCATAATGGTTCGGCGCGCGAGGCCTTGACTGAGGCCTGAATATCTGAATAGATGAAGAAATATATATAATAAATCATGAATATATCTCCAAGGACGGATTAATGAGTAATATTCCATTCTCCATTAAACTTTCCATACTCTCTTTTCTATTTTCTTATGCTTATATAAAAAATTAGAAAAAAGTATAGAAACACATTATCTTAAATTCTTAATATCAGTACGAATATAGATATCATTGGTTCTATGAAAATATTATTAGTGTCGTGTATTTTCAATTATATAAAGTTGTGTATTTTCAATTATAAAATAATTTTGAATTTAAAGTCAATGATAATACAAACATTGTTAACATTATGAAAATATAATGAATATCATAGAAGTTTATTAGTATTGCGTATTATTAATTACATAAAATTGGGTCCTGTATTTGGAAATCAGAGACAATATGGATATCATGGGTAGTATGAGTATATTGCTAATACTATGAATGTATCATTAATACCATGCATTCCCAATTATATAAAATATACAACCTTGAAATTTATAATTAATAATAATACAAATAATATCAACAGTATGAATTTATCATTATTATCATGTATTTTTTATTATTGTAAAATAATGTACTTTGTCATTACTTTGTTTCTATAATAAAAATATTAAAAAAATAAAATAAAAAAAAAACAAAAACGGTGGGCTTGATCAAGACACCGATGGTCAGCTAATCTGTGAGAAGAAGGTATCCCTACAAAAGAGTTGCAGATTCCGGTTCTACACCAGGAAAAAGCCGGCCGTCGACACAGTTGCGCAGTTGGCACTCTGCATCGGGAACACAGAAAAATGTGGGGCTTCCCGCCAGGAACTGGGGACAGCAGGTCACACCAGTTACCAAGGAGGTAGGTGGGCATGGTTCTCATGGGAACATATTAAGTACAACACAGCTGAAAGTTGGGGGTAGATTACATCTGTTCTATGAGGAATGGAAGCAAATTACCTCAGATCCATTTATCATGAGTATTATTGAAGTGTTTTGAATTGAGTTTGATCCAAATGGTGATATGCCCCTCCAGCATGTTCCGAGCAGAACACTCCATTTTTCACAAATGGAAGTAATGGAGGTTCAGGCTGAACTTGAAAATTTGTGTAATAAAGGAGTAATTGAGAGGTCAGTACACCAAGTCCATCAATTTGTGTCAAATACTTTTCCCCGTCCAAGAAAGGATGGAGGATGTAGAATTATTTTGGATCTTACAAGTCTTTTTGTACAGTATAGACACTTCAAAATGGAAATATTTGTTACTGCCAAGCAACTGATTTCCAGAGGATGTTATATGGCAACTATAGATCTGAAAGATGCGTATTACTCAGTGTCTGTTCATTTGGAGGATTGAAAGCATTTGAAATTTACCTGGAAGAATCAATTATGGCAATTCAAGGCACTGCCTATTGGGTTAACTTCAGCTCCTAGAATATTCACTAAATTGTTAAAGCCAGTACTGGAGCCCAGGGTCATGTGGTTATGGCTTATCTGGATGATATCTTAATTATAGGACAAAGGAATTAGCTGAAGCATCTGTGGCAGTTGTTAAATACACTTTTGAAAAAATTGGGGTTCATAATTCATCCAGAGAAATCCAAATTAACACCACTTACAACAATTGACTATTTGGGTTTCACAACTGATTCAATTCACATGGTAGTGACTCTGCCCAGGGAGAAAAGGGTGGAGCTAATTGAGGTTGCATTAAACTTTTGAAGGAGCAACAACCTTCAATTAGACTGGTGGCCAGCCTGCTCAGAAAATTAGTGGCAGCTTTTTCGGCAGTTCAGTATGGGCCATTGCACTACCAGCATTTACAGAGGGCAAAGGAACAGGCACTCAGTATATATTTGGGCCATTATATTAGGCCCATGCAGTTATCAGCACATGCTGTTACTGACCTGCAGTGGTGGATTCAGCATGTCTCCAGTAGTTCCAGCAAGGTAGTGCTTGAACAGCCTTCCATGGTCTTACAGACTGATGTCAGTGCACTAGGGTGGGTTGCCACTGATATGAGCTCCAGCTGTGGGAGGCAGATGGAATGTGGAAGAGGCATTGCTTCTGCAGGCATGGGGAATTAACTACTTAGTGCTTTTGGGAGCTATTTATGGACTCAAGACTTATTGTTCTAACACAAGTAACCTGTATGCTCAGCTTCAAATTGACAACACTACGGCAGTGGCATATGTTAATCACATAGGTGGAATCAAGTCGACATCTTGTGACAAATTGGCTAATAAAATCTGGACCTGGTGTATTGACAACAATATTTGGCTTTCAGCTATTTATCTACCAGGTAGATTCAATATAGTAGCAGACACCAGGTCACGAAAATTCCATGACAACACAGAATGGATGTTGAATCAGGACGTATTCAATGATATAGTTTTCAAATATGGAAGGTCAGATATCGACATGTTCGCATCCAGACTCAACCACCAGCTACCAAAATATGTGTCATGGGAACCAGATCCTGGGGCAGTAGCGACTGACGCTTTCTCGCTACATTGTGTTTTTATATGCATTTCCACCATTCTGTCCCATAAGTCGATGTCTGCTTAAAATCAAGCAGGATGCCATTTCAGGGCTACTGGTCATACCCAACTGGCCTACTCAGCCATGGTTCTCTTTGATATTGGAGTTGATGACACAACCCCTGATGGTTGTTTCCAAACAAAGGGATTTACTGGTGCACCCGGTAACTGGCGAACGGCATCCGTTATATGACCGTATTGATTTGTTAATTTGCAGGTTTTAAGAAGGCCATATCTGGGGCGAGGACTGTCTGGGCGAACTGTGGACATGCTCACTGCAGCCTGGAGGACACAGAAAACTTCCCATTTTTTTACATAAGAAATATACTGCTTTTGTTTTCTGTGTACAAAATAATATTGAATATTGTATGGCAGGTATTTCACATGTTCTAGAGTTTCTGTCAACACTCTACTATGATGAGGGGTTGAGCTATAGTGCGATCAATTCAGCTAGAAGTGCATTGTCCTTGTATTTATTGATGGGGTCAGAAGAACATCCTATTGGGTCTCATCCTCTCATTTCTCGATTGATGAAAGGAATTTTTAACTCCAGACCTCCTAAACCCAGGTATATGGCAATCTGGGATGTAAGCTACTCTACAAGCTACTTCGTCAGTGGACCCCTGTCACATCTCTGACTTTGGCCAAAGTCACCATGAAGGTGGTCATGCTCATGGCACTGGTATCAGCACAACGAGTGCAGACATGGCTAAAGCTGAAGCTAGACAGGATGGAAGTGGCTGCAGATAATGTTACATTCTACATTTATGACATACTCAAACGAAGCAGGCCAGGTGTGATAGGGTTCAAGATTGTTTTTTCGGCATATCCCACGGATCTATGTCTATGTGTAAAGACACATTTGCTGCAATACATTGAAGCTACGAGGGCCTTACGAAATATGGAAACAGGGTTGTTTATCAGTTACAAGAAGCCGCACAAAGAGTGTCAGTACAGACTATCTCGAGGTGGTTGAAACAAGTATTGGTTGATACAGGTATTAACACTGACGTTTTTACATCTTATTCCACTAGGGCAGCAGTAACGTCAGCAGCAAGGTGATGGATGTTCCCATCGACCATATTCTCACAGCCACCGGATGGTCAAATGGTCAAACATTTCTACCATCGGCCGATTGCCGATCCGGGGCTGTTTGCTAATACTGTATTAAGTTCTAAGTTCCCCCTGGGTTAGAGGGGTTACTGTTTTTTTTGTTAATCAAATAAATTTGTTACTGCATTTAATGCAATGTCAACATTAATGCATTATTGATTATTTCTCATTCCAAGTCAATCAATGCAGTGAGAAGCCTGGATTTGAATCTGCGGCATGAAATCACAAAGCTTTGAACCCTTCACGGAATCACTCACGTGACTCTGAAGTAAAATAGTAAGATTAAGCGAGAACTTACCAGTTTGAAGTTTGATCTTTATTTTATGAGGAGTTATGTAGGTGATTACGTGCCCTCCACGCCCAACCCTCTCTCACAAAGGTCATCTGGTAGTTCTCAATTTGCTCATCTTACTGTGTAACTTCGATAACTGTTATTTGTGATTTCATACCGCTGCTTTGAAGATTGACGTGCATGCGCACTGGCGGGACTACTTCACGTAATCACCAACGTAACTCCTCATAAACTAAAGATCAAACTTCAAACTGGTACGTTCTCATTTAATCTTACCATTAAATGTAATGCTGGTAAGAGTGTTGTTATGATCTATAGAACTAAATATAATGCTTGTAAGAGTGCTGCTAGGATCTGTAGAACCAAAGAGGATAACATGTCTAAAAGGATCAAACCCGGGTCTCTGGTGCTGTGAGGCAGCAACTCTGCCGCTGCACCATTACCCATCATTCATCCAACAATGGTACAATCATTGGCAAATTTAAAAATGGCTTTGGAGCTTTGTCTGTCTACACAAACAGAAATAGAGAGGGTTAAGCAGGGGACTGACCACACATCCTTTTAGTGCTCCTGTGCTAATTGTGGTCTGCTGATGAGGAGGTCAATAATCTAATTACATGGGGTTGAGCAGTTTAAGAAAGAACTGCAGATGCTGAAAAAATCGAAGGTAGACAAAAATGCTGGGGAAACTCAGCGGGTGAGGCAGCATCTGATGGCGGGATAAGCAGACTCAATTTTATGAATCTGATATTACATTTAGAGGCGATGATAATGTTGAACATTGAGTTGTGCAGTTGAACAGCAGTGAGACATATGTGTTCTTCTCCCAGTGATCCAGTGTAGACTGGAGAGAACCACATCTCGGGTTAATCTGTTGTAGCAGTAAGTGAATTGTAATGGGTCTTTACTAAGTCAGGAGTAGATGTGCATCATAACTAAGTTATCAAAGGACCTTATGCTACTGATTGGTGATCATCAAGGCATGTTGCCTTCAGCATTGGTAGTGTGGATGTCCTTTTAAAGCCGGTGGGCACCACAGTACTTAGAGGTTGAAGATGCCTGCAGAAACTCCAGCCCTTTAGCCCGCACAAGTTTTGAGAAGGTTGTCAGCTACACCATTGGGTTTGGATGCTTTCTGAGTGATCACCCTCATGAAGGTTATTGTTACCTTGGCCTTGGTGACTACACCATCATTGGGGATTGTGGGGGACCAAGAAAGTACATTGATGTTCTTGCTTTCAAAGTGTGCATAGAAATAATTGAGGTAGTCTGGGAGTAATGCATCACAGTCACTTAAACTACTAATTGGTTTCACCTCGTAAGAAGTGATGCCGGGTAAACCCTGCCACAGCAGCTTTGATCATCCAGTTTAGACTGAACGTGTCTCTCCGTTCCTAATGGCCTTATCAAGATCATACCTGGACTTCATATATGACCCTATACTGCCAGATTCAAATGCCCAAGATCTGATCCTCCCAAGGAAGCATGCTGGTAGTAATTTGGAAGTGGCTTCTTCAAACTGGTTTTGTTGATGTCCCTGGCTCGATGAGGATGGTATTGAGGTATGCCATTTGGTGTTTGTTGACCATGGGTGCAGTTCGTCCAGTGCTAGCTGAAGATCTGCCTGGGACAGGATGCAGACCTCAATCATGATAAAAGAGGTGAATTCCCGACTTCCGGTGGTGCTATGGAGGGCTAGAGGATAACGCCAGCCAGCTCCTCGCAAAAAACGGGAGAAAAACGGGGATTAACGGACCTACCTGCTGCCTGCTGCCTGCTGCCTGCCGTCTCTGCACCAATTGTTGTGAGTGACGTCATCAGGCGCACGACTAGTTATGTCTACACAGCGCAACCCACCCGAAAAATCGAAAAGTCGATCTACCAGGCAGAGACCGGGAGAAGGCCTGACTGAAGCCTCGGACTTAGGTAGGACGTCATCCCAGGAAGATGTGATAAAAAGAACGGCGAAAAAAACGGAAAGCGAAGAACTTAAAACTTTTATTTCACGTGAAATTGCTGGTTTAAAGGAGGAAATAAACCAGATGAACGCTGAAATGAAAGAATTGCAACTTGAAATTAATTGCAATATTAATACCAAGACCAAGAAAATATCGGAAGATTTGAAGAAAGAAATCGCAGAAATGATGAGTGAAATGTCAAAGGAGATGAATGATAAGATAACCATATAAACCATATAACAATTACAGCACGAAAACAGGCCCTCTCGGCCCTTCTAGTCCGTGAAAAGGTGAAAACTGATTTTGAAGAAAGGCTGAATCCTGTAGAGAAGGCACTGGACCAACAGACGGCTGGTATAAAAAGCCTTGTAGAACTAGCTGATATAAGTGCTCGGACTACAGCAAAGCTTGTTACAGAAAATGAACGTCTAATGGATTTATTGACCAAAATAACCGAGAAATGTACTGAACTAGAAGGTCGCCAGAGAAGACAAAACCTAAGAATTGCGGTATTCCTGAAGGGGGAGAGAAAGATGAAGATCTCCGAGAATTTACTGCGAATCTACTGCAAAATGTTTTATCTCTGGAACAAAAGCCTTTTCTAGCCCGAGAACATAGAGTGATGAGACGTCAGACAAGACCAAAGGCCCCCCCAAGACAAATGATAATAAAGGTACAATACGACTACGTCTTGGAGGAGATAATGCAAAAAACATCGAGAAACAGAAACTTTGTATTTGAAGGACACAAGATCAGCATCTATCGAGATTATCCAGCAGAAGTCTCCAGGAAACGAAAAGCATTTAATGAGACTAAAAGTCTCCTGAGGCGGGTGGAAAACTTGAAATATGGCCTGATTTACCCAGCTACTCTAAGAGTTACTTTTAACAAGAAGGAATATTTCTTCTCCAATCCTGTGGAGGCGCTGGACTTTGCCCGGAAGATTAAGACCTGAGAAGGCCTCATCATCGAATACACTGACTTTCCAGGACTTTACAAGACTTTACAAGACTTTACAAGACTTTGCAAGACTTTTCAGGACCGGATGGAACTGAATAGTGCTGGATGGAAGCTGGAGAAAGATGTGGATCGGAAACCCTCACATGGATACTAATAATTAGTATAACTACATTACTAATACAAACAACTAATAAATATTAAAATTAAACCGTGGTATTTTCACTAATCAGAGCTAATTATTATGACATTAACTACACTACTAATATAATAACTAATAAATATTAAAATTATACCGTGTCATTTTTATTAATTAGAATTAATCATTATTACTAATGACTAATGTTCATTTATATTGGAATGATTAGAGTCAAATATAGAGCCTGATTTCATTTGTCCCCTTTGGAAACTTTTCTTTTGTACCAGTAATTTTCATCATTATTTTTTTATTTTACTTTCTTTTTGTGTGTTTTTTTTATAATTAGATTTTCCAATAAGTTTTAAATATATGTATTCTCACATTTTCGATTATTATAATCCGAATATTTTTAAATTTAATATCCCCGGTAAAAGATCATTATGGAATAATAATTCCAAAAAACCAGGGAGCTGGTCAAGTTAGTAACATCAACTATCGAAGTTGGTAGATGGTTAGCCATGCTAGTCTGGCTAGCACTAACTACAATAATACTAGATGTAGTTTTTTCCCTCCTTTGTGCACTATACTAACCTCTCAATCTATCCTCTCTTCTTTTCTTTTATAAACTATTATTGTTTTTTTCAGTTTGAATGGAGTTATATATTGGATCAAAGGAGATATACACGTGAGAGGCATTCAAGGGACTTAAAATTCATCTATTCGGTGTGCGGGTGTAAGGTCGGGTCTGTCGGGCTGAACCATTGGCTCTATTGCAGACCCCCATAGACAAAAGATGCAAGATTTAAAAATGAATACGGGGAATGAAGGAATAACGTTTTGCAGCTGTAAGGTTAAAGGTATTAATGAACCAATTAAGAGAGGTAAAGTACTAGCACATTTAAAAGCAATTAAAGCTGATGTAATTTTTATTCAAGAAACTCATTTAAAAAAAGATGCTGAGGATAGGCTGAAAGCTAAATGGATAGATAAAACGTATCATTCTTCTTTTACACACAAATCAAGAGGTGTAGCAATATTATTTCGTAAAGGCATTTTATTCAAACATACATCAACTATAACTGGTAACGATGGCAGGTACATTATTGTAATAGGAGAATTAAATGAACAAAAAATGATTTTTGTTAATGTATATGGACCAAACTTTGATAGTCCATTGTTTTTCAAGAAAATATTTAACAATATCCCGGAAATAACACAATATAACCTAATAATTGGAGGAGATTTAAATTGTACATTAGATCCTTACTTAGACAGATCTACAAGACAAAGGAAAATTAAATCCCATTCCAGTGACTTATTAAATGCATATATGGAAACTACTAATATTAAAGATGTTTGGAGAGTAGAAAATCCAACTGGACGAGAATACTCCTTTTATTCACCGGTACATAAAACCTACTCAAGAATAGATTACTTTTTGGTCGATGCCAAACTTATTTCACTCACTTATAATTCTAAATATCACAATATTATAATTTCAGATCATGCACCTTTAACATTTAAGATTGAAATAAATGGTAAAACAGAAAAACGGGGACAATGGAGATTTAATCCACACATTTTAAAAAACAAAATAACTCAGGAATATATTACAGAACAGATCAAGATTTTCTTTGAAATAAATGATAAGCCGGAAATATCTTGTTCCTCATTATGGGAAACTTTTAAAGCATATCTCCGTGGAATTATGATTTCCTCTCAAGCATTTTATAATAAAAAGAATCGAAGGGATCAACAGGAACTGGAAAAGGAGATTAAACAATTAGATACAGAGAATGCAGCCAATCCATCCATAATAATACATAATAAAATTGCAGCACTGAAATATAAATTAAATTAAATATATTCAGATCAAGTTGTAAAACGTTATCAATACATTAAACAATTACAGTTTGAATTTGGAGATAAACTTCAAAAATTATTGGCTCACCAATTAAGGAAGATGGAGGGAGAAAAAATAATCCATAGGATTAAATCACATAATGGCAAACTTTTAATATGACCTAAAGATATTAATGAGAGATTTCTGCAATATTATAAAAACTTATACATCGCTAAAACAACAGAAAACAAGATAGGAATAGAAGAATTTTTTTTTAATGTAATCTGAATGGGTTGGATTCACAAAATAGAGAATCATTAAATGCTGAAATTTCAGTAAAAGAAATCAAAGAATCTATTAGATCATTAAAAAATGGTAAAACACCGGGACCAGATGGTACTGGCTCGGAATTTTATAAAACATTTTATCATCTGATTGCACCACGCCTGAAGACATTATATGAATATATATATACACAGCAGAAACTACCAGAAACGTTAAATGAATCTATTATAACACTTATACCTAAAATAAACAAAGATCTGGATGAACCAGGATCATTTAGAGCTATAGCTCTTTTAAATACTGATCAAAAGATACTAACTAAAATATTAGCACAAAGGCTAAGCACAGTTATTAACGAATTAATTCATCCCGATCAAACAGGATTTATACCAAAACGATATTCCTCATATAACCTGAGACGTTTATTCAATATTATATATTCGAAAAGAGGTATTAAAAAAGATCTAGTAGTTATTTCGTTAGATGCGGAGAAAGCCTTCGATCAGGTGGAATGGTCATATTTGTTTTCGGTTATGGAAACTTTTAAATTGGGAGAGAAGTTCATTACTTGGGTCAAATGATTATACACTAACCCAACAGCCAGAATAATAACAAATCAAATGCTATCAACTAAATTCAGTTTATCTCGAGGCTGTAGACAAGGTTGCCCTTTTAAGATAACAAACGAAAAAATTAAATATCTTGGAATTTATGTAACAAAAAGATTTGATTCTTTATTTAAATCCAACTTCCCACTATTATTGAATAAATTAAATAAGAACATTTTATATTGGAAAACTCTACCCATTTCAATGTTAGGTAAAATTAATGTAATAAAAATGATATTTCTTCCGCAATTACTATATCTTTTCCAATTAATTCCAATATATCTTCCTAAAAATTTCTTTAGGAAGGTGGACTCTCTAGTTACTAACTTTATTTGGGATTATAAGAGCCATAGAATAAATAAAAAAAACATTTATGTAAATTAAAAATAAATGGAGGTTTAGCACTACCAAACTGTATGTTTTATTACTGGGCAGTTAATATTAAAAATATGAATTTTTGGTTAGTAGAGACAGATAACCAACCAATTTGGTTAAAAATGGAAAAAGAAGATTGTTCTCCTTTTGAAATCAGTTCAATAATATTTGCCAATATTAATTTAGGTAAGAAAACCTATAGTGAAAACCCTATAATAGAAAGTGGAATACGTATCTGGAAACAAATAAAGAAAACATTAAAATTGAAATCTATACCACTAGCCCTTACCATTGTAAATAATGTTACATTTAAATCTTCAATGATTGATAAAGGCTTTTTACAATGGAAAAATAAGGGAATTAATAAGATGGGCGATCTCTACAGGGAAAACTCTTTCCTTTCATTTCAAGAATTACAACAAATTTATGGATTACATTCCAAAGATTATTTTAGATACTTACAAATCAGAGACTATGTAAAAGCAAACACACTGGAAATTAGAAATAGAAAGACAGAAATTTTAGATGAATGTCTAAATAAACACCCGAACACAGAAAAATTGATATCATACATTTATAATATCCTATTGGAAAATGATGTCCCATTAACAGAAATATATAGACAATCATGGGAAAACGAATTAGGTCAAATTATCAGACCAGAAGTATTGGATGAAAGTTTACAACACATACACCATTGTTCGTTAAATGCTAGACACTCTCTTATACAATTTAAAATATTACATAGACTACATTACTCAAAATCCAAACTACATAACATTTTTCCAAATGTATCTGCCATATGCGATATATGTCAGCACTTAGAAGCTAATCTGACACACTCATTTACAAATTGTGTAAACATTACAAAATTTTGGATAGAAATATTTAGGATAATTTCGAATGTTGTTAATATGAACCTGACATTTGACTCAAAGTTAATAACACTGGGAATACTGGAAACAGATCAATTAATAACAATGAATCAAAGAATTTTTATTGATTATAGTTTAATAATTGGGAAAAAATTAATATTAAATTCTGGAAAGGTCCTACATCCCCCACAATCAAAATGTGGAATACAGAAATGTCAGAGACACTCCAACTGGAAAGATTGAGGCTTGTCATAATGGACTGGTTGTATCTTTTCAGAGGGATATGGTCTCCATATATTGAATACCTACAGGGTCAAAGTGGCTCGGTGCGAGAGCCTGACTGAGGCCTGAATAATTGAATGGATGAAGAATTACATATAATAAATCATGGATATATCTCCAACGATGGATAACTTTTTAATACTCCATTCACTTCCTTATTTTCTATATTATTTTTCACTATCTTTTCTCACTTAATAAAAATTAAAAAATGTATAGAAATATTAAGTCTTAAATGTTAATATTAATATTAATAATATTATGAATGTATGTAAGAAGTATTTTCTATAAACAAAAAATAAAAAAAAAATTAAAAAAAAGAGGTGAATTCCCTTGAGAGGTAGAAGGAACAATACTTCACTGCCAGATGCTCCAGATGGGGGAGAGCACGAGTTTGACAAGACCCCCGCAATGTCTAGAGGTGTCCCATATCTCTGAAAAACATAATATGCAGCACTGCCTCATGCCCCTATTCTCAAGTAATCATGTCCTTAAGTCCTTGTGTCCTTAAATCCTTAGTTTTATTTTCAAAGGATTGTACATTGGCCAGTAGGATTCTTGCTGGGGGGGGAGGGGGGGGGGGCTGTGGTGGGGGTTGTAGTCACCAGCATTAATTCATACTTGCAGACTACCCCCATGGCTATATTTATAGTGGAGGATTCTCAGGCGACTTCAGGTCCTATACTTCTCACTCTTTATGTAAGCCATGGGGCTAGGGGTTCCCCAGCCATCAGTAACTCCATTGGCATTGGGAACTTTATTGCTGTTTGGAGACCACAATACCTCCAGTCCATTTTTAATAGTCTATCACCCTGTTTGGTACAGCACTGAACAGCAAGGTACTGCACTTTTCCTCTTAAGATCTTTATCATCATCATCGTTGAATACATCAATGGGCACGGTGTCTTACAATGCTATGTACGACAGTGATCACAACTTCTACTGAAGTGTGGATGGCCGTTGGCTCGATAGGAGCTCATCCGCCCTTTGACAGGTCTTGTTTTTGGTCCTGCTGGGTGCCCCCCTGGAAAACCAGGTGGGGGAGACGGTTTAGTGTGACTATCCGACCCTGGAGCAGGTAGCACGGGATTACATGGTACCCGAGGTGGGGGAACTCCCCCCCTGATCATGCATAGATCTAATCTTGACCTGGAACAAAAGGATGGGTGAAAGGAAGGCTTTCAGCCTGAAGAAAGGGTCTCGACCCAAAACGTCACCCATCCTCTTTCACCAGAGATGCTGCCTAAGTTTCTCCAACACTTTGCGTCTATCTTCAGTATGTACTTGCATCTGCAGTTCCTTTCAACACATAATAATCTTAGCCTGTTCTGCTACTGGCAAAATGTCACCACATTGGTGCATTTAACAAATATGTTCAGTTGGTGATATATCATTGTGGAATGAGTATGCACATTATCAGTTTGAAATGATAGCTTTCAACGCGCACCCCTATCCCCTGCCAACCAATCTGCTATCGGGAAAAGGTATATTTTGAGTGCATATGACAATTGACTCACTTGACTTGATAATCTGATCAAATTATTATGGTTGATTACATTTTTACAATCAAATCAGAGTTAAAAGTGATAATTTAGAACTCCAAGTTACGATCACTGCAAACATTTGATTTTATTGTGAAATCACTGTTTCAATTACCCCCAGAGAATTTTGGAGAAATATGTTATTCTTCTTTCAATGTTGCTTAATGAGTTAGTGAGCAGGGTGAGCAGTGAGAAGTAAGGTATGTTGTTTCCTCGGTATCATACTGTCTTAGTCAAAGCAGTAGTCAGGCCGTGTGACCAGAGACTATTGTCTTATTGTCTACACTTTTGCCACAACTGAATGGTAAATAGAGATAGATAGAATAGATAGAATGCCTTTATTGTCATTCAAACAAACAGAGGTTTGAACGAAATTTCGTCCCCTGCGGTCATAACAGCAAAATAAATATAACACACAATTAGCACAGTTTCACACAAACATCCATCACAGTGAATCCCCAAACACCTCCTCACTGTGATGGAAGGCAAAAGTCTTATCTCTTCCCTGTTCTTTGTTCTTCTCCCGTGTCGAGGCAATCGAGGCTCTTGATATTAAAGCCCGCAGCGGGCGATTGTAAGTCCCACGGCCGATTAATCCACACCGGGCGATGCAAGGCCCTGCGATGGGCCGATTCAAACCCCGTGATTCACGTCGGGCGAAGTTGCCATTGCAGGAGCTCCCGAATATCGGTCTCCCACCAGGGACCTGTGAGCTCCCGAATTTACCTTCCACAGAACCTGAGGCCGGAGCATCCGAAGCACTGCAGTCGGGTTACAGCCGCTGCGTCAGCTCAGCCTCTGAGTCAGCCAGCTCCACGATGGTAAGTGAGTCCGCAGGCTCTGTGACTGGACCCCTCAGGTCGATTCTGTTTGGAGGCCACCAGCTCCACGATGTTAGGCCCCAGCGAAACAGAGACATGACAAGGAAAAGGTTGCGTCTCATTGCCTTTCGGTATAAACCAAAAATAAACTTCTAACAAGACAAAAAAAGAAAAAAAGACAGACAGACTGCAGGTGAGCTGTAGCCACAAGGCGCCGCCACACAATGCAGAGCTCGTGTTGAATTGACCCTTAACATCATTTGCTGTCAAGAGTCAAGTCAAGAGTGCTTTATTGCCATATGTCCCAGATAGAGAAATTACATCCTTACTTGCAGCAGCACAACAGAATATGTAAACATAATACACTATAAACAATAGTGTGTGTAAAACGTTAAGTGTGTGTATATGCTTAAGTATATACATACACATAAGCATACGTACAAATAAAAAACAAACAAACAATAATAGTGCAATAATAACAATAATAGTCTAAGTAGTTCAGAGCATATTTGAGGTTGTAGCGTCCATGTTTAGTTATTTTGTGGTTCCCATTTTAACTTATTATATTCAATATAGAAGATACAATTCCCCTACCTCGCCTCTTTGTAAAGCAAGATCAGACATAATCAACTTGCACAGTTCATGGACCCTTATTTGCATTTTACCAGACACATGCTGATCTTCCAATACATTACACATGTGTATTGCAGAAGTCAGGAATACTGGCTGCTCATTTGCAATTGACAAGGCAAACATGATAATTACATCAAAACAAGTTTTCCCAAAAGAACTAAACATCTCAAAATTAATGCATCAAAAGTCTTGAGAAACATCTTTCATCCTACTGTTAAAGAAGATTCTGGTTAGCAAATGCAATGCATAAGATTGCTTTCCAAATGTTCCATTCTTCCAAAAGACCAATTTCAAATTCTCAATTTAAGTACACCCTAATCAACAATTTTCCCCAAAGGCAATTTTGCTCCGAAATGTAGGAATCTCATATCCGCGACAGAGACACTCATATTCCTAACATCTTATCATGGATTCCACGTGGCCAATGTGGAATCCAGACCTTATACTCTCTTTCAAATCCATTCCAAAGAAAATAATTTAAAAAAAGCTCAAATTAAGGCTGAGGCAAAAATAAAAACAAAATCCATGCTTGCAATTTAAAAACTTTGACTAAATAATGTATTTCCACATTGAAAAACTTCAAACACATAATTCAAAAAGCAAAAGGAAAGGTGGATATGTGGGGATGCCAACGCATTCACACATTCACAGCGCCTCTTAAAGAGACACAACCTCTTCAAAGACAAGAGGTTTTACAAATTCATTTCACATAAAATAGTAGAATATTTTACTTGGTTGCATCCTATTTATATGACTCCTGAGATTAATAAAATGTTAACACACATGCATTCACTCACTCTTTTCATTCACTCACTCACTTCATGCATTCTCACTCTCTCTCTCTTTCTCTCCCTCTCTTTCACACTCTCTCCCTTTCCCCTACGAAACAAAGTGAACTGCCACATGCCAAGCAGCCAATATTTGTGTGGGTCCTGGCTTTATCACATCTCATTCTCTTTCTGTTACCCTCCGGTGATTTAAGTAATTTTTCCTCCACTTCTCGCAATACGTTCTACCAGTGGTAATTTCCTGTCTAAGGTCTGTGCACTGCTTTTGCATCTCTGCCTTTCCTGCCTTGATCTGGACATAACACTATAGCCTCCCTTTTCCAAAAATCATCTCAGCAGCCACCAACATTCATTCTGTTCCTCTTCTGTCTTCGTTTGATGATATCATTTGTAGCCAGTTTTTTCAAACTTTATGACAATAAGCCATAGCAACCATGAAGGATTTTTTTTTTAAATAATATTTTAGTTAGAACATATACATATCATAATCAAAACACATTTTGTTTATCAATTGCATATTGTTAATAGTTGGGATCCCAGCTATCAAAATAGTTGGGGTCTTCGTTTATCAATTACATATTAACACAGCTTTGTTTATTTTTTTTGTAGATAGAAAGAAAGGAGAAAAAAACGATAAAGAAAATAGAATAAATTACCAATAATACAGCTTTGGACATAGGTCCATAGATTATAAAACATAACTATTCAACTAATCCTGGGTTCAAGTTTCAGTCAGGCCTCCATGCTGGACCATTTTACCCTTTCAGAAAATCAATAAATGGAGACCATATTCTAGAAAATAATTCTGGTTTGTCAATTAAGACAAGTCTAGTTTTTTCCAAATGTCAAGTCTCCAACATCTCCATAATCCACATTTTAATTGTGGGGGTTGTTGGGTTTTTCCAAAATGTTTATATTAATTTTTTTCCAGTTATTATATTATAATCAAGGAAGTTTCTTTGGCTTGTTGTAAGTTTTAGGCTTTGTTCTGATATTCCTAATATTATTAGTTTTGAGTCAGGATCCAATTGGATATTAACAACTTCAGAAATTATTCTAAAATTATCCGTCCAAAATGTTTTGATTTTTATACAATTTACAAAAGTATGAGTTAAATTAGCCTCTGAGTATTGACATTTATCACAGATAGGGGAGATACTTGGAAAAATTCTATTTCATTTTGTTTTAGAGTAATGCAGTCTATGTAGATCTTTAAATTGTATTAAAGAATGTCTGGCATTTAACGAGCATTGATGTATATGTTGTTGACGTTGGTCCAATATATCTTTCATTACAGGTTGATCTAATTCATTTTCCCATGCTTGTCTATATAATTCCATCGACGGGACCTCACTATCTAAAAGAGTATTATAAATGTGAGATATTAATTTATCTGTATTAGGAAGTTTATTCAAACATTCATCAGGAGTCTCTGGCTCTCCAGTTCTATATTCTTGTGTGTGTGATTTAACATAATCACTAAATTGTAAATATCTAAAAAATTATTTGCAGTCCATAATTCTGTTGTAATTCCTGAAATGAAAGAAAAATACCTTTTCTATAAAGTGTCCCACCTTTTTAATTCCATAATTTTTCCATTGTATAAAAACTTTATCCAACACAAAGTGTTTAAATGAAGGATTATAACCATATAACCATATAACAATTACAGCACGGAAACAGGCCCTCTCAGCCCTTCCAGTCCGTGCCGACCATTTATTTTCCCCTAGTCCCATCTACCTGCACTCAGACCATACCCCTCCATTCCCTTCCTGTCCATATACCTATCCACTTTACTCTTAAATGTTAAAATCGATCCTGCCTCCACCACTTTTGCTGGAAGCTCATTCCACACAGCCACCACCCTCTGAGTAAAGAAGTTCCCCCTCACGTTACCCCGAAACATCTGTCCCTTAATTCTCATGTCATGCCCTCTTATTTGAATCTTCCCTACCCTCAATGGGAAAAACGTATCCACGTCAACTCTGTCTATCCCTTTCATCATTTTAAAGACCTCAATCAAGTCCCCCCTTAACCTTCTGCGCTCCAAAGAATAAAGACCTAACTTGTTCAATCTTTCTCTGTAACATAGTTGCTGGAACCCTGGCAATATTCTAGTAAATCTCCTCTGTACTCTCTCTATTTTGTTGACATCCTTCCTATAACTAGGCGACCAAAAATTGTACACCATACTCCAGAATTGGTCTTACCAATGCCTTGTACAATTTTAACATTACTTCCCTACTCCTATATTAAATGCTCTGATTTATAAAGGCCAGCACACCAAAGGCTTTCTTTACCACCATATCTACATGTGATTCCACCTTCAGGGAACTATGCACAGTTATTCCTAGGTCCCTCTGTTCCACAGCATTCCTCAATTCCCTACCATTTACCATGTTACTTCCCATTTTTGATTTGTCCTGCCAAGATGTAGCACTTCACACTTAACAGCATTAAATTCCATCTGCCATCTTTCAGCCCACTTTTCCAAATGGCCCAAATCTCTCTGTAGACTTTGAAAATCTACTTCTTTATCCACAACACCACCTATCTTAGTATCATCTGCATACTTATTTATCCAATTTTCCACCCCATCATCCAGATCATTGATGTACATGACAAACAACAGTGGACCCAACACAGATCCTTGAGGCACCCCACTGGTCACCGGCTTCCAACCTGACAAACAGCCATCCACCATTACTCTCTGACATCTCCCATTCAGCCACTCTTGAATCCATCTTGCTACTCCACCATTAACACCCAAAGATGGAACCTAATTAACCAACCTTCCATGGGGAACCTTGTCAAAGGCCTTACTGAAATCCATATAGCCAACATCCACTGCTTTACCCTCATCAATTTCCCTAGTAACATCTTCAAAAAATTCAAGAAGATTTGTCAAACATGACCTTCCAGGCACAAATCCATGTTGACTGTTCCTGATTAGACCCTGCGTATATATATTATCTCTAAGTATCTTTTCCATTAATTTGCCCACCACTGACGTCAAACTAACAGGTCCATAATTGCTAGGTTTATTCTTTGAACCCTTTTTGAACAATGGAACAACATGCGCAGTACGCCAATCCTCCGGAACTATTCCCGTTTCTAATGACATTTGAAATATTTCTGTCATAGCTCCTGCTATTTCATCACTAACTTCCCTCAATGTCCTAGGGAACATCCTTTCAGGACCTGGAGACTTATCCACATTTAGATTTTTCAAAAGTGTCAGTACCTCCTCCTCTTTGAATCTCATATTTTCCATAGCTACTCTACTTTTTTCCCTTACCTCACAGAGTTCAATATCCTTCTCCTTGGTGAATACCGAAGAAAATAAATTGTTCAATATCTCCCCCATCTCTTTTGGCTCTGCAGATAGCTTTTCATTCTTGCTCTCTAATGGTCCAATTTTATCCCTTGTTATCCTTTTGCTATTAATAGTAAGATTAAACGAGAACTTGCCAGTTTGAAGTTTGATCTTTATTTTACGAGGAGTCGAGTTGAGGAACTACGTGACTAGAAGCCCATACAACCGTTGGTGCGTCAATCTTCGAAGCAGTGGAGTGAATTCACAGCTTACAATGACTGAAGTATAATGGTGAGATGATAAAACTAGAACTACCAGATGAGATCTATGAGGGTGGGAGCGGAGGGCATGTAGTCCCTCAACTCGACTCCTCATGAAATAAAGATCAAACTTCAAACTGGCAAGTTCTCATTTAATCTTACTATTTTACTTCGGAGTCACATGAGTGACTACGTGAAGATTTCAAAGCACTGTGAATTCACAAAGCAGACCCAAATCCGACGTTCACACTGCCTGGATTGACTCAAAGTCGTTAGCAATCAATCATGCATCAATAATAACATTTTGTTAAATGAATTTATTTACAAACAAAATCATAAGAAACCCCTCTAACTCAGGGGAAACTATAACAGTACTGAAAACAGAATCAGCAAACACCCCGAGCCTTGAAATCGGCTAGTGATAAAACCTCTGAAAAGTTAGCTCACTGGACCATCCTGCGGCCGCGAGGATATGGTCTATTGGCAAGTCCATCGCCCTTGCCGCAGAAGTTGATGCCGCCCTGGTGGAATGAGATTTGAATTTATCAGTATCAATTCCAGCACTTGCCAGGACCTGCTTTAGCCACCTTGAAATTGTTTGCACCGACACCTTACTGTGTGGTTTTTTGTGACTAATAAACAAAGCCGTCTCTGTTCCTCTCAGAGGTTTAGTAATCTCAATGTAATGAGATAAATGTGAAACTACACACAAGTGATCATCTGCGGGGTATGCTGAAAACACAATCTTACATCCTGTCATGCCTCTTCTATTATGTTTAAGCAAATCATAGACATAAAATATAATGGCATCTGCCGACACATGCATTCTATCTAGCCGTAGCTTTTGCAACGTTTGTACACATTGAGCTGAAACCAACGCCATAAGCATGACCACCTTAATAGTTAATTTGGCTATAGATAGGCTTGTAACCGGAGCCCACTGGCGAAGAACCATAAGAACCTCACTCACATTCCAAATACCGGCATACCTGGGTTTAGGAGGATTAGAATTGAAAACTCCCTTCATGAATCGTGAAACTAACGGATGTGTCCCTACTGTATGTAATTCTGCATTCATAGGTAAATAAGAAGACAGAGCAGTTCTGGCTGAATTGATCGCACTGTAACTTAATTCTTGGTCAAAATAAAGAGTTGACAAAACTCCAATACGTCCGTGACCCCTGCAGTGTGATATACAATTTTTGCTGTAGGCAGAATTGCTCCCACTTCCTTATATAGGTGATATATTGCTGCTGTGTGCTATCCCTGCAGGCCGACGTGAGAACATCCACAGTCCGATGAGACAGTCCTCTCCCCAGGTATGGCCTCCTTAAAATCTGCAAATTAACAGATCAATACGATCATGTAAAGGATGTTGATCCCCAGTGACTGGATTTACCAGTAGATTTTTATTCTTGGGAATAATCATGTTAGGCTCCCTATCCATTTGTAATACAACAGGAAACCATGCTTGTGTAGGCCAATCTGGCACTACCAATAACCCTGAAGCGGAGTCCTCCTTGATCTTTTGCAAACATCTGCTGATGAGACAGAATGGAGGAAATACATACACAAACATTCCTCCCCAATGCAGCGAAAACACATCCACTGCTACTGCCCCATGATCTGGTTCCCATGCAAAATATCTAGGTAACTGATTATTTAATCGAGATGCAAACAAATCAATATCTGGCAATCCATACTGAACAATCATTTGGTTAAATACATCCTGATTTAACATCCATTCAATGTTGTCATTAAACTGACGTGACCTAGTGTCAGCTACAGTGTTGAATCTTCCTGGCAAATAAAGTGCTGAAAGCCAGATATTTTGGTCAATACACCAGCTCCAAATCTGGTTAGCCAGTCTGTCACAAGACTGTGACTTAACTCCACCCATGTGGTTCACCCATATGCCACTGCCGTGGTGTTGTCAATCTGGACCTGCACATGCAAGTCCCTGCTTGTAGAACAATAAGCTTTGAGCCCATACCAGGTGCCCAACAACTCTAAATAATTAATCCCTCTTAGTTGAAGAAGCGATGTCTCATCCACATTCCATCAGCCTCCACAACTAGAAGACATATCTGTTGCACCCCAACCCAGTGCACTTACATCAGTCTGTAATATCATTGACGGTGGTTCCACCAAAACCTTCCTTAAACTTTTTGAAACATGTACTATCCACCATTGTATGTCAGCAATCGCCCCAGCTGACAACTGCATAGGCCTATCAAAATGGCCCCTTTGTATTCTCAGTGCCTGTTCCTTTGATCGTTGTAATTGTTGATAATGCAGAGGACCATACTGCACAGCTGGAAATGCTGCAACAAACTTCCCAATTATCCTGGCTACTTGTCTAATCGAAGGCCATTGTTCTCCGTCGAGATTAACACAGTCCTCAATTAACTGATTCAATTTATCCCTGGGCAAAGTTACCAACATGTGATTGGAATTAATGGTAAATCCCAGATAATCAATAATTTGGACTGGTGATAATTTAAATTTATCTGGGTGAATAACAAATCCCATTTGTTCAAAAGTGATTTTAACAACTGAAACTGATGATTGAGTTTCAGCATGAGTCTTTCCAACAATCAGAATATGATCTAAATAGGCCATTACCACATGCCCCTGAGCTCTAAGTAATGCTAACACAGGTTTTACCAATTTAGTAAATAATCTAAGAGCTGAAGTTAATCCATTCGGCAATGCCCTGAATTGCCACAGCTGAGTCATCCAAATAAATTTCAAATATCTTCTATCATCACCATGAATAGACACTGAGTAATATGCATTCTTTAAATCAATGGTTGCCATATAACACCCTTTGGACACTAGATGTTTGGCCGTGGTAAAGGTCTCCATTTTGAAATGCCTATAACAAACAAATTTGTTCAAACTCAATAAATCCAGAATAATTCTACATCCCCCAGTCTTTTTAGATCTGGGAAATATACTTGACAGAAATTGTTGACTTTGATAGACAGAATGCTCAATTACCCCTTTCTTATGTAACGACTGAATCTCTGCTTGAATAAGCACATTTTCCTCATCTGAAAAAATAAGTTTACGACTAGGAAAATGTTGATTAGGTAGACTGTCCTTAGAGTAAAATTCAATTTTCACCCCTTCAATACTACTAAGTATGAACAAATCTGATGTCAACTGCTGCCATTGTTTGAGAAACAATTTTAACCTTCCCCAATTTGAACAGGAACATCAGTTAATTAATTGTCTGTCAATGTTATATTCCTTACCAGCATCTTTCCTTGCGGACCTTGTTGTCCTCGACCTCTTGTAGAGAAAACCTTTTTGCCTTGCTTGCCAGCTGGCTTAATGAGGGCCATTGGTTTTAAACAACCTCATGACAGTCTTTGACCCTTTTTGCAAGGTTACCACCAAACAACAGATTTTGTGGTGGTTACACTGGTCGGTTTGCACAAACTCGCCAAATTCGATTAGCACTGGCCTAATAGCGGCCCTCCTGATATTATTAATTTCAAAAAAATGCATTACAAAGGAATCCCAGTTTGTCCTGGTGTGCTTCAACCATATTGCTTGTATCAATAACTTTCACCACAGCTGTAATACCTGCTGACAACAGTTTTAAGCACTTTTTTAAAACTTCATCTCCTGGGCCCTAGCAGGCATACCCATCTGTGACCAAATTTGGTGATTAACCACCGGTACCTTCAGGAGATCACAATTAACAGGAGCTTTATAGTTTTTTGCTACTTCATCCATAGCTAGCTCATGTAACTGGTGGGAGAGCATATACTGAATTGCTTCGGCCAATTCTACATCAATCGCCTCTCCTGCCTCTCTACGCTCAGCAAACTTCCCAGCAATGTTCGGAATTACCTCCAACCAAACTCCTTTACTGCTCTCCCCCAGCATAGAAACAGTGTCAGCAAACGGCCCTGATAGAACATCCTCCTCACAGGCAGGATAGTTCTGTAGCCCTGAAACAGGTGCTGCTAGCACAAGCTCTCCATCAGCCTGGCTTGGGCACCACTCCTCCTCACAGAGCTGGTCCCTGTCGAGCATTCTTTTTTAATAAAATCTCGACGTGGGAGAGCCGTGAGCAAACGGACTCTCCTATGGAGGGTATAACCTCCAGGCCCGACTCATCTACGGGCCACAGAGACTTGCCAGTGGCCTTCCGCCCTACTGGCAAGCCTCCACTGCCCTCAGGCAGTGGGTCCGCAACCACTGGCTGTGTAGCCAGCACCGGACCAGGTGTACTAGACGGGCCTCCATCCTCAACACTCTCCTGGCCACTTTTCCTTTCTACCCCGGAGCGCCTCGCCGACACCTTCTTCACTTTCTGCAAAATATCTACAAGAACTCCAAACCGTCGCAGAAATCGACCCGTGGTAAATTTTTTTTAAAAACCTTACCTCCATTTAAACTTACCGCTTGGAGGAGCTCTGCTGCTCCAACCGGCCGACTGCTCCAACGTCTGACATCATGACGCACCAACGGCTGTACGGGCTTCTATTCACGTAGTCACTCACGTGACTCCGAAGTAAAATATAGCTGTAGAAACCCTTTGGATTTACTTTCACCTTTCTTGTCAAAGCAACCTCATATCTTCTTTTTGCCTTCCTAATTTCTTTCTTAAGATTCTTTTTACATTCTTTATACTCCTCTAGCACCTCATTTACTCCATGCCTCCTATAATTATTGTAGATATCTCTCTTTTTTCGAAACGTGTCCAATTTCCCTTGAAAACCATGGCTCTTTCCAATTTTTACTATTTCCTTTCAACCTAACAGGGACATAAAGATTCTGTACTCTTACAATTTCCCCTTTAAATGTCTTCCATTTCTCTTCTACATCCTTCCCATAAAACAAAGTGTCCCAATTCACTCCTTTTAAATCCTTACGCATTCCCTCAAGGTTAGCCTTTCTCCAATCAAAAATCTCCACCCTAGGTCCAGTTCTTACTCTCTCCATAATTATATTGAAACTAATGGTATTGTGATCACTGGTCCCGAAGTGCTCACCAACGCATACCTCCGTCACCTCATTTCCTAACAGGCGGTCCAGCACTGCCCCTTCTCTGGTCGATACCTCTATGTACTGCTGCAAAAAACTATCCTGCACACATTTTACAAACTCCAAACCATCCAGCCCATTTACAGAATGTGTTTCCCAGTCGATTTTTGGAAAATTGAAATCTCCCACAATCACTACCTTGTGCTTACTACCAATATCTGTTATCTCCTTACATATTTGCTCTTCCAATTTTCGCTCCCCATTTGGCGGCCTATAATACACCCCTAAAAGTGTTGTTACACCGTTTCCACTTCTCAGTTCCACCCAAATAGCCTCCCTTGATGAGCCCTCTAATCTATCCTGCCAAAGCACTGCAGTAATATCTTCTCTGACAAGCAATGCAACACCTCCACCTCTGGTCCCTCTAATTCTATCACTCCTGAAGCAACAAAATCCTGGAATATTTAGTTTCCAATCACAGCCCTCCTGCAACCATGTTTCACTGATTGCCACAACATCATATTTCCAGGTGTCAATCCAGGCTCTAAGTTCATCCACGTTTCTTACAATGCTCCTAGCATTAAAATATACACATTTTAGAAACCCACCATCCCTTATTCTCTGTCTATTATCTTTTTGCTCTTTCTCGCTTACATTTTGTGTCCGAGTGCTTCCCTTCTCTGCCTCTTGCCCCACACCCTGTGCCCTAGCCCCCTCTACCCGAGTCCCTCCCCCCAGCCTTTATTGTTTAAAGTCTCCCCAGTAGCCTTTGCAAATCTCCCTGCCAGGATATTGGTCCCCCTCGGGTTCAAGTGCAACCCGTCCTTTTTGTACAGATCATGCCTTCCCCAAAAGAGGTTCCAGTGATCAAGAAACTTGAATCTCTGCCCACTGCACCAGTCCCTCAGCCACGCATTTATCCTCCACCTCATTCCATTCCTACTCTCACTGTCACGCGGCAGAGGCAGTAATCCTGAAATTGTTACCCTTTTGGTCCTTCTCCTTAATATTTTAACTTTTCCCCCAACCCCCCCCCCCCCCCCAACTCCCTAAATTCTCCTTTCAGGACCTCTTCTCTTTTTTCTGCCTATGTCATTGGTGCCCACAACATCAGGCTCCACTCCCTCCCTTTTCAGAATCTTTTGGACACGTTCCAACACATCCGAGACCCTGGCACCAGGGAGGGAAACTACCATCCGGGTCTCACGAATGCATCCACAGAATCGCCCATCCGACCCCCTAACTATAGAGTCCCCAATTACAATTGCCCTCCTCTTTTTGCTACCCTTCTGAGCATCAGGGCCGGTCTCTGTGCCGGAGGCCCGGCCGCTGTTGCTGCCCCCAGGTAGGCTGTCCCCTCCAATCGTACTCAAACACAAGTACCTATTTTCCAAGTGTACAGTCACAGGGGTACTCTCTAGCCCCTGTCTCTACCCCTTGCCCTTCCTAACTGTGACCCACTTGTCTGCCTCCTGTGGTCTGGGAGTGACTACCTCCCTGTAGCTCCGCTCTATGACCTCCTCACTCTCCCTGACCAGACGGAGGTCATTGAGCTGCTGCTCCAGGTTCCTAACACAGTCCTTTAGGAGCCCCATCTTGACACACCTGGCGCAGATGTGGGACATCCGTGGAGGGCTATCAGATTCCCTGACCTCCACATCTACATCCACAACAGTGCACTGCCCTGGCCTTCATCTCCCCCCCCTTACACAGGATACAATATCAACACAATACAAAGTACAAAACAAACTGCTGGAATCTGACTGCCAATCAGCTGCTTACCCTAGTCCACTTCCCACCAATCAGCAGCTTCCCTCACACCCCCCCACCCCCAAAAAACATTTCTCCGATGGGAATGTTAATGGATTTCGGTAAGCCCTGATTTTATAACCTTACCGGTCAGTGCGCCCTCCCCACTCCTTTCTCTTCCAACGGCTCCTGTGTCCTCTGAAAAAAACAAGCCCCACGCTGGATTTTAAAACCTTACTGGTCGGGTGTCGCTCCTCCCCCTCCTTATTTCTCTTCAACGGCCCTGTGGTCCTCTGAAAAAACAAGCCCCACGCTGGATTTTAAACCTTACTGGTCGGGTGTCGCTCCTCCCCCTCCTTCTCTTCCAACGGCTCCTGTGGGCCTCTGAAAAAACAAGCCCAGCGCTGGATTTTAAACCTTACCGGTCGGGTATCAGTCCTCCCCCTCCTTCTCTTCCAAGGGTTCCTGTGGGCCTCTGAAAAAACAAACCCCACGCTGGATTTAAACCTTACCGGTCGGGTGTCGCTCCTCCCCCTCATTCTCTTCCAACGGCTACTGTGGGCCTGATTATTTACAATGGGGAGAAAGAGTGATAAATTATTCAATTTTTAGGTCTTTTTTAATTGTTTCCAAATTCGTATACCACTATATATTATAGGATTTTCACTAAAGGTTTTTTTATTCAGTTTTGTGGGAGCTAACAGAATCAAGCCAATTTCAAAAGGCAAACAATTTTCCTTTTCCATCTTTAACCAGTCTGGTTGCTGATACAAATCTTCCAACCAGAAGTCATTTTTTTTAATTTTTTTTAATATTAACTGCCCAGAAATAAAACAAAAAATGTGGTAAAGCTAATCCTCCATTTGTCTAGGATTTACATAAATGTTGTTTAACTTATTCTATGGAGGATTGGCGTACTGCGCATGTTGTTCCATTGTTTTAAAAGGGTTCAAAGAATAAACCTAGCAATTATAGACCTATTAGTTTGACGTCAGTGGTGGGCAAATTAATGGAAAGTATACTTAGAGATAATATATATAAACATCTGGATAAACAGGGTCTGATCAGGAACAGTTAACATGGATTTGTGCCTGGAAGGTCATGTTTGACAAACCTTCTTGAATTTTTTGAAGCGGTAACTAGGGAAATTGACGAGGGTAAAGCCAAGTGGATGTTTGTCTATAATGATTTCAGTAAGGCCTTTGACAAGTTTTCCCCATGGAAGGTTGGTTTTAAGAAGGTTCAATCTTTGGGTGTTAATGCGGAGAAAAGTAGCAAGATGGATTCAACAGTGCCCCCCTGATGGGAGATGTCAGAGGAGTAATGGTGATGGCTGTTTGTCAGGTTGGAAGCCGGTGACCACAGTGGGGTGCCTACTTTGGATCCTGTGTTGGTCCACTGTTGTTTGTCATGTACATCAAAAAAAAAATGATCTGGATGATGGGGTGGAAATTGGGATAAGTAAGTATGCAGATGATACTAAGATAGGTGGTGGTGTGGATAATTGAAGTAGATTTTCAAAGTCTACTGAGAGATTTTCGGGCCATTTGGAAAAGTGGGCTGAAAGATGCAGATGGAGTTTAATGCTGTTAAGTGTGAAGTGCTACATCTTGGCAGACAAATCAAAATAGGAAGTACATGGTAAATGGTAGGGAAAAATTGAGGAATGCTGTGGAACAGAGGACCTAGGAATAACTGCATAGTTCCCTGAAGGTGGAATCGCATGTAGATAGGGTGGTAAAGAAAGCCTTTGGTGTGCTGGCCTTAATAAATCAGAGCATTGAATAAGGAGGTAGGGAAGTTAATGTTTAAAATTGTACAAGGCATTGTAAGACCAATTCTGGAGTACGTGTTACAATTTTGGTCGCCTAGTTATAGAAGGATGTCAACAAAATAGAGAGAGTACAGAGGAGATTTACTAGAATGTTGCCAGGGTTTCCAGCAACTATGTTACAGAGAAAGGTTGAACAAGTTAGGTCTTTATTCCTTTGAGCGCAGAAGGTTAAGGGGGACTTGATTGAGGTCTTTAAAATGATGAAAGGGATAGACAGAGCTTGACATGGATAACGTTTTTTCCCCATTGAGGGTAGGGAAGATTCAAACAAGAGGGCATGACATGAGAATTAAGGGACAGAAGTTTCGGGGTAAACGTGAGGGGGAGCTTCTTTACTCAGAGGGTGGTGGCTGTGTGGAATGAGGCTTTCCAGCAGAAGTGGTTGGAGGCAGGATCGATTTTAACATTTAAGAGTTAAGTGGATAGGTATATGGACGTGAAGGGAATGGAGGGGTATGGTCTGAGTGCAGGTAGATGGGACTAGGGGAAAACAAATGGTCGGCACGGACTGGAAGGGCCGAGAGGGCCTGTTTCCGTGCTGTAATTTTTATATGGTTATATTGTTATATGGTTATGGTTCTTATAATCCCAAATAAAACTTGTGACAATTGAATCAACTTAAAAAAAAAACTGTTTGGAAAATATATCGGAATTGATTTGAAAGATGTACAGTAACTGCGGAAGAAAAATCATTTTTATGGCATTAATTCTACCGAACTTTGAGATGGGAAGTGTTTTCTAATACTGAATATTCTTCTGCAGTTTATTAAGTAAAGGCGGAAAATTTAATTTAAATATAGAAGTATATTTCTTAGTCACCTAAATTCCAAGATATATTAAATTTTTGATTGACTATTGTAAAAGGAGATTGTTGTAAAAGGAGAAAGTATGTAGTTTAAGTTCCGTTATTGGCATAATTTCACTTTTTTTCTAATTAATTATATATCCCGGAAATGAGCCAAATTGAGTTATAACATTTATAAAATTTGGAATGCTGGTTTCTGGGTTTGTGATGTATATTAATACATCATCTGCATATAAAGAAATTGTATTAACTGGATCTTTAGTATTATACCCATATATTTCTGGGTGGACGCTAACACTTCTGCCAGTGGTTCAATAGCAAGGGCGAATAATAACGGGGATAGCGGGCATCCTTGTCTACAACCTCTAGATAAATTAAATTTAAGTGATAACATTTGGTTTCTCAATATTCTAGCTGTTAGTTTACTATATAAAAACTTTCCCCATGTGCAGAACTTCATCAGAATTTTTCCATCAGCGAAAATAAATAGGGCCATACCACCTGATCATATGCTTTTACAGCGTCTAGCGAGATGACTGCTAAATTTACATTAGCTATTCTATTTGAATATATAATATTAAATAATCATCTCAGATTATAAAATGAATAATGTTTTGGAATAAAACCTGTTTGATCGGGGTGTATACGAATTAGCCAGAAAAAGCAGCCTACCAGAGGACTGTGAGAAATTCAGAGACCAACAGAGGAGGACAAAGGGCTTAATTAGGAAAGGGAAAATGGAGTATGAAAGAAAACTGGCAGGAAACATAAAAACTGACAGCAAAAGTTTTTATCGATATGTGAAGTGCAAAAGATTAGTTAAAACAAATGTAGGTCCCTTGCAGTCAGAAACGGGTGAATTGATCATGGGAACAAGGACATGGCAGAAACCAATTGGAATGTGTTTTATACTAACTTGGTTCTGTCTTCACTAAGGAAGACATAAATAATTGCCGGAAATAGCAGGGGATCGCGGGGTCAAATGAGATGAGGAAATTAGTAGCCGGAACGTGGTGTTGGGTAATTGAATGGATTAAAGGCCGATAAATCCCCAGGGCCAGATAGGCGCATCCCAGGGTACTTAAGAAGTAGCCCCAGAAATAGCAGATGCCTTAGTGATAATTTTTCAAAACGCTTTTAGATTCTGGAGTAAGTACCTGATGATTGGAGGGTAGCTAATGTAACCCACTTTTTAAAAAGGGAGGGAGAGAGAAAACGTGGAATTACAGACCATTAGTCTAACATTGGTAGTGGGGAAACTGCTAGAGTCAATTATTAAAGATGGGATAGCACGCAATTTGGGAATGGTGAAATCATTGGACAAAGTCAGCATGGATTTACGAAGGGTAAATCATGTCTGATGAACCTTATTGAATTTTTTGAGGACATAACTAGTAGAGTGGATAAGGGAGAATAGCAGTGGATGTGTTGTATCTGGACTTTCAGAAGCTTTCTACAAGGTCCCCACACAAGAGATTGTATAGAAAATAAAGCGCACGTATTGTGGACAGTATAGATGTGGAAGCGCAACGGGGTAGATCTCACGAACTGGCGCGCTTCTCTCAGCAGACAGGAAGCAAGCGAGTAGGAGTCTGTCCGACAAGTCCCTTCCAGGATGGCAGACAGTGACTAGTGACCATTGGGTGGTTGCCACAAGGCTCAGTGCTGGGATCCCCACTATTTACAATAAGGTACATAATGATTTGGGGGGGGGGGACGAGGAATTAAATGCAACATCTCGAGGTTTGCGGATATACGTTGCGAAGCTGGGGGGCAGTGTTGGAGGGTAGCTGTGAGGTTGTGTGGTCTGGGATGCTAGGGGGGGGGGGGGAGGGGCTGCAGGATGACTTGGATAGGTTACTGGGTGAGTGGGGGGAGAATGCATGGCAGATGCAGATATAATGTGGGGATAAATGTAAGTTATCCACTTTGGGGGGTGGCAAAAACAGGAAGGTAGACTATTATTTGAATGGTGACCGATTAGGAAAAGGGGAGATGCAGCGAGACCTGGGTGTCATGGTACACCAGTCATTGAAAGTAGGCATGCAGGTGCAGCAGGCTGTGAAGAAAGCGAATGGTATGTTGGCATTCATAGCAAAAGGATTTGAGTACAAGAGCAGGCAGGTTCTACTGCAGTTGTACAGGGTCTTGGTGAGGCCACACCTGGAGTATTGCATACTGTTTTGGTCTCCTAATCTGAGGAAATACATTCTTGCCATAGAGGGAGTACAGAGTTAATGTCATTCCTTTCTATTGCATTAAGTTCCTCTCTAACCAGCAACACTACCCCACCTCCTTTTCCTCTCTGTCTATCCTTCCTGAATATTGAATATCCCTGGATGTTCAGCTCCCAGCCTTGGTCACCCTGGAGCCATGTCTCCATGATCCCTACTATATCATAGTTATTCATAGCTATCTGCACATTCAACTCATCTTCAATTTCATCTGCAGATTCAACACATCATATGATGAAAGACTGGATAGACTTGGCTTGTACTCGCTGGAATTTAGAAGATTGAGGGGTGATCTCATAGAGACTTACAAAATTCTTAAGGGGTTGGACAGGCTAGATGCAGGAAGATTGTTCCCGATGTTGGGGAAGTCCAGGACAAGGGGTCACAGTTTAAGGATAAGGGGGAAATCTTTTAGGACTGAGATGAGAAAATCGTTTTTCACACAGAGAGTGGTGAATCTGTGGAATTCTCTGCCACAGAAGGTAGTTGAGGCCAGTTTGTTGGCCATATTTAAGAGGGAGTTGGATGTGGCCCTTGTGGCTGAAGGGATCAGGGGGTATGGAGAGAAGGCAGGTACAGGATACTGAGTTGGATGATCAGCAATGATCATATTGAATGGCGGTGCAGGCTCAAAGGGCCGAATGGCCTGCTCCTGCTCCTAATTTCTGTGTTTCTATGTTTCTATGTTTCTATGTATTCATTTATGAATCACTAAACTTAATCTATGGGCTAGAATTTTGGTTAATATTTTCAGCTCAATGTTTAAGAGAGCAATTGCTCTGCCTGAACCTGGGTCCTCAAGGTCCTTATCCATTTTTGGAATAAGTGTTATTGTTGATTTGTTTAACGTTTCTGGCAGTTTCTGTTGAGTAAAGGCCTAATTATATAATGTCTGTAGGCGTGGAGAAATCAGGTCATAACATTTTAAATTAAATTCAGTGCTTAAGCCATCAGGGCCTGCGGCCTTTCCGTTTTTTAAAGATCTAATAGCCTCTTCGATATCTTTTACTGATATTTCAGCACCTAATAATTCCCTCTCTTTCAGATCTAAACCTGTAAGATTACATTTCTGTAACAATGATTTCATTCTTACAGAACGCTCTAAGGTTATGGTTGAGTAAAGTGTTTGATAATATTGTAAACATCTGTCATTGATATCCTTGGGTAATGTTAGTATTTCTCCCATATCTGATCTAATTTTATATATTGTTTCTTCCCCATCCAGTTTTCGGAGTTGACGAGGTTATAATTTTTGTGATTTATCACCAAATTCAAAGTGTAATTGTTTAGTATGTTTATAAAGTTTTCTGATTTGATCTGAATATATTTGGTTTAACTTATATTTAAGTGCAGCAATCTTATTGTGTTTTATCATAGAGGGCGTGGCCGCATTCTCTATATCTAATTGCCTTATTTCCATTTCCAATTTCTGTTGTTTAGCCCGATTCTCTTTATTATGAAAGTCTTGTGAGGAGATTAATGCTCTTCGTACAAATACTTTGAATGTTTCCCAGAGAAGGGAGGCAGATGTTTCAGGGCGGTCATTGGACTCGAAAAACATATTGATCTGTGTAACAAGATATTTGTGACATGCTTTTTTAATTTGAAATTTTGAGGGTTAAGTCTCCATTGTGTCTGCTTCTCGGTCATTCCATTTAGTTTAATCATGAATGTTAAAGGTGCATGATCCGAGATTATAATATTATGATATTTCAAATTGTAGGCAAATGGGATAAGTTTAGAGTCTACTAAAAAGTAGTCTATTCTTGAATAGGTTTTGTGTACCGGTGAGTAAAATGAATATTCTCGTCCGGATGGGTTTTCGATTCTCTAGATATCTTTGATGTTAGTGGTATTAATGTATGAATTTAATAATTCACTTGTCTTGGATTTTAATTTCCTTTGTCTTGAGGATCTGTCTAAATAAGAACCTAATGTACAATTTAAATCTCCATCAATTATTAAATTATGTTGTGTAAGTTCCGGGAGAGTATTGAGTGTTTTCTTGAAAAACAAAGTGCTGTCAAAATTTGGTCCATAAACATTAAGAAGAATCACTTTTTAAAAATATAACTCACCCACTAATATAATATATCTACCATTGATATCCGCGATAATTGATATATGTTTAAAAGGTATACCTTTTCGGATTAGAATTGCAACCCCTCTGGACTTATGAGAGAATGAGGAGTGATACGTTTTGGCAATCATATAACCATATAACCATATAACAATTACAGCACGGAGACAGGCCCTCTCGGCCCTTCCAGTCCGTGCCGACCAATCCATTTTGCTTTCAATCTATGTTGTGCTTGCTTTTTAAGGTGAGTTTCTTGAATACATATTATATCTGCTTTGAGTAATTTTAAATGTGCTAATACTTAGAGTACACATAGAGTAGATTGCAGCGAACCAATCAGAGATAGACAAAAATTGGAGGACATAGATAGGAATTGGGAAGACATTTAGAGGGCATATGTTGACGATTTTCGTCCGAGAGATTGGCTAAAGATCAGTCACTGACAGCATTTAACAAGTGTTGAAGTGAACATTAGAATCATGTAGTCTTCAAGGCTATGGGCTAGGTGTTGGGATAAATATGGAAGGAAATCCACCAGTCATTGCGAATGAGATGGGCTGAATGACCTGTTTCAACACTCTACAATTCTATGATTCCATGATATTTAGTTTAAATTTAGAGATATAGCATGGAAACAGGCCCTTCGGCCCTCGAGTCCACACCGACCAGTGATTCCTGTACACTAGTACTATTCTACACATAAGGGACATTTTACAATTTTTACCAAAGCCAATTAATCTACAAACCTGTACATCTTTGAAGTGTGGGAAGAAACTGGAGCACCCAGAGAAAACCCACGCAATCATGGGGAGAATGTACAAACTCCATACAGACAGCACCCGTAGTCAGGATCAAACTCGGGTCTCTGACACTGTAAGGCTGCAACACTATAGCTACGCCACTGTGCCGCCCTGAACTACCAGCTATGTTGGGTATTCTTTGTGTGAAAATGGAACTGACATCCTGAAATGCTTTAGCAGGCCACACAATGTCTGACTGGTCAGTGATGCTTCGATCAGAGGAATTAATTAAATTAAAACCATTTAAATAAATTAAGTGTTCTTATATAATAGTTTGTTTTCAGACGCAGTTGTGTGGCTTTAATTGTCTGGCAGTAAAGCTTGCATAGCATTCACAGCTGGTAGTTCAGGTGACTGGCAAGACGTCTATGGACAAGGATATCAAAGCATTTTGACTTTCAACTGTCTCGGCGATGTGCTTTGCTTGTGGTATTGATGCCATAGAAAGCTCAATGTTACCAGACATACGTTGCTATGGTTACAGTTACTACTTGCTGATGCTGCAATGAGAACAGTTTGCATTTTTTTTCACCCAACTGCAGCCCAAAGGAATGTAGAACGGGCTCATAAGAAAATAATTCTGCTTCTGCTGTTATCCCACATGTGTGGTACAAATTTTGTATCATAATTATACGATTCAATAATAATTAAAATAAGGTATCACTTGCAGCTAATAGTTGCAGCAAGAAAGCTATTCAGTAATAAATCTCCACACAGTAAATCCAAATTAATTAGACATTACTTTCATAAGAATTTCCATGTTTGTAGAAGGCTAATAAATTATTGCACAATGCTTTCTCTTGAGCATTATGAATTTTATATTTTCAAGTATTAACTGTAATTTCAATCCAATCACTTGGTGTACATTTTTGTCACATTTTACATTGATCATCTTCTTATAACAAGTCTGCGTGATCACATTTTTGCTGGATCTTTTTTTTTCTCTCAGGGTAACTACCAGGCTGATTGAACACCAGTTACCTAGGAAATCATTTACACCAACATTTCTGGAGTAATTTAGATGTATTAATGACTAGAATAAGGATTTAAATAAATATACCCTTTTTAAAATAAAAAAAAACAAAATAAAATCAGTACTTACTTTTATTTGTCTTTTGATGCGTTCACTATCATTTTGTTTGGATATCTCAATTTCTCTAACTAGTCTTCCAAACTTTAAACTTTTACTCAGTGTGTGACTTTGCAGCTGGATTTGAATTGTTTACCTGAACATGTACAATATATCTAAGCTTCCCAGAATTCAGCAATAACAAAGATTGGCTGACTGAGAAAATACCTTCCATTTCAAACAGTTTCTCACTTTAATATAGTTTGGTTAAAGGACAATTATTTATTTTCATTCATCTAAAACTGATAATTTTTAAGCAGCAGGTGAGCAAATGGGAGTTCTGATGGAAAGACAAATACGTTTCAAAGGAGGGAGAGGCAGGGAGAGGTTAATGGACATGGTGTAACGGATGCGGAGACCTGTGTTTATTTCAATGCAATAAATGATAAAGCGGAAGAACTGCAAAAAGCCATATCAGTATATAGAAATATGACATTGCGGCCATTACTGAGACTTTGTTGCGAGAGGGACAGGAATTGCAGCTCCAGATTTTAGGGTTTCAATATTTCAGACGTAAAGAGAGGAAACTGTATGAGATGGAAGAGGTCTCACATTGGAGATGATGCCAGGATTGCAGTGCCCACACCGACACATGCAGTAGGGTGAACTCATGTATATATTTCACATATATTACAGTGGTAAGAAAGCCCAGGACCACATGGAGATCCTCTCCCTCGCCATCAGGGTGCATGTGCAGTGGCACTGGCGTTCTTGGGCTTGTTCCTGCAGTTCAGTCCTTGATTTTGAAGGAAGGAGGCATGGCAATCTCAGGCTTCTCCCCGCAGTTTACACTTGCCTTGAGAAGAGATGCTGGTCGTTTCAGGATTATCCTGGCAGCTCAGTTTTGGGGCTTGAAGAGGAGGTGCTGGCAGTCTCTGGATTATCCTGGTGGCTCAGTCGTTGCATCTGTGTATGGGCGCAGTCCCTTGTTGTCCGTGAGTAGGAAGAGACACTGGTGTCTTAGACTTTCCTGAGCATTCAGTTGGTTGTCTAGGGCTTCTCCTGGCAACTCAGTCTTGACCACACAGTGGCACTGCTGGTCTCAGTTTTATCCCAGTAGCTAGTCATCAGTGAACCTGCAACAGAGGAACACAGCGAGCCTGGAGGCTCGCCGCTGTCTATCCCTTCTCCCCTTCCCCACTCCCCCACTTCCCCTTCCACTGCCTCCTTTTTCCTCTCTCACTCTCTCCATTCTGGCTTGAATGCCTGGGTTTTAAGTATTAAGATACTGATGCAAAAGGATAAGTATGGATATTGGGGAAAGGTAATACATTCCGGTAAGGCAGATTGCAAAATGTTTAGAGAGGAACCAGAGAGAGCAAAGTAGGAGCAGTTGTTATTTGCTAAGTTCACATCCGACATGTGGGAGTTGTTTAAAGACCAGTGTTCCAGGAAGGAGGATGACAATGTAAGGGAACCTTGGATGACCAGAAGGGTTGTAAATTTGATCAAAAAGGAGAAAAAGGAGAAAAAGGAATTAAATGGAGAAAATCATACAGGGTCTTTGAACAATACAAATCAAGCAGAAACTCAAGTAGGCAATTAGAAGGCCCAAAAGGTGCCATGAAATGTATTGGCAAGTCAGATTAAAGAAGATCCCAAGATTTTTTATATGAACATCCTTAACAGAAGTGTAACTAGCAGCAGTGAAAGGTAATGAAGGGGATTTATGCGGGGAGCTAGAGGGTGTCGGTGAGGTACTAAACAAGTATTTTGCATCTGTATTCATCAAAGAGAAGGACATGGAGGATATTGAGATCAATGTGGTGTATACTAATATGCTACGGTAGTTTGATATCAAAGAGGAGATGGTGTTAGTATTAAGGTGGATAAATCCCTAGGGTCTGACGACATCTATATCATTGAGAGAGACAAGAGAGGTATTTTCAGAGGCCTTGATGAAGATCATTGTATCTTCTCAGGGCCTCAGGTCATGTTCTGGAGAAATGGAGAGTAGTCAATGTTGTTTCTTTGTTTAAGAAGGGAACTAGAGATAAGCCAGGAAATTATAGGGTGATGAATCTCATGTCTATGGTAGGCATTGGACGAGATTCTTAGGGATACGATTTTACTCATATTTAGAAAGTAACTAGACTAAGGGAGGGTGGGGAGGAGGTGCTGAGGATGGGGATGGCTTCAGAAGCGGGCTGGTGGGGGTTGGGTGGGGAAGCGTTCTGCAGCTGGGAACGGGACGGCTTCAGGTGGGGGCCAGTGGAGGGGGGAGGTAGTATCCTGCACCTGGGGATGGGAATGGTGTGGCTTTAGGCGGGGGCTGGCAGGAGTGTTCTGTAGCCAGGGGAGAGGGATGGCTTGAGGCAAGGAGCGCCCCGTGGCCAGGGGAGGGGGACGGTTTCAGGCACGGCCTGTCGGGGGCCAGTAGGAGGGGGGGCACTGCCGTTAGCTACCCCTGCCTCTGCGTACACCTAGCTACCACTGGCGTGGCCTACCGTTGTGTGGCGGGGTGGGTATTTGGTGGGGGGTGTCGGGTGGGATGTTTATGGAGGGGTGGGTGTGTGTGTCAGCAGGGGGAGGGGGTGCAGGGGTGGGGAGGTGGGGTGTGGGGGGAGGGACGGTATGTGGGGAGGGGCAGTGGGTGGAGGAGGGGTGTGTGGGCGAGGGGGGTGTGTGGGGGGAGCGTTTGGAAGAGGGGGTAGCGGGGGGTCCCTAGGGGAGATGTGGGTGGTGTGGGGATGGAGGGGTGGCGGATGGTGGGGGGTGGAGAGTGGGAGGTGGTGTGGGGTTGTGAGGGGAAGGATGTGTTGGTGGCAGGCATGTGGGGGGGGGGTGTGAGTGGGGGTGGAGGGGTTGTGGGGGAGGGGAAGTGGGTGTGTGTGGGAGGGGGAGGGGTGTGTGTGGAGGGAGAGAGGGGTTGTGTGTGGGAGGGGGTGGGGGGGGCGGGGGTGTTGGCGGGGGGGGGGGGGGGGGTGGTACGGCCTCACTCAATGGCATCCGGCACCACATACTCTGCGGCTCCCGGCTGCACTTACTAACTCACCGGCTGACTACCGGCTGCACTCACTCACTCACCAGCTGCCTGCCAGCTGCACTGACTCACTCATCAGCTGCCTGCCGGCTGCACTTACTCATCGGTTCCTGCCAGCCACACTCACTCAACGGCTCCCGGCTGCACTCACTCCCTGGCTCCCAGCCGCACTCACTCATCGGCTGCCTCCCAGCCACATTCATTCACCAGCTGCCTGCCGGTCACACTACTCAACGGCTCCTGGCGGCACTCACATCCCAGCTCTGCACTCACTCACTCCCGGCTGCCTGCCGGTCCTACACATTCACCGCCAGCCTGCCAGCCACACTCACTCAAAGGTGCTCGGCTTATCGTGATGGCAGATGCAGCCCCCCACTCACTCTCCACACTCTGCTCACTCCACTCCTTCAGCTTTATTCTCCTCGCCGTTGGAGATTGACAACGGGTGTCAGAAGGGATGGTTTTTACGCTATTTAAACCCTAATAACTTTTTCAATAGATTGGAAAAAGACGTTGTGCACTTGCAGCACAGGAGAGTGGCGAGTAAGTTTGCGAAATATCGTAGCGTTATCGCATACTGTTTTTGCGCAAATTTAAAAACAACGCAAACTGGAAGAAGACAAGATGAAAGTTTTATTTAAGTATTAGACTAGAAGACTCGACTAGAGTAGACCCATTGGGTCCCATTCTCACACGGGAGGCCTGGTACCCCAGCACAATATTCTACCAATAACCCACGGCACCCAACTGCTCAGGCGTGGCTGACGTGTCCCCGTTGTGATGTTCCAGCTCCCCCTCCTTCCCTCACCCCTCAATCCCCTCCACTCCACCCACTTGCCATTGCCCCAATGCACTCACTCCCCCCCCCCCCCCCATTGGGTTCCCATTGTGACGTAGAACACGAAGGCACTACTGCACAGGCACAGCTGACGGGCACAAGTGGAAAAGGTATTTATTAAAGCTTAAAATGTGCATAATTTAAATGTTAAAGATGAGATTTATTCTGTTCAGTTCTTTCTTGTTGTTGCTCGTTGCATTCTGCAGCCTTGGAAGGGGACGGCTTCAGGCGGGGCCTGTCAAGTCTGGTGGGGAGGCTATCAGTATAGCTACCGTGGTCTACCGCTGCCACACCCCACCGGCGTCAGGCGGGGACCAGTGGGAAGCATCCTGCAGCTGGAGTCGGGGAGGGCCTCTGGTGGGGGCGGGAAGGGGAGTATCCTGCAGCTGGGATCGGGATGGCGGGTGGGGGGGGTTGCGTCCTGCAGCCAGGGGAGGGGGACAGCTTCAGACTGAGGTAGTCAGTGGCCGGATGCATAGGAGAGAGCATTCTGCAGGCCATAGGCGTAGGAGTGCGCTTTTAGGCGGGTGCTGTCGAGTGGTCGGTGGTGGGGGTGGGGGTGGGAGCATCCTACAGCCAGGGGTTGGGGATGGTTTCAGTCAGGGGGCTAGTGGGACAAGAGCATCTCTCATGCTGATGGGGGGGGGGGGGCTTCAGGCAAGGGCTGGTCAGGAGAGTGTGCTGCAGCCGGAGGGGGAAGGGCTGTGTGTGCAAGGGGGGAGGGGGTTGTGTGTGGAGCTCTCTGTGTGTGGGGGAGGGGGAGGAGTGTGTGTTGGAGGGGAGGAGGGGTGTGTGTGTTAGGGGAGGGAGGTGTGTGAGGGAGGGTGCGAGGGGTGTGTGTGGGAGGGGGCGATGGGTGTGTGTGGAGAGGGGGGGTTGTCATCGGGGGGAGGGGGGTGGGGGTTTGTCCTCATTCAGTGGCTCTGGCTCTGGCGTCACTCAGCGGCTCCAGGTCCCGGTTCCCGGCTGCACTCACTAACCGCCCCACCCACAATCACCCAATGGCTCCCGGCCGCACTCACTAAACGGCTCCCTGCAGCACTCACTCAACAGCTCCCAGCTGCACTCACTGATCAGTTCCCAGCTGCCCTCATTAAATGGCTCCCTGCCGCACCCACTCAGTGGCTCCCAGCCACACACACTAAACGGCTCCCTGCCACACTCACTCACCGGTAGCCTGCCGGCCACTCTCAATCGCTGGCTGCCTGCTGGCCGCATTCATTCACTGGGTGCCTGCCGGCTGCACTCACTCACCGGCTGCCTGCTGGCCACACACATGCCGCGGCTACCTGCCGGCACACTCACTAACCAGCTGCCTGCTGTCCGCACGCACTCACCGGCTGCCTGCCGGCCACTCTCATTCACTCACTGGCTGCCTGCCTGCCACACTCACTCACTCACTCACCAGCTGCCTGCCGGCTGCACACGCTCACGCACCGGCTGGCTGGCTGCCTGCCTACAAGCCACACTCACTCGGTGGCTCCCAGCTCATCATGATGGCCGACGCAGCACACTCTGCTCACGCCGCTCCTTCAGCTTTATTCTCCTCGCCACTGTGAGATATGCTTTGTGCTCACAATCACTGCTCAAAGACCAAATTGTGGAAGCAAGATTCTTTATTTTCTAGTCTGCAGAACCGGGTGCCTCTCCAAGTTGAGACACACCGAAGTCAGAAAAGTCATCCCCCTTTATACACACAATTCTACATCCAACCTCCCCTCTGGACCCTTCTCCAATCAGGGTCTGAGGTGCACAATCTGTAGGTACATCCCCCAGTACCTCCCACATCATACATCGCATGTTCATGGTAATGAGCAGTTTCTTGACCAGGGGTGTGTTGTAATATTCATTTATTCTATTAAGCATGCTCAGTTGTTCATGACCTATCCTAGTTTTACTCACCTCCAAGTGAACTCTCTCAGTCCTCCTATATCACCACTAAAGCTAAGCTATAGTGACAAGGGTCCCATCTATCACTCCATTCTACTGATAGAAATCTCTCTACATCACTCCCTTCTACCGCTATACAATGCTATTACTTCTTACTCAAGGATGGGTCTGGTAACTTTTATACACAGCTGTGTCAGAACCCTCTCCCTGGCCCCTATCAGTTTGAATCCTCTTTAAAGCTCCTTACTATAATGGTGTTTAATCACTTTATTCCTCACAATCCTCCCTTTTTCTTTTGCTACGCATCTACTGATTAAACCTCAATTTCAAGTTCCCTTAACTCAAATTAACGTAACATTGTCCTAATCTTCTTTTCCTGTAGATCATGAACTTCCCCTGGCCGCATTATCATTATTTTCTGTATTTCCCCTTTCTCTCCCATAGGCATGACTACAGCCTGCATCTGACTTACTCTCCTTGTAATAAGTTCCCTAAAACAAGGGATGCAACAGGGGATAAAGATCAGTCCAGCCACTGCACATAGAAGCACGAGTACCACCGTTCTCCACCATGTTCCTCCGAGGATGGAATCCCACCATTGGGTTCCCATAATCGAATTCCACTTTTGTATTGGAACATGTGCCAACTTACGGATCTCTTCTGATATGTCCATCACTGCCTGTCCATTATCATCGATGTTTTTAAACAGCAATTAGAGAGGGTTGAATTTCCCCGCATACCCCTCCTTCTTCTGCAAGGAGGGTAATCTAGGGCCAACGGTTTCTGGTATATTGTTGCTCTCATCTGGGTCTGCTGTTTTGCCAGCATCTCCAGTGCCCCCGCAGTTTGGTTGGTAATTACCTCCAGTACTGCCTGAAGTCTTATGATCCGGTTTAACATGTATACTGGGGTTCGGTAGCCCCAGGATCCATCCTGTGCCCAAGTGGCTGGTCCGTAGTATGAGATGATTCTTGCTGGTGGCCATTCATCATCTTCCCATTCTCCAATGTCTATTTTCCTCTTTCTTCCGATATAGGTCATCAAATACAGGTGTTCCTAGCGACCGTCCTTCTTCGGTGTTTAAACAGAAAAAAAATCCTGGTTGTACCAGTCCAATAAAGCAAGTCCCGCTCCAATTTATCGGTAACACCGAGTATGCCTTGTATCCGCATATCCATAACAGTCCTTCAGGGGCCGGTCCACTAGAGGTAACCTTGTTCCATATGTCTCGCAAAACTGGGATTACCTTGATAAGGGTTGTTCCCGGTGCAGTTCCATAGTCCAGTCGATTCCATTTCCATCGGTCTTCTCATCAGATAGTGCTGTTTCTCTCCGTCCTTTCTTAGTTATTTGGGATACCAGTTAGAGCTCTTCAGGCTACCACACTCGGGACTGATTTGGCCACTAGGTGACGATGCGCTGGCAGGGGCTGCTGCCTACTAGGAACGGCATCCTTTGTGCCCAGGGCCTAGCGATACACCTCAATCCCAACCGGAGCGTCGGTCAGGACCCATGCCTGGGGAACTCGGGTTGTCTTGTCCAACTGTCAGGTTCCACTCCATTCAGGTCCCATACTTCAACAATGGATCCTCTCCACGGCCAACGTGAACTCATCAGTGGTCTTGCCACAGACCCAAACAGTTAGTTCACATTCAGGATTATACCGCTATCCGGAGGTGCCAAGTCCACAAAACAGGTTTTTTTCTCCTTCAGGGAATCTCAATCTGCTTCTTTATTTCTTCGTACAGTGTCTGGTGCAATTGAGGCTGAGTAGATGGGGGAGGGGGAGGCTTGGTGACTACTACTTCTGTAAACTCTTTTATTACTTCCTCTTTCATCTTATCTATTGTCCATCTTAAGACCTGGAAAGGGAAACCTAACTGTCCTGCCCTGGTTACACAAACCCATCTCTCTCCCTTTGGACAGGTAACGTACCCAATCCTCCCTATATACCCCCTATTCCCTAGCATCAAATACTTCTTTCCTCCCTCTTCACAAATTGTTCTAGTCCTCAGGTTATAGCAAGCATCGTTCACATGGGAATGATAGGTAAATTATCTGGTTGTCCGCCCTCCAAATCTGATAGGATAATACCATATAACATATAACCAAGGATGGGTCTGGTAACTTTTATACACAGCTGTGTCAGAACCCTCTCCCTGGCCCCTATCAGTTTGAATCCTCTTTAAAGCTCCTTACTATAATGGGGTTTAATCACTTTATCCCTCACACCACCAGTGATTGACAGCGGGTACCAGAAGGGGCGGATTTTATGATATTTAAACCTTCATAACTTTTGTAATATTCCACTGATTGGAACAAATCTTGGTGCACGTGCAGCACAGGAGAATGGCAAGTAAGGTGGATGTAAAGTTGTAATGCTGTCCAGTACAGTTTTTTTCATAAATTTAAAAACAATGCAAACCGGAAGAGGACAAGATGAGAGTTTTAGTTAAGTATAGATAGAGATGGATGGATGGATGGATGGATGGATGGATGGATGGATGGATGGATGGATGGATGGATGGATGGATGGATGGATGGATGGATGGATAGAATAATTAGATTTAGTCAGCAAGGCCTTGTCTGTAACATGTTATTTAATACTAATTTGATTGAATATTTTAAGAGGTGGTGAAGGTCATTGATGGGGACAGGGACGTGGATGTTGTCTACATTCATTGTAGTAAGGTATTTGATAAACACCTTCAAGTGACAATACAAATATATAGAGTGGTAACATGCATAATTTGCTTGCATTCATTTATCATACTCCCAATACGTTGAGCATTGGGAATCAGAAAGTCCAATCCCAGCTTTATAAATCATTGATTATGCCAAAATTGGAGTAATGTGTGCAGTTTTGGTCACCAAATTATGGAAAGGATTTGAAGGCTTAGGAGAAGGCAATGGAGGTTTACAAGAATGCTGCCTGGATTAGATGTTATTAGCAATAAAGAGAGGTTGCACAAACTTGGATTGTTTTCTCTGAGTATTGGAGGTTCAGGGCAGACCTGATAGAAGTAACATAAAATCATGAGATGCATAGACAATCAGAATATTTTTTCCCTGGGTGGAAATGTCATAGATTAATGAGCATAACTTTAAGGTCAAGGGCGGAAAGCTTAATGAAGATCTGCAGCGTTTGTATTTTACACAGAGAGTGGCAGGTGCCTGAAGCCTGGTGCCAGGCATAACCTGTTTTTCCGGGTCTCCCGCGACAACAGCTACGTCCGCTGGACTGGACGGCGGCAGCATCGGCAGCTTCGACCGCCCCTGGCCGCGGAGTTGAACCGGCCCGCTCGCGGAGCGTGGTTCACCCGTGGGACTTATTTACATCACCCGGTGCGGTCACAACATCGGAGGCCTGGGTCGCCTTAGCGCAGAGGAAGAGGAAGAAGGGAAGAGACAAAGACAAGATTTTTGCCTTCCACCACAGTGAGGAGGTGTCTGGTGAACTCACTGTGGTGGATGTTAAATATGTGTTTATTGTGTGTTTTTGTTATTTACTATATGTATGACTGCAGGCAATGAAATTTCGTTCAGACCGCAAGGTCTGAATGACAATAAAGTTTTCCAAGTTCCAAGTCCAAGTTCCAAGGATTACTGGTGAATTTAGGTACAATAGTGGCAGCTAAGAGTCATATAGATATTTGGGGAATAGAGAGAAATTTATCATGTGCAGGCAAAAGAGATTATTTTAATTTAGCATCATGTTGGCCACAGATATTATGGGTTGAATGGCCTGCTCCTGTGCTGTACTGTTCTATTTTCAGTGTGTCTATGTGTGTATGTTAGGAAAGCAACATATGATTACATTACTAATTAAATATCTATTGCTGGCCTTTTTATTGCAATTTGTGATATTCAAAAAAAAACATTGGTCTTGGAGAGAGGATTCCTAACTTTCACATGGTTGATCTCAATCTCCCAGAAGTATCAAAACAATATCCTGAGGGTCCATGTAAGAAAAATCAAAACCATCCTTTTGGATTTCATTGAAGCTATAAAGTGAAAATCCTCCTTGAAGATCTGCACACATATAATTTGCTGATTAATTTTTAAAAAGACTGAATTTGGAAGCATTTTTTAATATTGACTGGTATAAAATGTAGTTTAAGACTGTGTTCTATAAATAAGTATTATATGTATTGTTTGTAAGATGTTTACTTTTGTTTATATACTATTTCATCATGTAAATTCATCACTTAAAGCACATGGTATTGGTGGTTCAGTATTGATGTGGATAGAGAACTGGCTGGCAGACAGGAAGCAAAGAGTAGGAGTGAATGAGTCCTTTTCAGGATGGCAGACAGTGACTAGTGGGGTGCCGCAAGGCTCAGTGCTGGGACCCCAGCTATTTACAATTTACATTAATGATTTGGACGAGGGAATTAAATGCAACATCTCAAAGTTTGCGGATGACACGAAGCTGGGAGGCAGTGTTAGCTGTGAGGAGGATGCTAGGAGGCTGCAGGATGACTTGGATAGACTGGGTGAGTGGGAAAATGCATGGCAGTTGCAGTATAATGTGGATAAATGTGAGGGTATCCACTTTGGTGGCAAAAACAGGTAGGTAGACTATTATTTGAATGGTGACCGATTAGGAAAAGGGGTGATGACACCTGGGTGTCATGGTACACCAGTCATTGATAGTAGGCATGCAGGTGCAGCAGGCTGTGAAGTAAGCGAATGGTATGTTGGCACTCATAGCAAAAGGATTTGAGTACAAGAGCAGGGAGGTTCTACTGCAGTTGGTGAGGCCACACCTGGAGTATTGCGTACATTTTTGGTCTCCTAATCTGAGGAAAGAAATTCTTGCCATAGAGGGTGTACAGAGATGGTTCACCAGACTGATTCCTGGGATGGCACGACTTCCATATGAAGAAAGACTGGATAGACTTGGCTTGTACTCGCTGGAATTTAGAAGATTGAGGGGTGATCTCATAGACTTACAAAATTCTTAAAGGGTTGGACAGGCTAGATGCAGGAAGATTGTTCCCGATGTTGGGGAAATCCAGGACAAGGGGTCACAGTTTAAGGATAAGGGGAAGTCTTTTAGGACCGAAATGAGAAAATCGTTTTTCACACAGAGAGTGGTGAATCTGTGGAATTCTCTGCCACAGAAGGTAGTTGATGCCAGTTCGTTGGCCATATTTAAGAGGGAGTTGGATGTGGCCCTGTGGCTGAAATGATCAGGGGGTATGGAGAGAAGGCAGGTACGGGATACTGAGTTGGATGATCAGCCATGATCATATTGAATGGCGGTGCAGGCTCGAAGGGCCGAATGGCCTGCTCCTGCACCTATGTTTCTATGTTTCTATGTTTCTAAATTAGCTTAATGCACATACGGCACTATAATGGATATATAGCATATATATACAATACTATCTTGGATAGGGAAATCCCAACCAGAAATATATCGACAAACATGGGAAAATGAAATATGTTTATCTATAACGAAGGAAACTTGGGATGAAAGCCTACAATGTATACATCATTGCTCATTAAATGCTAGACATAGATTGATACAATTTAAGGTATTACACAGATTACATTATTCAAAAACGAAATTAAATAGAATTTATCCTAACATTTCTTCTATTTGTGATAAATGTCAGAACTTGGAAGCTAACTTAACGCATAGTTTTGTAACATGTATAAAACTCAACTATTATTGGACAGAAATCTTTAGAGTTATCTCTGAAGTTCTTAAAATTAAACTGGTCCCAGATCCAAAATTAATAATATTAGTTCCTGATTCAAATCTAATATTAACAGTTAACCAAATAAATTTCTTGGATTACTGTTTGATAATAGGGAAAAAATTAATATTGAAATTTTGGAAGGGAACATTGTCCCTCACAATTAAAATGTGGACAGTGGAAATGTTGGAGACATTGCATTTGGAAAGAATCAGATTTGTCCTAATGGACAAATACAAACTCTTTGAACAGATATGGTCTCCATATACAGAATATTTGAAGGGGTAGCTGTTCTTGGCATCACAACTCAATGGGTACCCGGCAGGATTAGATGAAAATAATTATTTTTTTCTTTTGGATTTGTATGCATGTCTCTATTGATATCATTATTTGAAATTGTGTTATTCACCATTAAGATTAATAATATATACTATAATCTTTTTTTCTTTTTTCTTTTTTTTCGCTTCTCTTTCTCTCCCTATATAATCAAAATTATTATTTAATCTCCATTCATATTGATTAAAATCTATTATTTTCTTTCTAAAAAATACTTTCTACTTTCCACTTTCTAAAAAATAAGTTTATAAGAATTATTTGTAACATCCATATACTTATTGAAATAAGTTGGTTGTGTATTTGAAAAGTTGTTATACCATTGTTATGATGGATTATTTCTAATAAAAATATTATATATAAAAAAAAACAATAATGTATATGATGCTTTATCACTGACAGGGTGTGTTGTGGTGTCTTGTGGAGACATCCAATAGTGAAAAAGAAGATCTGTTGAGTATCGCCCTTTCATAAAGTCATAGGTTCTTCAGGAATAGGAGTAGAATTAAGCCATTAGGCCCATCAAGTCTACTCCGCCATTCAATCATGGCTGATCTATCTCTCCTTCCTAACCCCATTCTCCTGCCTTCTCCACCTGCACTAATCAAGAATCTATCTATCTGTCTTAAAAATATCCACTGAGAGCCTTCTGTGGCAAAGAATTCCACAGATTCACCACCCACTGACTAAAGAAATTTCTCCTCATCTTTCCTAAAATAACGTCCTTTAATTCTGAGGCTATGACTTGTCCTAGACTCTTCCACTGGTGGAAACATCCTCTCCACATCCACTCTATCCAAGCCTTTCACTATTCTGTATTTATTTATTCACCATGCGGCCAAAATGTTGCTCGGATTGCAAGGCAATGATGAACATTATGCAAATTTGTGGAACCAACAGTCAAACCAAGCTTGAATATTGGGGAAGTCCAGGACAAGGGGTCACAGTTTAAGGATAAGGGGGAAGTCTTTTAGGACCGAGATGAGAAAATCGTTTTTCACACAGAGAGTGGTGAATCTGTGGAATTCTCTGCCACAGAAGGTAGTTGAGGCCAGTTCGTTGGCCATATTTAAGAGGGAGTTGGATGTGGCCCTTGTGGCTGAAGGGATCAGGGGGTATGGGGAGAAGGCAGGTATGGGATACTGAGTTGGATGATCAGCCATGATCATATTGAATGGCGGTGCAGGCTTGAAGGGCCGAATGGCCTGCTCCTGCACCTAATTTCTATGTTTCTATGTTTCTATACGATAAAAACAATCTCAGAATAAAATAGGTAAAGTATGAGAATTTTCACACCATGTTTTATTGAAGCTTTGACAAATGGTCTCAATGTAAGGCCATGGTTCAGCCTACAGATAAGTGGTAAATAGATGTCTTAATGATGGTTTAAGGGAAACTGGAGAACAACATTGGAGGGTGAGGGTTAGGTAATCGGACTTTACTGGAATTTGCCATGCACTAAACATTATTCCCTTTATCCTGTTTCTGTACACTGTGGCTTGATCATAATCATAATCTGCTGGTTGGCTAGCACACAGCAAAAAAAGCTTTTTATTGTACTTCGGTACAACCTTAATCCACCATTGCAAGGAACAATCAGGTTTAATCTTACTGTTGCATGTTTTTCTGAATATAATGACCAACAATTTGGAAGAAGGTATAGAGAATTAGATAATCTAGTGGCCCTATCATTCAACAACTGCCAAACCATTCAAGCTTGCCAATTTCCTGTCTGTAGACCATATTGTTTCTTCCAACATGGACCCAGATTCAATCTTCCAATATTATAACATTTGCTTTTGGGCAATTTCTCACCCGACCTGTAGCCAATAGATTGTTCTGCTGCCAAGAACACGATCTCCTCTCTCTCATTTCATCTCTCTCTTTCTCCCTTTTGTCTCTATTTTGTTTCCAATCAAGTTAATGCAAGTGCTGGAGTGACTTAGAGGGTCGGGTAGTATCTTTGCATAGTGGATGTTTCCAGTCTAAAAAAGGGTCCCAACCGGAGATATTACCTATCTATGCTCTCCAGAGATGCAGCTTGACCTGCTGAGTTACTCCAGCACTTTGTGTCCTTTTTTGTAAACCAGCATCTGGAGCTCCTTGTTTCTACAAACCTACAACATGTGTAGTAATGTGAAAAAGTAAATCTGAATTTGGAAATTAGATATTTTTTTGAGAAGAAGATTCTCAAGTTTCAAGAGGAGGGTGTTCATGAAGGTGGGTGAGGGGGATGGCGCTGAGGGGAGTTTCGAGGTGGAGTATAGGGGTCTCCCTAGAACCGTGCGTTGGAGTTGGGGAAAGGCACGGTGTCATGCGTGCGGCGAATTTGGACATCTCCGGAGGGAGTGTCATATTCACGTGGTCACTACGAGAAGTTCTAGCGCAGCGGCCCAGGGATGCACTGCTGGCCCATCCGGCGTGGCTCGTCAAACCTCAGTGGCGCGGGGTGGTACTACTGACCCGGCTAGGGCTGCCAGCTCTGCCTCGGTGATCCAGGGCGGCAGTAATAGCCCATCTGGGTCTGCAGGTTCTGCCTTGGCGACCCGGGGCAGCAATAGCCCCCACCCTCCATGTCCTGAACCTGTGGTGGCGGGGCACAGGGGGAGGGGGGGTGAGGAAGGGGGCAATTGGGAGAAGCAGAGGAAGAGGAGGAAGAAGAAAAAGTCCGCCCGAGCGAGTCAAATGGGATCGGGTGTGTGCATCTGCCGAGTTCTGAGACCACCCAAGGGGCACCTGTCAGCTCCAGTGACCCAGCAAGGAGCTGAGGTGGTTCAGACGGGGGCAGGGAAGCTAAAACGTGTGGGTGGTAAAGTGGCTGGGGATAGTGTGGAGGCCGAAGACACTTCTGTTATGGAGGTCACTGTACTGCCACATGCTAGCGGGACAAAAAGGAGGTTAGTGCCTGGCGAGGAAGAGCAAGGGCGTGGGTCCAAAGTTAGGGGGATGTCTTTCTCCAGACCTTCCATCACTGATGTGGTTGGTGATCTTGAACTGGTGTCTTCCGGGTCGGAGGTTGGGCCTCTATATCAGGGATCTTCCGCAGGTATTATAAGACCATGTTCTGCGGTTGACTCCTCTGGTGGTGTGTCCTTGGCGCGGGAGGATGCCCTTCGTTTCAGGGGCCCTCTGAGGGAGTTATCTCATTGGGTGTTGAGGTTAGCTCCTCTGGGTCAGAGGAGGTCCCCTCGTTTCAGAGACCTACTGAGGGTGTTGGCACGCCAGATGATGGTGTTAGCTCCCTTGGTAGTGTGCCCCCTGACACGGGGGATGAGCAGATTCAGCCCGAAGGGGGAGGTTTGGGGGCTTTGGGTGTACCAGTGTGATCCTTATCAGAGCCAATGGAGGTGCTGGGGGGTGTGCTGCCTCACCGGCTGAGTCGGCAGGGGAGAGTTTAAAGGCAAGAGGAGATTCTCTGGGTGTTGTCTGTGAAGAGGGTACTCTAGGTGCTGTGCAGGTCGGGGTTGTTTCGTGTCGTGATCCTCTTTCAGTTTCCGAGGGTGCCAGTGTACCACAGGCCCTGGGGGTGCCTCTTGTTTTTTCTTCCCCAGGCCCAGACGTGGAAGATGATGGGAGAGTACAGGAGCCCAGCCAATCAGTGGGCTGCGTGTTGCGGTCAGGGGTGTCGGGACCCTTCCCCGGCATTGATCCTGGGGGTGGTGGCATGCCAGAGGAGGGGGAGAGTGATGGGGCCAGTTTGTGTAGCGGGATTAGTGAACTTTCCGAGAGTTCTGGTCTTTCGATTTTTGATAACGACCCTGGGCACTGCGCTGGTAAGCTTGTTGTTTCAGGTGCGAGTGGGTTGGCCGAGTGCCCAGACTCCAAGGCCGTGTATCATGCAACAGTTATCTGTGAGGTGCGAGAGTTCCTAAAAACAAGTCGTACCATCAGAACAAAAAAGGAGGCTGCAAAATAACGGTGGGAGGATTGGCTAGCTTAAGACTCATGCGGCTATCCTTGGCAACAAGGACAGCGATCTTTCTGACTGAGAAGAGCCAGTTTGGGGACTTTTTGGAGTTCCTCAGAGAGAGAGTTTTTGAGTCTAGGTGGAGTGTGAGGATCTCAATCTAGTGTGCCTGCACATTCACAGTAGCTACATTAAATTTAAACGGGAGTAGAGAGAGTTTTCGTAGATTTCAGCTTTTATCAGTCCTTAGAGAGGGGAAATTTGCGGTGTATTTTCTTCAAGAGACGCATACCGTTGTTAGTGATGAACCCACCTGGCGACTGGAATGGGAAGGGGGGGTCTACATGAGCCATCTCAGCTCGAATTCGAGTGGGGTGGCCTTTCTGTTGGCCCCGAATTTTCTGCCAAATGTTTTAAAAGTACAAGAAGTTGTGCCAGGACGTTTGCTCCGTCTGGCCGTGAGCCTGGGTGGCATGCCGTTGCATTTCATTAACGTGTATGCCCCTAGCTCCGGCACGATGCAGGCCAGCCTACTTCAGGAGGTGACTGCTCTGTTGAGCACAATTGATAGGGGAGAATGTGTCTTCCTTGGTGGGGATTTGAATTGCACACTTGAGGCGCGAGGACCGTTCTGGTACGCGGTGTGCCCCTGTTGTAGCGAAGAAGCTGAGAGGGTTGATTGAATCCTTTGAGTTGGTTGATGCCTGGTGGAACCTCCACCCGGATTCCACTACTTTTTCGCGGAGGTCTGAGGGTGGTGGTTCCCGCATTGATCGAATATATATTTCCCGAGCGTTTGTTTCCCGTGTCTCAGCGGCCTCAATGCGGCTGGTGCCGAGCTCAGACCACTGTCTGGTGCATGTGGATTTCAATCCAGCACGCGCTCGTGCTGCGTCCGTGTACTGGCACTTTAACAACAGGCTGCTGGGGGATCGGTGTTTCCGGGGAGTCATTCAGTCGGTTTTGGGGGAAGTGGAGCGAGAGGGAGAGGTACTTCTCTTCCCTTAGGCAGTGGTGGGATGTGGAGAAAGCCAACATCCATCTCTTTTGTAAGGATTATACGTGGGGGTCGAGCGGAAGACGGGACTCAGCGGTCGAGAGGCTTGAGAGGGAGATACTGGATGCAGAGTCTCGTCTGGGTCGGTTTGGTGAAGACTCCTGCGAATGGGGAGAGTTTCAGATGAAGAAGGAAGCTTTGAGGAGCCTGCTGCTTGAGCGGTCCCGAGGCGCCTACGTGAGGTCGCGGGTCCAGATGCTGCACGATCTGGACTGAGCTTCGCCTTTCTTTTTCTCTCTGGAGAAGGGGCGGGAAGCTCGCAAACAGCTCATGGAGTTGATCGCAGACGACGGCTCCTCTGTCACATGGATTCAACAGGGAGGTTCAGCAAGATCTGTGGGAGGGTCTACCGACTGTAGATAGGAAGGTGGCAGATTTTCTTGATGGCCCCTTATCTTTGGAGGAGTTGACTTGTGCCCTGCATCAGCTCAGGAGCGGTAAGTCCCCTGGGATGGATGGGCTGACGGTAGAGTTTGTTAGAGCTTTCTCGGATGTCCTTGGGGGAGATTACATGTTGGTTCTGGGGGAGAGTCTGGCGAGGCTGGGAGATGCCCCTCTCGTGGCGTAGGGCAGTTGTTGTCCTGCTTCCCAAGAAGGGTGACCTCCGCTTGTTGAAGAACTGGAACCCGTTATGCACAGAGTATAAAGTTTTTGCACGGGCAATGGCAAATCGCCTGGGCTCCGTGCTGTCTCAACTGATTCATCCTGACCGGTCCTATACAGTCCCTGGCCGGTCCATTCAGGATAACATCCACCTGGTAAAGGACCTGATTCATCTAGCCCAGGGCAATGGTCAGTCAGCTGCTTTTCTGTCTCTTGATCAGGAGAAGGCTTTTGATAGGGTAGAGTATGAATACCTTTTCGGGACGTTGCAAGTGTTTGGGTTTGGACCGCATTTCGTGGCCCGGGTCCGGCTTTTGTACACTGCAGTGGAGTGCCTTGTGAAGGTTAATGGTGCGTTGTTGTCTCCTTTTCATTTTGGGAGGGGGGTCCGTCAGGGGTGCCCCATGTCGGGTCAGTTGTACTCGGTCTGTGTGGAGCCGTTCCTGTGTCTTCTTCGGAGGAGGTTGACAGGCCTGGCCCTACCTGGCCCAGGGGTGGAGGTGGTTCTTTTGGCGTATGCCGATGATGTACTTCTTATGTTCACTGATCTTGGTGACCTGCGGAGGATGCGTGACTGCCAGGCGATTTTCTCAGCTGCATCCTCTGCTAGGATTAACTGGAGTAAGTGTTCTGGACTTTTAGTGGGTAAGTGGCAGGTAGACTCCCTGCCAGAGGAGATGGTAATGTTTGCGTGGAGTACCACGCACCTCCTCTATCTGGGGGTGTACCTGAGTCCCACTGAGGATGCTTGGCTGGCAAACTGGCAGGAGTTGGAGACGAAAGTGGTCGCTCGGCTGGGGCGCTGGTCAGGCCTACTTGGAGTTTTTCCTTTCGTGGGAGGGTGTTGGTCATAAACCAGCTGGTGGCCTCCATGTTATGGTACCGGCTGGCTACTCTTGTCCCGCCCTCTATCTTTGCAACTGCTTTACAGAAGAAGCTGGTAGATTTCTTTTGGGGAAATAGGAAGCACTGGGTTTCCGCGGCGGTCCTGAGTCTCCCGTTAGAGGAGGGCGGCCAGTCCTTGGTATGCGTGCATACCCAGGTGGCGGCTCTCCGCCTCAGGACTCTGCGGAGGTACATGTACGTAGAGAACCCCCCCAGATGGCACGCTCTGGCCACATATTTTTTTCCGTCGGGGTCATTGCCTAAGGGGGGTCTCACGGCTCCCGGTGGCGGGTATCAGTCGACCCGCCCTAAGGGGTTTGCCTGTCTTCTACCGGGATGTGCTAAGAGTGAGGAATTTGGTTGTTTTCAGCCAGCGTGTTGCTCCACGAGGGGAGGGGGTTGTCGTGGCTGCGGGAGTGGCCGGTCCTCAACCTGTCATGGCAGGTGTCGAGGAAAGGCGAGTGCCTAGAGTGGTTCTGATAGAGTTTACCCCCGCTCCGTCAGATCTGCTCATCGGGCCTAGGATCCGGGATATTTCTCGGGTACCGGTTCCACACAATCTAAGCCGCCTTTCTGAGATGACCAGCATGCCATTTTGTGATGCGAAGAGACGCACACTGTACAGGATGCTCCTGCACATTCTGCACCTCCTTGCCTCCGTTTCCCGTCCCGACACACCATGGCGGACGGTGTTACCACCTGAAGGCGGGGGAGGTCCCCAGTGGGGGTCCTTCTATAAGCGAGTTGTTCCCCTTTACATTGGGGACCTGGGATGGAGAATGTTGCATAGAGCGGTGGTATGTAATAAACTTTTGAGTCGGTTCACTGGCTCGTCTGCCGCATGTATTTTCTGTGGCGAGCAAGAGACCGTGTTCCACATGTATATGGAGTGTGAGAGGCTACTGCCCCTGTACCAATATCTGAAGGGGTTGTTCCTCAAGTTCTGGTTGCATTTTAGTCCCACGATTCTAGTGTTCGGACACAAGGCAGGGAGTGGGGAGAGCCGAGTGGAGGGGGGGAACTTCCCTGTCGGTTTGCTCCTGGGCCTGGCCAAGATGGCCATTCGCGGGTCCAGGCAGCGGGCGGTCGATGGACAGGCTAGAGTCGGCTGCCTGCCCCTTTTCCGGGCCTACGTCCGTGCACGTGTGTCCCTGGAGCGGGAACATGCGGTGTCCACGGGGACTCTGGAGGCCTTCCGTGGGCGCTGGTCACCGCGTGGGGTACAGTTTATTGTGAACAATGATTGTATTGTTGTACTATAATGGTTTTTATATAGTGCCATTTTTGATTATGGTTTGATGTGTTGTATTATATGATTGTGTCAATAAAGTTTTTGAAACATAAAAAAAAAAAAAAAGAGAGAGAGAGAGAGAGACAGACACGCACGCTTACTGGTCCATGGGTTTGACACTATTGTGATCTCACTGTATAACCAGTACAGACATATAGTTTCATGTCAGTTGCAGGGCCACAACTTCTGAGCAAGCAAACATGGTAAGTTGGGAACACCAGTGAGATACACTGCACTGTGATTTCAGGCATCGCACAGCCATTGTTCATCATACCAGCATGGAATTTTGAACTGTACCTTGAGTAAGCCTGCAATGCAGCAACTTGCAGTGGTGAAATCTCTCTCTTCAGCCAAATCCCTCTGAGACATATGACTGATTTCAGGTTTCACAGTGTGTTCAGAACAAGGATCCGTGGGAACTCTCAGATTATTTTCTTCCCCCAAGGAATGATGCTCACCACCCCTGTCCCCTAATCCTCCACTCATTGATTTCCTCTAGGCAAGATAGATATGAGGAAAATGACAAACTCTACCTCACTGTATGAAGAATTCAAGCTCTTGCTAAGTTCTGCAGTCGATGTTTAGATCAGAGAGTAACAGCGCGCCCGGGAGAAAGATATGGTTCTGTGATTTGTGATCTGTGGTTTGAGAATTAATGAGCTAGACTGTAATATTTTCCGAGATCACTTCTTACCTTCCTACTGATAGCTGGATTGTAAAATCACTGAAATGTAACCTGCATTTTAAAATTTAGTCATAGATCATTAAAACAAACTGTCTGTGTTCTATCTGCTTTTTGACAATATTAGCTGGACAGGTGCTGCGTTGTTTGTTTCTGAACTGGTAAATTACATTTGTAGCTCATTGCAATGACAGTTGCTGGTCAATCTATTTAAGGATTGGATGAAATACATTTGCTTCCTTAGCACAATTCATATGCTAATAAAGGGGATATTGCTGACTAGTTAAAGGTTATATATACCAATAGTGTGCAAGATCATTGTTCAGCATTTTTAGAAGTATTAATATCAATCGCTGGACTCAAATACATAGCAAATGCATTTTAATAATTCTATAAATTACATGGTTATGCCACCAATTACAAAATGGAAGATCTAATGCTCTGTATTAACATCTTATGCGAATAACTGTCAGCTTCTGTTTGTGTCTCAGCATCATGCAGAAAATAGAAAACATCCCCATAAGGACAGTGTGAACCAACTGAATCAACACATCTACTACTTTACAATGACCGAAACAATCATTTCATAATTTACAATAATCAGAATATTTCTGGTTAACATCAACATTTCAGCTTGGAGTTGTGAATTAGGAACAAGGAGACTGTTAAATCAGTGGAGTCGTTAATTCCAGCACTGGTGGAATTGGTCTCGCACCTGATTCCGGCAGACTGAAGTGCCAAATAAAACAGGAGTAAACTATTTCACCTTTAATCAGTGTAGGAAGGAATTGCCAATGCTGGTTTAAACCGAAGATAAGCACAAAAAGCTGAAGTAACTTAGCGGGTCAGGCAACATCTCTGGAGAAAAGGATTTAGTTGACATTTCGGGTCAAGTCCCTTCTTCAGACTGAGTTAGGGGAAAGAAAAATAAGAGATATAGAAATTCCCTGACTTTCAGTCTGAAGAAGGGTCTGAACCCGAAACGTCACTTATTCATTGCTCCAGAGTTGCTGCCTGTCCTGCTTAAATCCAGCTTTTTGTATCTCTCTTCACCTTTAATCAAACCTACCATTCAATATGATCATGGCTGATCTGTCCACGTCCTCCTCTGTGCCATAATCCACAATTCCCTGATCTTTTAGAAATTTGGAGAACAAGATTGGGTCTAAATGGAATACTTTGTAACTTTGTTGTGACCCTCTGCATACTCGTGTATGCAAAATAAAGAATCTCACTTTGACATTTCACATGTGAAAATAAAGTATCTTTCATTCATTTATTAATTAGTTAAATTACTCACCAAAATAAGCTTACTTTCCTGAAGCATTTACTGGTCTGGCCCTTGGTGCCTCGCCAACTAATCTCAGTTATTTGTGATGTGGAATGGAATTGGATCAGGATAAAGGAGGCAGAAGGAGCAAAAGATAGGATGGGACTGCTGCTTTTTCCAGTTATCTGTAACGAACCATTACACATTTCCCTCTTTAGATAAATGACGGATAAAAGAATGGAAAGAAATTTAAACAAATTTACAGAAAGTCATAGAAACATAGAAACATAGAAATTAGGTGCAGGAGTAGGCCATTCAGCCCTTCGAGCCTGCACCGCCATTCAATATGATCATGGCTGATCATCCAACTCAGTATCCCGTACCTGCCTTCTCTCCATACCCTCTGATCCCCTTAGCCACAAGGGCTACATCCAACTCACTCTTAAATATAGCCAATGAACTGGCCTCAACTACCCTCTGTGGCAGAGAGTTCCAGAGACTCACCACTCTCTGTGTGAAAAAAGTCTTTCTCATCTCGGTCTTAAAGGATTTCCCCCTTATCCTTAATCCTTATCCTTTGTCATATATCGAAAGTGAATGACATCAACATCAGCATAATTATCTCAATTTTCCAGTCTTGTCCCTCATTAATGTTGATTTATTTTTATAACCTCTACTCCCATAGCTACAATATTTACCCTTATTACAATCTACATCCAATTTTTTTTTAAATAAAGTATTAAGCAATGATGGCAGTAACAATGGTAACTGCTAGCACCAGCTTGCTTTTCTACTAAAAAGGTTTTTTATTCAAGGTTAAGCAAATATCTTGCAACTCTGGACTTCCCATGGAACACAGCACTATTTTCTCTTCATAGTTTCTCTTCTCAAGTTTCAGAATATTAATACAAATAACACGGAAAAGAACTCTCGATTGTTTTTTGTAGTGCAGTTTTTAAAAAACGAAAGAGAAAAAAACAGAACTTTAATTTTTTGGCTAAAAAAAATAAAAAGAAAAATCAAGAGGATGTACAAATATTAAAAATATTAAATATTTCCCCGAAGAGAGAGGGATATAAGTTGCTGGAGGAAAAGCAATAATGAGCAGAGATATTTAATACTTAATTTTCTTTAATAGAAGCAAAGCAGATAATAGAAACAAAGCAGACTCCTGTACCTTCTTTCTGATGGCAGGGGTGAAGTTAGTGTGTGGCCAGGGTGGAGTGGATCTCTGATGATGCTGGCTGCCTTTGAGGCAGCACCTCTGGTAAATCCCTTTGTTGGTGGGGAGGTCAGAACCCATGATGCACTGGGCAGTGTTCCCAACATTTTGCAGCCTTCTTCAAATATGTTAATATATAATGTATGCTGTAACATACCTGTTGACACTTATAGCTAACTGAACCTTAACTAGCCAATTTCCCTCTTTCTGCAACTCAACTGCCTCTGGTTCCAAGTAGCTCAGCTTGTTGTCATGATTTCCTTTCTTCTTTTCTCTAAGGTCTAACCTTTGACAATACCGTTATCAATTTCATTATCACAGCGTCTGTCTCCTCCAACCTTTCATCTTTTTCTCGCAGCGTTCTCCTTATGCTTTCCCAATCATTGTTGTGCTTTTTGCCAGAGTGTGAACACGGGTTTTCTCATTTTTCATTGTTCCTTAGCTATATGAGTTATTTTTGTTCCTCAGCCTCATTAACAGGATAGGTTACAGCTGCAATGAAAGTTTAACTATTTCTCTCTCAACAGTAATCTGTCAGTCAAGTACAGATCTATTCTATCTTCTCTCACCCTCATGCATAGTGTACCAAGATAGTAGATAGATTTTACTTACACGTTCTCTGAGTAAAATATGACCTTATCCTAGCGGAACAATACTCACAATCCAGAAATTTTAAGGAGTTTATTAAGACTCAGTATACAGTATGAGATAACATAAATATATGCATTGCGAATTATATAACACAATGTTAAAATAAACTATCATATATTATATGGTATCTATATAATTAAAGTCTCATCTTGACCACTTCCTGTCTGTGTTGTATATTGATTTTAGGACAAATGCTACCATATATCGCTATTATTTTGGGCCATCTTACTCACAGTCCTCCTCCGCTAAGCAGGCCCTGAGGATTTTTCCCATTGATTAAAAATAAAAAAGTTATGAGTGTGCCTGTCAATCACCGCAATGAAGGTAACGCCCCTTCCCGAGGGGGGGGGGGGGCGGCAGTACTAAAACAGCCTAGAAAGAAAAAACAAGCTGGATAAAACTGACCTGCATTTTCATGAGCTTCGGCAGTTGAATTGAGATCAAAAAATAAAACATGAAAAGCTCGAAGCACTCAGCAGGTAAAACGGCACCAGTGGGGAGAAGAATCAGGCTTGAAGTTTTAGGATCAGTAGCCTTCAGCAGAACTGGAAAAGTGAAGAAATAAGAGTATTTTATAAATTGCTGAGGAAAGAAGAATGGAGAGAACAAGGCCAATGTCTGTGAAAAGGTGCAGACCAAATTTGTCAGGGAACTATTATAGTGTAAAAAAAGAGAAGAAAGAGAAGTTGTAGATGGAAGATGTGGTGCTGTTCCATGGGTTTACTTATGGCATCATTGGCACAATGTAGGTGGCTGAAGGCACGGGGGGGGGGGGGGGGGGGGGGGGGCGCGGGGTTGATGGAGAATGAAAGCAACTCACAGCCCATGGGTTACCCATGCAGAATTAATGGAGGAATTGTCAAAAAATTGAGTGATTGTGAAAAAAGTTATACTGACATCTAACCTGAATTAAGTTTCTCAGGTTTGGAGGAGGACATCATGCATATAATACACTAAATTGAACGAATGGCCTGTGATTTCAAGTATTACTTGGAAGGACTATTTGCGTCACAGGATAGTGGGGCAGGCAGATGTTACGAAGGTAATAATTGCTGAAAGGATTTGATAACTTTGAAATATATAGGTTATTTCGTTTTGTGGGAGCATCTTGTACAATGGGCCACTGACAGGCAGTTGAGTGGCTGCAAGTGGGACTCCAGGATGGCACATTGTCTCCCTGGTGCCAGACTCATGGATATCTCTAAGCGAACACATACTGAGCATATTGATGACACAGATATGAAGACAGGTGAGGTCCTGCAAAAATAATTTGGGGAGTTAGGCTTATAAACTTGAGGGTTCTCGATAAAATAATCTTGAGTATTCCATTCTCAGGATTACATCCGGTGTCATGAGCTGGTGAGGCAAGGAATAGGAAATTGGTACAGATAAATGTGTGTCTAAAGAGATGATGCAGTGGGAGGGATTCAGCTATAATAATGAATGGACTCTCTTCCATGGGAGTTGGGACATATAAGAAGCACGGGCTGCACTTAAGCTGAGGGACACCAAGATCCTGGCAGGGAGATTTCCTTGTGCCTATTTTGAGAGTTTCAACTAGTCTGGAAAGGTTTAAGATCCAAAGTAATTGTATGATAGCTGGGAAATAGAGCCTGCTCTCAATGTAAATGTGAGTAAGTTTAATAGAGAGCTCATCAGGGGCAAGTCAGGGAACGAAGGTCTGATGGATTAAACTGGATTTATTTTAATGCAAGAAACCTGACAAGTAAGATAGTTAACTCAGGACATGGACTGGTACACGGGAATAGTTTATTATAGCCAGAACAGAAACATGGCAGGAAAGGGGCAGGACTGGCAGTTTATTGTTTCAGAGTACAGGTACTGCAGATAGACACAAAATGCTGGAGTAACTCAGCGGGTCAGGCAGCATCTCTGTAGAATAAGTATAGGTGACGTTTCGGGTTTAGACCCTTTCTTAGACTGAGTGTCAGGAGAGAGGAAAACCAGAGGTATGAAAAGATACAGAACAGAGAAGCTGGAAAAAGATAAGCAATGAAAGCAGAGCTCAACAACAGACTATATGAGATTGAATGAATAACCTAAATGATATAGCATTAACTTCCTTAACAATATTAACATAGAATATTAACATGGAAATAGTAATGAATGCTAATCAGAAATGCAGAAATGGGGATTTTCAAATTAACACTTTATATTATGATTAATTGAGGGAGCGGAGTTATTTGTTTGTTTTATATCGACACGGAAGTCAATAAAATGTTTTTCCCACCTACAGGTGGGTCACTTGTTACAGTGCCGACAAGCTCGGACACTGTATTCTCACTTGTATTAGTTTTTTTTAAATCATTTTCACAATTAATCACATGTGTGTATTTCTTTTATTCAAGGACTATCGTAAAGGGAATCTACTAACTGAACATTGTAGGGTAAATGATCCCCCTATATCCAAAGGCCTGAGGTACGAATGCACCGCAAGACACATAGGTATTAAATCTATTCAAAATGCAAGACGATAACCAAAATAAACCGGGAGGAATCTCATATTGTAGTTGGAACGTTAGGGGTGTTAACGAATGCATTAACAGGGGTAAGATTCTAGCACAGCTGAAAGCATACAACACAGCTATTGCCTTTTTACAAGAGACGCATCTTAAACTTCAAGATCAAGCTAGAGTGAGGGCGAACTGGATAGGACAAACTTTTCACTCATCATATACGTCGAAATCTAGAGGAACGTCCATTATTATTCGCAAAGGCATTCCATTTAAACCCAAAAATACCTTAACAGATAAGGACAGGAGATATTTGATAGTTACCGGGGAGATCCACGCTGCCCCAATTACCTTGGTAAATATATATGCGCCCAACTTTGACAACCCGCACTTTATCAATAAAAAATTGAATATAATAACTTCCGTTGGCACCATGCAGTGGTGAAGGTGCAGCATTGAACTCAGCTCCTGCTAAAAATCGTGTAAAATGCTGTTTCTAAAGTCAGGACCAATTTAAAAACATCCACCGGCGGCAGCTTGGTGTCATGGGAGTGATATCAGCAGATAATGTCGAGAAATTTGAGCTTTAATAGGACCTTGAGATGAAAAAGGTAAAACATCAAAGGGGACCTAAGAAATCCACTATCAGAATCCTGCTGGAAGAAGATTTGGCAGCCCTCTAAACAGCAACTGAAAGTTCAGACAAAGAATTTGATTCTCAACAAGCAGTATCTGAAATGGCTACAAAAAGAGAGACGAAAAGAACAGAAAAGGAGAAAGAGATGAAGCAGTGGGAAGAAACTGTAAGAGCTAATCTTACTAAAGATCATACCGTAGATCTTACTAAGTAATTCTCCAAAATGCTCACTAATATGAGCAAGATACTGGAGAGCAAATTATCTAAAATGGCGGTTAATCTCGCCAAGAAAACAGAGGCTGTGCGTGCTGAATCAAAGGAACAGTTTGATTTTTGGAGCAAAAGCTGTCGGATTTGGATCAGAGGACAACTCAGGAATTTGCGAGAATGGATAATGATTATAATAAGAAATTTGATGAATTGAATGAAGGAGTTGATAAGTCGATAGAAGATATGAAGATTGAAATACGTGAGATGTCTCGGGAAATATCGACCCTGAAAGAGGAACAAGGGGTTAATCGGGAGCAATTGAATAAATTGACAGATAAAATTCAACACTTTGAAGCTAGATCAAGGAGACAGAACTTGAGGATTGTAGGAGTAAAGGAAGGGCAAGAGCTAGGAATTTTAATGACTGAACTCGTTACTAAAATACTCAAAGATGTCTTTAAGTTGAAGGAAAACCCGAGGATTGATGTGGCACATCAGGTAGGTTGCTTCAGAAGATAAATAAATGTGCCCCCAAGACAGATTATTGTGAAATTTTTGGACATTTCAAGTTTGGATAAACTTATGAAGATGATACCACATGGGGAGAGGCTTACATTTGATGGAAAAATTGTCAGATTCTACAGAAACTACCCACGCAAAATACTGGAAAAAAGAAATAAATTTAAAAGAGTAAGCAGCATTCTGCAAGGTAAATCAGAGGTTAAATACGGAGTAGTGTTTCCCGCAAAAATGAAAATTAATTATAACTCTATTCAACGCGCCTTCATGGACACACAAGAAATTGTAAAGAAAATAGAAAAAACAGAAGTAAAAGCGGATGAGCAAATGTCTATTCGGAATCTGTGCTATAATTAAGATGATGGAACTGCTCTAGACATTAACCAGACCGGCTTATCTGTCATGAATGTGTATGCAATGAACAGGCCCTGATTTCAACCTTGAACAGATAAGGAGAAGAGAAATAACTGAAAGAACATTTTGAAACAACACGATCAGATTTGAAAGAAAATCAAAGGACATTATGGACTTAAGAAATGTTTTATAATACAGTATATATGTAATGTAAATAATTAATTAACTAAATAAACTTAATATCACTAATTAATGGTTATGCTATTATAGTAATGTTATACTATTATGAAGAACCAAGGTATTAACCTAATGGACTTAGGGGATAAGGGGCATATAGAGATGATTATTATTAACAGATATAAGCTTAATTTGGTTGAAAAGAAATTAAATACAATTTAGGATGTACGCTAACACATTATAATTAATGAAAAGGGGTATAAGAATATTAGAACATCTTAAACTTGTGGGAAGAAAGAGGCGTTAATGATCTGGAAAAGGTCCAGAGGATTGGGCTGGAAGATGGTTGTATTTAAGATAAGAAATGCAACCCTTGAAACAGGCTGGTAATTAAGGTACTGACGAATACTGTATATTCGGACAGGGACAGGGACAGGGCAGGTGTTCTCATGTTTTTTAAATCTAGGACTCGGGGATACCAAGCAAGTAACATAGAAGGTCTAAAATCGGGGTAGAAAAGAAAATATTTGAAACATTAAGGATTACTTTTTCTTTTCCCTTAGATATATTAAGATATATTAAGATATATTTAGATGAAATGGCATGTAGTTATAAATCCCAATGTATTTAGGTGGCTGAACTCAATGTATAATGTATGAGGCCCACAGGAGCCGTTGGAAGAGAAGGAGGGGGAGGAGCGACACCCGACCGGTAAGGTTTAAAATCAAGCGCGGGGCTTGTTTTTACCTAAATCCATAACATTCCATTCAGAGAAGTTTTTTTTTTGTTTTTTTGACGAAGCCGCTAATTGGTGGGAAGTGGACTAGGGTAAGCAGCTGATTGGTGGGAAGTGGACTAGGGTAAAGCAGCTGTTTGGCAGTCAGATCCCAGCAGTTTGTTGTGTACTTTGTACTTTCTGCCACCCATCAGGGCATACATGGACGATATGACAACAATAACCACTACTGCAGCATGCACCAAGCGGCTACTTGGAAAGCTGCAGGAGAACATCAAGTGGACCCGAATGAAAATCAAACCAAGTAAGTCTCGAAGCATCTCCATAGTTAAGGGGGTGCTTAGAGACACAAGGTTCTGCATCGGTGACGACCTAATACCAACAGTGTCTGAGCAGCCAGTAAAAAGCCTGGGCAGATGGTACAACGCAAGTCTCAAGGACAAAGAGCAGGTGCAACAGCTAAGGCAAGAAATTGTCAACGGGCCTGGAGATCATCAATCAGACCCTACTGCTCTGGTGCCTACAGTTTGGACTCCTTCCTCGGACAATGTGGCCACTGACCGTTTATGAAGCTCCAATAACAACTGTGGAGAAGATGGAGCGAACCATAACTTCATACGCGAAGAAATGGCTCGGTGTCCCACGATGTCTAACTAACATCGGCCTCTATGGCAAAGGGGTCCTGGAACTACCTCTCACTAGTCTAACAGAGGAATAACAAGTGTTCCAAAGTAAGACTCCAGATGACACTGAGGGACTCTAGAGACAAGACCATCAGTGCTGTTGCGCCGCCCCTAGTAACCGGCCGGAAGTGGACACCATCTGATGCAGTACAGCAAGCTTCATTCAGCCCTGAGGCACAAAGACGTCGTGGGGCAAGTGCAGCAGGGAAGAGGAGGCTTTGGCCTTATGACAAGTAAACCAACTTGGCGAAAGGCCACAACATCAGAGCGGAGGACATTGGTGGTTGAGGAGGTGCGGCGACAGGAGGAGGCCGCAAGAAAGTGCAAAGGTGGTCTCGCTTGCCAAACAGGGGCAATGGATGCAGTGGGAAGGTGTGGAGCGGAGGAAGATCAGCTGGAAAGACCTATGGGAAATGAATCAAGCAAGATCAGCTTCATCATCAGAGCGACATACGACGTCCTTCCCATCACAAAGAACCTCAATCAGTGGTACGGCGAGGATCCAACCTGTGCCCTCTGCCCAACTCCAGCGACCCTCAAACACATCATGGTAGGCTGCAAGACCAGCCTCACGCAAGGGAGATACACGTGGAGGCATAATCAGGTATTAAAAAGCCTGGCAACAGCCCTTGAGAACAGGCTGTGTGCGACCAACTCCTTGCCTCCGAGAGCAAGCAATCCCTCCCACTTAAGGGCGACAACCTTTGTCCGAGAAGGACAGAAAACACCGAAACATCCTTCCACTAAGATCAGAAGAAGGAAACCTATGCAGGGCCCGTGACTGGAGGATGCTGGCGGACATCGGCCGACAACTAATCTTTCCACCTGAAATTGCTTCAACCAACCTCAGGCCAGATTTGGTGTTCTGGTCCCTTTCACAGAAGACTGCTTACATCATAGAGCTCACAGTTCCATGGGAGAACTCTGTTGTGGAGGCCTATGAGCGTAAGAAGCTGCGCTACACAGAGCTTGCAGCAGAGGCAAGGCAGCGTGGGCTGGAACATCAACGTTTATCCAGTTGAAGTGGGATGCAGAGGATTTGTTGCGTCATCTACCATCAGACTGCTGAAGGAGCTTGGAATCCACGGTCAGGCTCTGCAGAAGACCATAAGATCACTCTCAGACGCGGCTGAAAGAAGCAGCTGTTGGATTTGGCTCAAGCGGAAAGACCCATGCTGGGCCCCAAATGCGTCATGGTGAATCTTTGAGGCAGTTTGAAACGGGACACACGCTGAGGGCTGATCATCCTGCAGCGGGCCGCCCTTGTGGAGGGTGTATAGTGATAAAAGGCTGAAACACCCAGTGATGCATCCACATCTGCACCAGGTGTGTCGAGATGGGGCTCTTAAAGGATCGTGTTAGGAACCTGGAGCAGCAGCTCGATGACCCCCGTCTAGTCAGGGAGAGTGAGGAGATCATAGAGAGGAGCTACAGGGAGGCAGTCACTCCCAGACCACAGGAGGCAGACAAGTGGGTCACGGTTAGGAAGGGCAAGAGGCAGGGGCTAGAGAGTACCCCTGTGACTGTTCAACTGGAAAATAGGTACTCAGTTTTGAGTACAATTGGAGGGGACAGTCTACCTGGGGGCAGCAACACCGGCCAGGTCTCCAGCACAGAGACCGGCCCTGATGCTCAGAAGGGTAGCAAAAGAGGAGGGCAATTGTAATAGGGGACTCTATAGTTAGGGGGTCGGATGGGTGATTCTGTGGACGCAATCGGGAAACCCGGATGGTAGTTTGCCTCCCTGGTGCCAGGGTCTCGCACGTGTCGGAACGTGTCCAAAAGATTCTGAAAAGGGAGGGAGAGGAGCCTGATGTTGTGGTACACATAGGTACCAATGACATAGGCAGAAAAAGAGATGAGGTCCTGAAGGGAGAATTTAGGGAGTTGGGGGGAAAGTTAAGGAGAAGGACGAAAAGGGTAACGATTTCAGGATTACTGCCTGTGCCGCATGACAGTGAGAGTAGGAATGGAATGAGGTGGAGGATAAATGCATGGCTGAGGGACTGGTGCAGTGGGCAGGGGTTCAAGTTTCTTGATCACTCGGACCTCTTTTGGGGAAGGCATGCTCTGTACAAAAAGGACGGGTTGCACTTAAACCCGAGGGGGACCAATATCCTGGCAGGGAGATTTGCAAAGGCTACTGGGAAGACGTTAAACTAGAAAGGCTGGGGGGAGGGACACAGGTAGAGGGGGCTGGGGGACAGGGTGTGGGGCAAGAGGCAGAGAAGGGAAGCACTCGGACCCAAAATGCAGGCGAGAAAGAGCAAAAAGATAATAGACAGAGAATAAGGGATGGTGGGTTTCTAAAATGTGTATATTTTAATGCTAGGAGCATTGTAAGAAAGGTGGATGAACTTAGAGCCTGGATTGACATCTGGAAATATGATGTTGTGGCAATCAGTGAAACATGGTTGCAGGAGGGCTGTGATTGGAAACTAAATATTCCAGGATTTTGTTGCTTCAGGTGTGACAGAATTGGAGGGACCAGAGGTGGAGGTGTTGCATTGCTTGTCAGAGAGGATATTACAGCAGTGCTTTGGCAGGATAGATTAGAGGGCTCGTCTAGGGAGGCTATTTGGGTGGAACTGAGAAGTGGGAACGGTGTAGCAACACTTTTAGGGGTGTATTATAGACCGCCAAATGGGGAGCGAGAATTGGAAGAGCAAATATGTAAGGAGATAGCAGATATTAGTAGTAAGCACAAGGTAGTGATTGTGGGAGATTTCAATTTTCCAAAAATAGACTGGGAAACACATTTTGTAAATGGGCTGGATGGTTTGGAGTTTATAAAATGTGTGCAGGATAGTTTTTTGCAGCAGTACATAGAGGTATCGACCAGAGAAGGGGCAGTGCTGGACCTCCTGTTAGGAAATGAGGCAGGTCAGGTGACGGAGGTATGCCTTGGTGAGCACTTTGGGACCAGTGATCAAAATACCATTAGTTTCAATATAATTATGGAGAGAGTCAGAACTGGACCTAGGGTGGAGATTTTTGATTGGAGAAAGGCTAACTTTGAGGGAATGCGTAAGGATTTAAAAGGAGTGAATTGGGACACTGTTTTATGGGAAGGATGTAGAAGAGAAATGGAGGACATTTAAAGGGGAAATTGTAAGAGTACAGAATATTTATGTCCCTGTTAGGGTGAAAGGAAATAGTAAAAATTGGAAAGAGCCATGGTTTTCAAGGGAAATTGGTCACGTTTCGAAAAAAGAGAGATATCTACAGTAATTATAGGAGATATGGAGTAAATGAGTTGCTAGAGGAGTATAAAGAATGTAAAAAGAATCTTAAGAAAGAAATTAGGAAGGCTAAAAGAAGATATGAGGTTGCTTTGGCAAGAAAGGTGAAAGTAAATCCAAAGGGTTTCTACAGCTATATTAATAGCAAAAGGATAACGAGGGATAAAATTGGACCATTAGAGAGACAGAATGGACAGCTATCTGCAGAGCCAAAAGAGATGGGGGAGATATTGAACAATTTATTTTCTTCGGCATTCACCAAGGAGAAGGATATTGAACTATGTGAAGTAAGGAAAAAAAGTAGAGTAGCTATGGAAACTATGAGATTCAAAGAGGAGGAAGTACTGACACTTTTGAAAAATATAAAAGTGGATAAATCTCCAGGTCCTGATAGGATATATTCCCTAGGACATTGAGGGATGTTAGTGTAGAAATAGCAGGAGGTTGACAGAAAATATTTTCAAATGTCATTAGAAAACGGGAATAGTGCCGGAGGATTGGCGTACTGCGCATGTTGTTCCATTGTTTAAAAAGGGTTCAAAGAATAAACCTAGCAATTATAGACCTGTTAGTTTTGACATCAGTGGTGGGTAAATTAATGGAAAGGAAATTAGAGATAATTATTATAAGCATCTGGATAAACAGGGTCTGATCAGGAACAGCCAACATGGATTTGTGCCTGGAAGGTCATGTTTGACAAACCCTTCTTGAATTTTTTTGAAGCGGTAACTAGGGTAAATTGATGAGGGTAAAGCAGTGGATGTTGTCTATATGGATTTCAGTAAGGCCTTTGACAAGGTTTCCCATGGAAGGTTGGTTAAGAAGGTTCAATCTTTGGCTGTTAATGGTGGAGTAGCAAGATGGATTCAACAGTGGCCAAATGGGAGATGTCAGAGAGTAATGGTGGATGGCTGTTTGTCAGGTTGGAAGCCGGTGACTAGTGGGGTGCCTCAAGGATCTGTGTTGGGTCCACTGTTGTTTATCATGTACATCAATGATCTGGGTGATGGGGTGGAAAATTAGATAAGTAAGTATGCAGATGATACTAAGATAGGTGGTGTTGAGGATAATTACGTAGATTTTGAAAGTCTACAGAGAGATTTGGGCCATATGGAAAAGTGGGCTGAAAGATGGCAGATGGAGTTTAATGCTGATAAGTGTGAAGTGCTACATCTTGGCAGGACAAATCAAAATAGGACGTACATGGTAAATGGTAGGGAATTGAGGAATGTTGTGGAACAGAGAGATCTAGGAATAACTGTGCATAGTTCCCTGAATGTGGAATCGCATGTAGATGGGGTGGTAAAGAAAGCCTTTGGTGTGCTGGCCTTTATAAATCAGAGCATTGAATATAGGAGCAGGGAAGTAATGTTAAAAAATTGTAACAAGGCATTGGTGAGACCAATTCTGGAGTATGGTGTACAATTTTGGTCGCCTAAATATAGGAAGGATGTCAACAAAATAGAGAGAGTACAGAGGAGATTTACTAGAATGTTGCCTGGGATCCAGCAACTGTTACAGAGAAAGGTTGAACAAGTTAGGTCTTTATTCTTTGGAGCGCAGAAGGTTAAGGGGGGACTTGATTGAGGTCTTTAAAATGATGAAAGGGATAGACAGAGTTGACGTGGATAAGCTTTTCCCATTAAGTGTAGGGAAGATTCAAACAAGAGGGCGTGACATGCGAATTAAGGGACGGAAGTTTAGGGGTAATGTGAGGGGGAACTTCTTTACTCAGAGGGTGGTGGCTATGTGGAATGAGCTTCCAGCAGAAGTGGTGGAGGCAGGATCGATTTTAACATTTAAAAGTAAAGTGGATAGGTATATGGGCGGGAAGGGAATGGAGGGGTATGGTCTGAGTGCAGGTAGATGGGACTAGGGGAAAACAAATGGTCGGCATGGACTGGAAGGGCCGAGATGGCCTGCTTCCGTGCTGTAATTGTTATATGGTTATGTGGTTATAATTCCATCTACGGAGGTCAATCAATTTTTAGCCATCATAGATAACCATATAACCATATAACCATATAACAATTACAGCACGGAAACAGGGCCTCTCGGCCCTTCCAGTCCGTGCCGACCATTTGTGCTACCCCCACCCCCCTCCTCTGCCCTGTCCTTTCTATAGGATGTATAACCCTGAATATTAAGTTCACAGTCCAGATCCTCCTGCAGTACGCCTCGGTAATCCCCACAATGTCATATCTACCAATCTCTATCCGAGCCTCAAGCTCATTTACTTTACCTCTTATGCTTCACGCTTTCTAATACAGTACTGTTAATTCCTTACACATCTCATCATTCACATCAATCCCTACTACACTTGGCCATACTATCCTATCCCTTTGTGAGCTTTCTTTCCCATTAATTCTGGGTTAATTAACTATCCCTTTGCTCCCTTTCCCTTTAACTCCGTCCTTGACTATCCCATTTGACACCCCCCAACATATTCAATTTAAAACCACCTGTGTCGCAGTGGCAAACCTGCCTGCCAGAATGTCGGTCCCCCACCTGTTAAGGTGCAATCCGTCCCTTTTGTACAGTTCCCCCTTACTCCAAAACAGATCCCAGTGGTCTAAGAATCAAAATCCTTGCCCCCTGTACCAGTTCCCCAGCCACGCATTCAGGTCCTGTATCTCCATATTCCTGCTCTCGCCAGCACAAGGAACTGGAAGTAAACCGTAGATAACCACACTGGAGGTCCTGCTTTTCAACACTTTTCCGAACTGTCTAAAGTCACGCTTCAGAATATTCATCCCTTCTTTCCGTCATCATTTGTCGCAAAATGTACTACAACTTTCGGCTGTTCACCTTCGCCCTTGAGGATTTTCTGCACTCTGTCCATGACATTCTGGCACCTGGGATGCAGCACACCATCCTCGAATCCCGTCTGTTGCCGCAGAAACCCCTGTCTGTACCTCTCACAATGGAGTCTCCAACCACCACTGCGTTGCCCAACGTCGGCCTCCTTGCTCTTGGCTCAACAGCACGTTTTGCATTGCAAGCCTGTGCGCCGCTCAGTGCGTCAACGTCTTCTGTCCTGACAGCTTTTAAGTGGGTGAACCTGTTCACAAGAGGTACAACACCCGGGCACCTGTGCATTCCATGTTTCCTTCTGTTTCTCACTGTCACCCACCTTCCCTCTTACTGTACCTTCTGTGTAACAATCTTGCTGTAGAACTCGTTGAGAAATGACTCAGCCTCTCAGACGAACCTGAGGTCATCCACTTGCTTCTCCAGTTCCCCAACATGGTCCATCAGCAGCTGTAACTGGATGCACTTTTCACACTTGTAGCAGTCAGACGCAACAGCGGTGTCCTTGCCCTCCCACATACTGCAAGCATCACACTGGGTCAACTTGCCTTACATCTCCTTTCATCTCTCCCTCTCCAGCGATTTGCGTAGCCTCCTCACCGAAGACTCTCGAGCCAAAGACTCACACTTTACTCACAAGGATGCTCCTTCATTGCCGCCTTGCTTATATTGACTGATAAATTGCCAAATTTACCAATTTACAAACCAAATTCCTCCGTTTTAAACTGTTCCCCCCCCCCCGACTCACTTCTAACTATCCTCCCACTCGGGCTAGAGCTACTCAGTGCTTTTTCCTGCTTCTCTTAGCTGCTGTTTCTTCAAAATCCATGGAAGCTCTGAGTCTATAGGCATAATAGAATCACAGATAAGGGAGCAGGAGTAGTTGCATTATTGATGAGGGTGTGCAATAGAAACATATAAAGATTGAAACATAGATAATAGGTGCAGGAGGTGGCCATTCGGCCCTTCAAGCCAGCACCGCTATTAATTGTGATCATGACTGATTGTCCCCTATCAATATCCCGTGCCTGCCTTCTCCCCTTATCCCTTGATTCCACTAGCCCCTAGAGATTTATCTAACTCTCTCTTAAATCCATCCAGTGACTTGGCCTCCACTGCCCTCCGTGGCAGGGAATTCCATAAATTCACAACTCTCTGGGTGAAAAAGTTTTTTCTCACCTCAGTCTTAAATGACCTCCCCGTTTTCTAAGACTGTGGCCTCTGGTTCTGGACTCGCACGACTTTGGGAACATTTTTCCTGCATCGAGCTTATCCACTCCTTTTATAATTTTATATATTTCTATAAGATCCCCCTCATCCTCCAGTGAACTCCAGTGAATACAAGCCTAGCAGTTTCAATCTTTCCTCATATGACAGTCCCGCCATCCCAGGGGTCAATCTCGTGAACCTATGCTGCACTGCCTCAATCACAAGGATGTCCTTCCTAAAATTAGGAGACCAAAACTGTACACAATACTCCAGATGTGGTCTTACCAGAGCCCTATACAACTGCAGAAGAACCTCCTTATTCCTATACTGAAATCCTCTTGTTATGAAGGCCAACATTCCATTACCTTTCTTTACTGCCTGCTGTGCCTGTAAGCCAACTTCATTGGCTTACAGACGTTGCACATATTAATTTCACCCACATTTGACTTTGCTGCTCTTTTTCCCTTAACATATCTAAGGAAGCTTTTACTGTCCTTCTTTATATTTCTGGCCAGCTTCCCTTCATACTTCATCTTTTCAGCCCGTATTGCCTGTTTTGTTTCTTTCTGTTGTCCTATGAATGTTTCCCAGTCCTCTGGCTTCTGGCTACTCTTTGCTGTGTTATACATCTTTTCTTTTATTTGATCCCTAACTTCTCTTGTCAGCCACGGTTGCCTCCTACTCCCCTTTTAATCTTCCTTCCTTTATGGAATGAAATGATCCTGCATCTTCTGGATTATGCCCAGAAATTCCTTCCATTGCTGTCCCACCGTCATTCCTGCTCCGATCCCTTTCCAGTCTAATTTGGCCAGCTCCTCTCTCATGCCTTCATAGTCCCCTTTGTTCAAATGCATCACTGCCACAGGAGATTTAACATTCTCCTTCTCAAATTGCAGATTTAAACTAATCATATTATGATCACTACCTCCAAGCAGTTCCTTTACCTCGAGTTCTCTTATCATATCTGGTTCATTGGACAACACTAAATCCTGAATTGCCTTTTCTCTGGTCGGCTCCATTACAAGCTGCTCTAAGAATCCATCTTGGAGGCATTCTACAAACTCTCTTTCTTGGGATCCTAAACCCACTGCTTTACGGCAGTATGCAGAGGATGTACTTGGGAGTTCATGCAGTGAGGCTATATGGGTGAAACTTAAAAATAAGAAGGAATGATCACTTTGATAGGGTTGTATTATATTTCCCCAATGGTCAATGTGAATTAGAGGAGCAAATATGTAAGGATTTCTCAGATAGTTGTAAAAATAATAGTCATAATAGTAAATGATTTTAACTTCCCTCATATTGACTGGAGATCCATAGACCCAGTAAAGTTTTGTTTAACAATAATGCACTGGTGGCTGCTTGGTTTATGTGGCACGGTCTGTACAAGAAGGTTGGCCACTGGGCCTGTACCTGCATTCCGTGCCAGACGGAAAAGATCCAGCGCCATGTCCGGGCGCCCCTCCGGTCTACCTCTCTGGCGATTCGACCATCTCCACGTGGACATTGTGGGGCCTCTCCCGCCATACCGGGGCATCACCTACCCCTCACTCTGGTGGACCGCTTCACGTGGTGGCCGGAGGCCATTCCCTTGGCCGACACGTCAACGGCTACGTGCACTCATGCGTTGTCTGGGCACTGGATTGCTCACTTTGGGGTGCCGGCGCACATCTCCTCGGACCGGGGACCACAGTTCACCTCCGAGCTGTGGTCGACCATGGCTCACTTGCTGGGGGTGTGGCCGCACCACCTTACGGCTTATCACCCAAAAGCTAACGGACTGGTGGAGAGGTTCCACCAGTAGCTCAAGGCAGCATTGGAGGCACGACTCTCCGGCCCAGACTAGATGGACGAACTGCCATGGGTCTTGCTGGGCATCCGGACTGCTCCTAAAGAGGACGGCCTCATCATCAGTGGAGCTCGTTTACGGGTCCCCACGCATGGTGCACGGGGAGTTTGTGCCGTCGGCGCTAGGACAGCAGGGAATGTCGTCATCCACCCTAAAGCGCCTTCGTGAGCGAGTTGGCAAGCTCGCACCGGTCCGGACGTCCCGCCATGGGACATTTCGCCCGCACGTGCCCTCAGCCCTCTGCGACTGGCCCTACGTTTTCCTGTGCCGTGATGCCCACTGGACGCCACATCAGAGGCCATACGAGGGCCCGTTCCGGGTGCTGGAACGGGCAGACAACCTTTGTGCTGGACATGGGGGGCCGGCCGGAGGCCGTGTCGATTGACCCATTGAAGCCTGCACATCTGGACATTGACCAGCGGGTGCTGGTTGCCCGACCTAGGCCTTGAGGCGCCCCCCTTCATGGCTCCCTCCGCCTATCACTCCACCTGTCCTCCCGCCGGTCTCTCGACCTGTCCCTCCACCTGTCCCTCCGCCAGCCCCTCGGTCGGCTGACTTCCGCACGTGGTCTGGCCGGATTGTGCGACTGCTGGTGCGATTCGTGCCTCAGCTTCTGGGGGGTGGGTCCTGTGGCAGCTCCCAAGGCTCGGGCCATCCTAACTGTCAAACCTCTCGGCATGGGAATGGTTCAGACCAGAGGCGGCCCTTAACCAGAGGGATTAAAGGCAAGGGTTTGGGTGCCATCTCTCGTGGACTTCCTTGCTACCTGGAAGGACATAGTAAAAGGTACTTCCCGAAACACCTGCCTTCTCGCTTTCATTTCGGGACCTACGCCCCACATTCTTAACTTTTTGGTAGGATTTTCTAAACAGCTCAGGATTAACTCACTTTACAATATTTTTTTGTCCTTGGGAAATGTGTCTTCCCAGCTGAACCATTCTATCAACAATTAGAGAGAAGTCCTGAGTAACTATCTCCTCATTGGAAACCCTCAGAGTATCTTTAATAGTAAGATTAAACGAGAACTTACCAGTTTGAAGTTTGATCTTTATTTTATGAGGAGTCGAGTTGAGGAACTACGTGAATAGAAGCCCGTACAGCCGTTGGTGCGTCAATCTTCAAAGCAGCGGAATGAATTCACAGCTAACAATGACCGAAGTATAACGGTAAGATGATAAAACTAGAACTACCAGATGAGATCTATGAGGGTGGGAGCGGAGGGCACGTAGTCCCTCAACTCGACTCCTCATAAAATAAAGATCAAACTTCAAACTGGTAAGTTCTCGTTTAATCTTACTATTTTACTTCGGAGTCACGTGAGTGACTACGTGAAGACTTCAAAGCACTGTGAATTCACGCCGCAGACTCATATCCGACGTTCACACTGCCTGGATTGACTCAAAAGTCGTTAACAATCAATCATGCATCAGTAATACATTTGTTAAATGAAATAACAGTTTATTTACAAACAAATCATAACAAACCCTCTAACTCAAGGGAAAAATATAACAGTACTGACACCAGAATCAGCAAACACCCCGAGCCTTGAAATCGGCTTGTGATTAAAACCTCTGAAAAGTTAGCTCACTGGACCATCCTGCGGCCGCGAGGACCTTGAAATCGTTTGCACCGGCACCTTACTGTGTGGTTTTTTGTGACTAATAAACAAAGCCAACTCTGTTCCTCTCAGAGGTTTAGTAATCTCAATGTAACGAGATAAATGTGAGACTATACAGAGGCGATCATCTGCGGGGTATGCTGAAAACACAATCTTACATCCTGTCATGCCTCTTTTATTATGTTTAAGAGAATCATAGACATAAAATATAATGGCATCAGCCGACACATGCATTCTATCTAGCCGTAGCTTTTGCAATGTTTGTACACGTTGGGCTGAAACCAACACCAGAAGCATGACCACCTTCATAGATAATTTGACTACTGATAGGCTTGTAACAGGAGCCCACTGGCGACGAGCCATAAAAACCTCACTCAAATTCCAAATACCGGCATACCTGGGTTTAGGAGGATTAAAATTGAAAAAGCTCCCTTCATGAATTGTGAAACTAACGGATGTGTCCCTACTGTATGCAATTCTGCATTCATAGATAAATAAGACAGAGCACTTCTGGCTGAATTAATCGCACTGTAACTTAATTTTTTGGTCAAATAAAGAGTTGACAACTCCAATACATCCGTGATCCCTGCAGTGTGATATTGTAGCGGCACCATACGTGGTGAATAAAGGTGAGACATCAGGTCGGTTCAAACGGTTGTTTATTCATTAATGGCACGTTAGGTGGGTGCGCTAACTATATTACAAAGTTGCTGTAGCTGAGCGAGGTTGTCCTCTCGGGCTCAGCTACCTGTTGACTCTACTAGGTCTCGAGGTAAGAGACCTTAAGTACCAGGACACTCCCTCTAGCCCATGACGTCACGTGCCCGCCCTCGTATCTCCTGAAGAGGGTTCGAGCGTAAGTGGCTTACGCCACAGGATCCCCCCCCAGAACAGGAGGAAGAACAGGTCGAGGGAGGCTCCTGCATGTAGGTCTGGGACACCCCGGGCGTGGGTCGGGACGGAGGGCTCCACGGGCGCAGTGACGCTCTGCGTGGGCGATCCCGAAGTACCGAGGGGTGCGAGGAGACCGATGCAGAAGCCGCTGGGGAGAAGGGGTCTGGGACACCCCGGGCGTGGGTCGGGACGGAGGGCTCCACGGGCGCAGTGACGCTCTGCGTGGGCGATCCCGATGTACCGAGGGGTGCGAGGAGACCGAGGAGACCGAAGAGACACGGTCGCATCTCCTTGACCAGCTAAGGGAGAGTGTCCTGTGAAATACGGCTCCTAACAACGATGGGGGGAAAAACTAAATCAAATAAACTAATTTCTGAACCGAGTGTGGAAATGCAGTGAACACAAAAATGAACAGTAAAAAGACAGATCACAGTGCAATCAGTGTCCAAAGCTCATATTGTCCAGTGTTCATAGTGCAGGATAGTGCTGCAGGGACAGCCTCCGGCCTGAATGTGGCGCTGTGGGCGGCGGTGAGGCTGCAGTGACGGCATCCGGCCGGAAGGTAGCGCTGTGGTCGGCAGTGAGGCTGCAGTGACGGCATCCGGCCGGAAGGTGGCGCTGTGGTCGGCAGTGAGGCTGCAGTGACGGCATCCGGCCGGAAGGTGGCGCTGTGGTCGGCAGTGAGGCTGCAGTGACGGCATCCGGCCGGAAGGTGGCGCTGTAGACGGCGGTCAGGTAAGTTCGTACTTCACTTCCGGCCGTCCGCGGCGGCCATTTTTGTAGTCGGGCGGCCGCTTGTTTCAAGATGGAGCGGCGGTCATCTTGTCGGCCGGCTGAAGCGGACTCACCAGCGATTGAAGACCGGTGAGGAGCAGAAGGGCGTCTCCACGGCGGTCGCCTCAGGTAAGCCCGCCCTATCGGGTGGCTAGGCCCTGGGCAGCGGTCGGCGGGGCCAGGCGTGGTGCAGGGCAGGACGTGGAGCCGTGGCCGCTGTGAGGCCTGTTGCGGTGCCGGGTCTGGAGCAGTGAGCCCCGGTGAGGTGAGGCCGGTGCAGGGCCTGGAGCCTTGGCCGCGGTGAGGCCGGGTCCGGTGCAAGGCCTGGAGATGCGGTGAGGCCTGGTGCGGTGCCGGGGCTGAAACCATGTCCGTGGTGAAGCCCGGTGCAGGGCCTGGAGCCTAGTCCGTTGCCGGGAGCGGGAGGGCGTGCGTCGGCGTTGTAGTGGGCAGGAGGCTGCTACGCTCGCAGTTCCTGCAGCAGCTGGTGGGGCAGCGGCGGCTGGTACAACCTCTCCGCTCCGGTGGTGGGCTCCGGGCAGGTCATGCGGAGGAGCTCGGCGGCCGTCACACAAGGCCTGGAGCGGTGTGGGGGTTGGAAGCGGGGCCTGCGCCGTTGCCGGGAGAGGGAGGGCGGCGGCAGCCGCGGCTTCTCATCTCCGGTGAGCAGCAGCTGGTGGGGAAGACGCGGCATACCTCACTGCTGGGCCTGGTTGGCGGCAGCGTAGTTCTGCAGGGCTGGGCAACCGGCTGCAGACATCAGGTCTCCCGAGGCTGCGTGCTTCAGGAGAAATCCAAATTTCAATATGGACAGTCGGGGGTCACCAATGTAGCGGCACCATACGTGGTGAATAAAGGTGAGACATCAGGTCGGTTCAAACGGTTGTTTATTCATTAATGGCACGTTAGGTGGGTGCGCTAACTATATTACAAAGTTGCTGTAGCTGAGCGAGGTTGTCCTCTCGGGCTCAGCTACCTGTTGACTCTACTAGGTCTCGAGGTAAGAGACCTTAAGTACCAGGACACTCCCTCTAGCCCATGACGTCACGTGCCCGCCCTCGTATCTCCTGACGAGGGTTCGAGCGTAAGTGGCTGACGCCACAATATACAATATCCTGCTGTAGGCAGAATTGCTCCCACTTCCTTATATAGGTGATATATTGCTGCTGTGTACTATCCCTGCAGGCCGACGTGAGAACATCCACAGTTCGATGAGACAGTCCTCTCCCCAGGTATGGCCTCCTTAAAATCTGCAAATTAACAGATCAATACGATCCTATAAAGGATGTTGATCCCCAGTGACTGGATTTACCAGTAGATTTTTATTCTTGGGCATAAGCATGTAAGGCTCCCTAGCCATTTGTAATACAACGGGAAACCATGCCCGTGTAGGCCAACCTGACACTACCAATACCCCTGAAGCGGAGTCCTCCTTGATCTTTTGCAGACATCTGCTGATGGGACAGAATGGAGGAAATACATACACAAACATTCCTCCCCCAATGCAGCGAAAATGCATCCACTGCTACTGCCCCCATGATCTGGTTACCATGAAACATATCTAGGTAACTGATGATTTAATCGAGATGCAAACAAGTCAATATCTGGCAATGCATATTGATCAATCATTTGGTTAAATACATCCTGATTTAACATCCATTCAATGTTGTCATTAACCTGACGTGACCTCTCCCTGGCAAATAAAGTGCTGAAAGCCAGATATTTTGGTCAATACACCAGCTCCAAATCTGGTTAGCCAGTCTATCACAAGACTGTGACTTAACTCCACCCATGTGGTTTACATATGCCACTGCTGTGGTGTTGTCAATCTGACCTGCACATGCAGATCCCTCCTTGTAGAACAATAAGCTTTGAGCCCATACCAGGTGCCCAACAACTCTAAAATAATTAATCGCTCTTAATTGAGGAAGCGATGTCTCATCCACATTCCATCTGCGTCCACAACTAGAAGACATATCTGTTGCACCCCAACCCAGTGCACTTACATCAGTCTGTAATATCAGTGACGGTGATTCCACCAAAACCTTCCTTAAATTTTTTGAAACATGTACTATCCACCATTGTATGTCAGCAATTGCCCCAGCTGACAACGGCATAGGCCTATCAAAAATGGCCCCTTTGTATTCTCAGTGCCTGTTCCTTTGATAGTTGTAATTGTTGATAATGCAGAGGACCATACTGCACAGCTGGAAAGGCTGCAACAACTTCCCAATAATGCTGGCTACTTGTCTAATCGAAGGCCGTTATTCTCCAATGAGATTAACACAGTCCTCAATTAACTGATTCAATTTATCCCTGGGCAAAGTTACCAACATGTGATTGGAATTAATGGTAAAATCCCAGATATCAATAATTTGGACTGGTGATAATTTAGATTTATCTGGGTGAATAACAAATCCCATTTGTTCAAAAGTGATTTTAACAACTGAAACTGATGATTGAGTTTCAGCATGAGTCTTTCCAACAATCAGAATATCATCTAAATAGGCCATTACCACATGCCCCTGAGCTCTAAGTAAAGCTAACACAGGTTTTACCAATTTAGTAAATAATCTAAGAGCTGAAGTTAATCCATTCGGCAATGTCCTGAATTGCCACAGCTCAGTCATCCAAATAAATTTCAAATATCTTCTATCATCACCATGAATAGACACTGCGTAATACGCATTCTTGAATCAATGGTTGCCATATAATACCCTTTGGACACTAGATGTTTGCCCGTGGTAAAGGTCTCCATTTTGAAATGCCTATAACAAACAAATTTGTTCAAATTGGATAAATCCAGAATAATTCTACATCCCCCAGTCTTTTTAGATCTGGGAAATATACTTGACAGAAATTGTTGACTTTGATATACAGAAGGCTCAATTACCCCTTCTTATGTAACTACTGAATCTGCTTGAATAAGCACATTTTCCTCATCTGAAAATAAGTTTACGACGGAAAATGTTGACTAGGTAGACTGTCCTTATAGTAAAATCCAATTTTTCACCCTTTCAATACACTAAGTATGAACAAATCTGATTTCAACTGCTGCCATTGTTTGAGAAACAATTTTAACCTTCCCCAATTTGAACAGGAACATCAGTTAATTCATCGTCTGTCAATGTTATATTCCTTACCTGCATCTTTCCTTGCGGCCTTGTTGTCCTCGACTTCTTGTAGATAACCTTTTTTGCCTTGCTTCCAGCTGGCTTAATGAGGGCCATGGTTATAACAACCTCATAACAGTCTTTGACCCTTTTTGCAAGGTTACCACCAAACAACAGATTTCGTGGTGGTGCACTGGTCGGTTGGCTCAACTCGCCAAATTCGGGTTTAGCACTGGCCTAATAGCGGCCCTCCCGATATTATTAATTTCAAAATGCATTACAAAGGAATTCCAGTTCATCCTGGTGTGCTTCAACCATATCATTTGTATCAATAACTTACACCACAGCTGTAATACCTGCTGACAACAGTTTAAGCACTTTTTTAAAACTTCATCTCCTGGGCCCTAGCAGGCAAACCCATCTATGCAAATTTGGTGATTAACCACCGGTACCTTCAGGAGATCACAATTAACAGGAGCTTTATAGTTTCTTTGCTACTTCCTCCATAGCTAGCTCCTGTAACTGATGGGAGAGCATATACTGAATGGCTTCGGCCAATTCTACATCAATCGCCTTTCCTGCCTCTACACTCAGCAAACTTCCCAGCAATGTTCGGAATTACCTCCAACCGAACACCTTTACTGCTCTCCCCCAGCATAGAAACAGTGTCAGCAAACTGCCCTGATAGAACATCCTCCTCACAGGCAGGATAGTTCTGCAGCCCTGAAACAGGTGCTGCTAGCACAAGCTCTCCATCAGCCTGGCTTGGGCACCACTCCTCCTCACGGAGCTGGAACATCCTCCTCACAGGCAGGATAGTTCTGCAGCCCTGAAACAGGTGCTGCTAGCACAAGCTCTCCATCAGCCTGGCTTGGGCACCACTCCTCCCCACGGAGCTGGTCCCTGTCGAGCATTCTTTTGAAATAGAATCTCGACGTGGGAGAGCCGTGAGCAAACGGACTCTCCTATGGAGGGTATAACCTCCAGGCCCGACTCATTTACGGGCCACAGAGACTTGCCAGTGGCCTTCCACCCTACTGACAAGCCTCCACTGCCCCCCGGCAGTGGGTCCGCAACCACTGGCTGTGTAGCCAGCACCGGACCAGGTGTACCAGACGGGCCTCCATTCTCAACACTCTCCTGCCACTTTTCCTTTCTACCCCCGGAGCGCCTCGCCGACACATTCTTCCCTTTCTGCAACATTCTCTACCCAAACCGTCGCAGAAATTAAACATGCGGTAAAATTTAAAAAAAAAACCTTACCTCTTAAACTTAACGAAGAACTGCAAATGCTGGAGAATCGAGGGTGAGGTATGAAGAAGGGTCTCGACCCGCAACGTCGCCCATCTCCTTCGCTCCTTAGATGCTGCTGCACCCGCCGAATTCTCCAGCTCTTCGAAAAACCCGCGGTTTACACTTACCGCTCGGAGGAGCGCTGCTGCTCCAACCGGCCGACTGCACCAGCGTCTGACGTCATGGACGCACCAACGGCTGTACGGGCTTCTATTCACGTAGTCACTCACGTGACTCCGAAGTAAAATCAGACTTTACTGGACTTTATCTTGCACTAAACATTATTATCATGTGTCTTACACTTATTGTAATCATGTATAGTCTTTCCGCTGTCTCGTTAGCATACAACAAAAAGCTTTTCACTATACCTCAGTACAAGTGACAATAAACTAAACTAAACTAAACTAAACTGAACTATAGACGACCCTTCTAGAATGGGCACAGCATTGGACATCCATTTAGGGAGCTAGGCCGGACAAATGAATGAACCAGCAGTAGTGACCAGTGACCATAATTCTATTACTTTTTAAATAATTATGATAAAAGATAGGAATAGTCCACAAGTTAAAATCATAAATTAGAGAAATGATGTAGCCTATACTATCCAACTCTATCATCAAAATAAAAGCCCCACTGCCCATGTAGCTGGGAAATAGAACTGTTTATTTCCAAATTAGTTAGTGCATTTCTATTGCAGTCTCATAAAACAATGCTAATGTAAAAACTCATTATGCTCAAACAACAGTTGATACTCCCAATGCTTTTCGTAAATGTTTAATAGGAGATACTAAACAACAGCTCAGGATTAACTCTCAGCACAATCTTTTTTGCCCTCAGGATACATTGATCTCTACTTAAGTAACTTTGCATTATGACAGAGCTAAGATTGGGAGCGCAGCAGAATCAGAGGTAGAATAGTAAGATTAAACGAGCTTACCAGTTTTAAGTTTGATCTTTATTTTATGAGTTACGATGAGGAATTACGTGAAGAAAGCCCGCCAGAGCGCCTGCGCATCATACTTCAAAGCAGTGGTGTGAAATCACAGTAACTACAGTCGAAGTGATATAGTAAGACTCAGAAGACTAGAACTACCAGATGATCTTTGCGATTATGAGGGTTGGGAGCGGAGGGCACGTAATCCCTCATCGTAAAGCCTTATAAAATAAAGATCAAAATTCAAACTGGTAAGTTCTCGTTTAATCTTACTATTTTACCTTGGAGTCACGTGAGTGACAACGTGAAGATTTCAAAGGTCTGTGATTTCATGCCGTAGACACAGTTCCATACGACACACTGCCTTGGTTGACACAGGATAGATAAATAATGTATTGAACATTGTTTAAATTATACAATGAACGTTTTAAACAATAAAAGAACAGTAATAACCCCTCTTTCGTTGGGGAATTACAAAGGAGAACACAAACATAACCCAAAACAGCATGCCAAATCTTTGCATTGCGAGGACAGGTTTATCATAAACCCTAAAGGCTCCTTTACTGGACTATCCTGCGGTAAGGATATGGTCCAATGGCATGTCCTGTGCCCTTGCTGCATACGTTGACGCCACCCTGGTGGAGTGATTTAAACACATCAGTGTCTACTCCAGCATTATGCAAACCTGCATGGCCATCTAGAAATAACTTGTACTGACACCTTTGTATGAGGTTTTGTGTGGCTGATGACCATCGCTGTTTCAGAGCCTCTGAGACTCTTGATGACCTTGATATATTAGCACAGATGCATAATTACATAGTCTTAGATCAATGGGTATATTTTAAGCTTATTTTGGTTCCAGCCATCCCTGGCTTGCTCTGTTTGATTAGATCATATGCATAAAACACAATATCATCTACAGCAGAATGCATGCTGTCCAGTCAGAACTTTTTGCAATATTTGTACCCATAGTGCTGCCATTAGCACCATGAACATGACCACTTTGAGCGTTAACTTCTGGAAAAGCAGAGATGTAATTGGAGCCCATTGCCAAAGCAGTGTGAGAACTATGCTCACATCCCAGATTTCCGAATATCTACGTCTGGGAGGGTTTTGTTAAATACCTCCTGTGAATCGGGCCATCAATAAATGAGATCCGACAGAGTGTTGTCCAGACCCTTGCCCTAAGTAGGAGGGCAAAGCATTTCGAGCATTAGAATGGCACTATAGCTTAACTGCTCGTCAAAATGCAATGTAGTCCGATAGTCCGAGTCCCTGGAACAGTCTGATCAGAAGATATAAATCAATAGATTAATATGTTCATGTATAGGGGAACTCTCCTCCTGTCCCAGTGTGAACCAACAAGTTGCTGTAATTGCAATAATCATGAATGCTGTGTCATCAGTCTCAGAACCAATGGACCATGCTGTGTGGACCAGTTAGGAACTAGCAAACGCCTAAGCGTAGTTGTGCTCTATTTTGGTGAGACATTGATTAAATGAGGCAGAGATGGGGAAAGCATAAGAACATACGTCCCCAACGTACCGAGAATGTATCCTCCGCTACTGCCCCTAGATTTGGTTCCCATGCCGAATTTAGGTGACTGGTAATTTAACCCAGATGCAACCGATCTATATCTGGCAATCCATACCGGCTAATAATTATCTTTTGGATTCATCATCCATTTTTTGTTTGTCATAGAATTTACATAACCTGGTGTCTGCAACTTTCACATTATCTCTACCTGATAGGTAGATATCTGAGACCCAGATGTTTCTTGTAATGCACCAGTGCCAGATGAGGTTAGGCAGATTGTCACAGAATAATGACCTCATTCCACCCATGTGATTGATATGCAACAGCTGTGGTAATATCAATCTGAAGCTGCACATGCAAATCATGTATTGTTGAGCAGAATTCTTTAGGCCATAGAATGCACCCATCAATTCTACGCAGTTTACCCCAGCCTCTGCAGGGCTAATGCTTCTTTCACATTCTATCTGCCGACACAGCCAGACTCGATATCAGTGGCTCCTCATCCTGAAGCTCACATCAGTTTGTAAACTAAAGGTTATTGAGTCAGAATGTCCCTAGTACATCACGAGACATTAGTTACAGTTTTGGCCGTAGGCAAAGTACTGCCATGTGGTAGCTGAATATTATGCATCTTTCAGATCTATGGCTGCCATATAACACCCTTTTTATCCCAGTTACAATACTGAATTTTTTTATTTTAAACCGTTTATACTCGACACCCACCATTGTTCTTTGGCTGGGGAATTGTACACAATTGTTAAGGCTGATATGCATCATTCACCTGTAGAGTTAGTGGTTTTGAACCCCAATGCCCAACTTGGTGTATTTTGTACGGGTGGATGTACTTCCGAGATACCTATTCGAGAACCCCGGACACAGTCCAATGTTCACTTACCCCTTCCTAATCTGAAAAGGGTATGGTTTTTGAGGTGGCATCCTCAGTTTTTGTCTCATCGTCCAGGTCTTCCCCTGGATATTAGAGGATCTGTGCAAGGCTGTGAACCGTGGGTTGAGCGTAGGCTGGATAGTTATTCATGACTATTAATCAACAAATGGGCATTACACAGCAGGGTCCATATCCTGCTCTGTTTAGATAATGGCCTTGCCATTTGCCGAAATGCCATTGTTCCTGCTCCAACCAGTATTTTAGAACTTCTGCAGCCTTAATTCATGCACCCTCATGATGCGCTCCTTTAGAGCGATGCACAGTAACAGGTGTTTGATATGTGAAGTTTCTTCCATTATGAAGTCCTGGAACTGGTGAGAGGCCATTCATTTGCTGGCCATATTGTCAAGCCTGGCTTCACCAGTTCCCGTCGGTATGGTAAATTGCTGACCACATCCGGCACACCTGGAGCATAGCTCATGTGCTTTGGTGTATGCACATATGCAGTGACACCAAACTTCAGGGTCAGCGTCCTCCTGCCCTGGCTCTCCCAGCTGATGCTCACAGGAGGTCACACACAGCCCTAAACGAGGTGCTGGTGTGCTGGGTCCCCAAACGTCAGGGTCAGATTCCCACTGCCCTGGCTCTCCCAGGTCATGCTCATGGGAGGTCACACACAGCCCTAATGAGGTGCTGCTGTGTGTGACCTCGACGACTGCTTTGGTGTCACCTCCTGCACCCACACACAACTGACTGACTTCATTCATTTCACCACCAACTTCCATCCGGCACTCAAATACACTTGGACCATTTCCGACACTTCCCTACCATTCCTTGACCTCACCATCTCTATTGCAGGTGATACGCTCCTGACCGACATCCACTACAAACCTACTGACTCCCACAGCTACCTGGACTACTCTTCCTCCCACCCTGCTTCCTGTAAGGACTCCATCCCCTATTCCCAATTCCTCCGTCTACGCCGCATCTGCTCCCAGGATGAGGTGTTCCACACCAGGTCATCACAAATGGCCTCATTCTTCAGAGAACGGGGATTCCCCTCCCCCACTATTGATGAGGCTCGCACCAGGGTCTCCTCCATACCCCGCAACACTGCCCTCGCTCCCCATTCCCCCACTCGCAAACAGGGCAGAGTCCCCCTGGTCCTCACCTTTCACCCCACCAGCCGGCAAATACAACATATAGTCCTCCGCCAGTTTCGCCACCTCCAACGTGACCCCTCCACCCGCCACATCTTCCCATCTCCCCCCCTGTCTGCCTTCCGCAAAGACCGCTCCCTCCGCAACTCCCTTGTCCATTCTTCCCTCCCCTCCAACTCTACCCCTTCCCCGGGCACTTTCCCTTGCAACCGCAAGAAATGCAACACTTGTCCCTTCACCTCCCCCCTCCACTCCTTTCAGGGACCCAAGCAGTCCTTCCAGGTCCGACAGAGGTTCACCTGTACCTCCTCCAACCTCATCTACTGCATCCCCTGCTCCAGATGCCAGATGATCTATATCGGTGAGACCAAGCGGAGGCTTGGCGATCGCTTCGCCGAACACCTCCGCTCGGTCCGCAATAACCAACCCGACCTCCCGGTGGCTCAGCCTCCCCCTCCCATTCCACATCCGACCTCTCGGTCCTGGGCCTCCTCCACGGCCAGAGTGAGCAACACCGCAAGCTGGAGGAACAGCACCTCATATTCCGCTTGGGGAGTCTGCATCCTTTGGGCTTGAATATTGAATTTTCTCAATTCTGTTAACCCTTGCTGTCTCCTCCCCTTCCCACCTCTCCCTCAGCCCTCGGGCCCTGGCATTCCCTCTCTCTCTATCTCTCTCCCCCACCCTAGTCGCACCAGCTTCTCATTTTCACACCACAAACAGCTTACAATGGCTTGTTCCCTTTATCACCGATACTTTTTTGCATATCTTTCACTCATTGTTCTTTATCTCTCCCACATCACCGTCTATATCTCTCGTTTCCCTGATCCCTGACCAGTCTGAAGAAGGGTCTCGGCCCGAAACGTCGCCTATCTCCTTCGCTCCTTAGATGCTGCTGCACCCGCTGAGTTTCTCCAGCTTTTTGTGTACCCCTAATGAGGTGCTGCTGTGCTGGGTCCCTGTCCTGGCTCTCCCGCCTGATGCTCATGGGAGGTCAACATTTCAGGGTCAGGTTTATACTGCGCTGGCTCTCCCGGCTCCTGCTTATGGGAGGTCACACACACAGCCCTAAACAGGGTGCTGCTGTGCTGGGTCCCCATGCAGACTCGTTCCTATTCTAGAGATTGCTGCTGAAAGCCGCTGGGGACCTTGGGGTATACCCGGGCTGGAACTCCTCCTGGTTGTATTATTTTGGCTATGAGGTGTTCCACGTTGTCCAGACATCCCCAATGTTCATTTTAGGAAAGTCTTTTGGCCTCACTCATCAGAGTTGACAGACATGGACAATTTACTCTTGGCCTGCCTCCTGACAGGAGTGGCCTCAGTGCTTTAACGCACTGGAGTTGCTGCTGCTGGCTGAACTGCCGGTGACTCTAAAGTCGGTGTCTTCAAAGCCATCGTCATCCCCTGACCGCAGCTACAAGTTCATAGTGAGGGTTCTTCCCCTCTACTTTTGAGAACAAGCAAGGCTGGCAGAACTTCCTCCGCCACAACCTCAGCCTTATGGGCCTGTCTGACGGTGTGAGTTGACCCACGAGGTACCCCAAGTGAAAGACTCGTGGTTGTGTACGACACTCCAAGTTTATGAACAATAGTTTAACCGAGTTCCCACGGGTATGACTAAGTTTGCCGTTTACTTCTAATTTCTGCGATGTTCCAAGTTCCTCTCCCGAGTTACCAAGTTCCTCTCCCGGGATACTCTTGAGCCAACCGTGAATGAAAGCCTGTTTTAAGTATCAAATAGAGGAGCTGGACAGCATCTCATACAGTAAGTATATTCTGATTCAGTATTGAAAGTTATTCAATTTCGGAACTTAAAAAAACTAGGCAGGACCTCAGCCCCACACTCGCTGCCATTGTACAGCAAGGAGGAAGTGGCGGCGAAGCCACAGTGTAAAAAGAAGACAACTTCATCCTGCGGCTTTGAGTTAAAAATAGAATTCAGCACGGCTGCGACTATTGATATGTCCTACAAAGGTAAAATGCGCACCGTCCAGTGCCAGAGCTAGGCTGGGATCATTCTCTTCTCTCATCTCTCTCTTTCTGTGTGTGCATCAGCAGGTGGAAGAGCAGTCTTCCTCGCTGGGGCACAAGACCACTGCCACCTGCCCCTTGCAGCCATCAACTTGTTTGTTCCTTTGGTGCGCCCTATCTGCCCTGCTCCCATCCCAGTGCTGCCCCAGCTCTCTGCCCCATTCTCTTGGAAATGTCGCTTCTGCCGCTGTAACGAGGGGTCCGGCTGGCTGGCTTTGTTGGGTGGGTGGGTGAGCAGGGAGGGGGAGCAGGTACAAGCCATCGAATCCATTCTCAAAAGTCGGGCAGAGCCGTGTAGAACTCACGTTTCCCTCTGCTTTATATAGGTGGGAATTACCTCAGTATGGTCACTCAGCGGGCAGGCAGCATCTCTGGAGAGAAGGAATGGGTGACAGGATGACGTTTAAAATTTAAATCATGGGCAAACCATCTTGCCCCAGGCTGCTTTACATTATTTATTGTGTTGAGTTGTTTGTGAGGCTGGGACTTCTCTGAGGGTCGCCACCTTATAGTGGAGACATATGCGTGTGCCTTAGATCCTGTAAGCTGGCCTCATGGCAGGAAGGTGGAGGGGGAGGTCCCTGACAAAGCGCGGCCCAAGAAGATGACCTCAGTGGAACTGGCCGAGGATGGTGTTTGGCCGGCAGTTGAGAAGGTGGAAGAAGGTGCAGCAGGGAGAGACTCCCAACCGTGGTGGAGCCCATATCATTGGACGCGGGACTGTCAGTGAATGTTGTTCTAAAAGTGTTACCAATCTCTTTTGTTGGAGATGGTCATTGCCTGATAATAGAATTACAGAGTCAAACAGCACAGAACCATCCCTTCACACCCTTTTTACCCATCTGCACTAATCGCATTTTCTCAAATTAGGTCCTTACTCTTTCCCTGCCTTGTCTATTTAAATACTTTAGAGAATACAGCGCAGAAACAGGCCCTATAGTCCACCGATCCCTGCACATTAACACCACCCTACCCACACTAGGGACAACTTTTACAAGCCAATTAACCTGCAAACCTGAGTCTGGGAGGAAGCCGAAGATCTCGGAGAAAACCCACGCAGGTCATGGGGAGACCTACACAAAGTTATTCACATCAAGATCCTTTTTATTTTGATGCTTGTTTTTTGAGCTGATGAAACTGCAATGTTGCAGTTCAATCACAATCACAGGAAGCACAGAACACATTGTGAGCTTTCCAAACCTTGGTGCAGCAAACAATGTGAAATCAAGAGGGTAATACAGAGAGTGACAATAATAATTCCAATCAGCACAATCTAAATCAAGACAGGATCAGCCTCCACACAGGGACTTTCCCACAGTCCGTGTCTGCCCATCACCACCACCCCCATGCTTTCTTGTCTACGTGTGTGTGTCAGAGAGATGGCACTAAATGCCCTGGACACCACTCTGTACTGCTGCACCTTTCAACTGGGATGCCCAACTCTTCCCGGTGGGATTTGAGGAAGGGCTCCAGCAGAATGGACGAGGAGGGGAGTCAGGTTAAAGAGGGCGGACTTGTCTATTCTGAGCAGTCCCTGGGCTTCAGTCAATGGTCAGTGTGTGGGGCAGTGCCCTGGAGTTACATCCTTTAGACATCTACCATGGTTGCCCGCTCCCCGTCCCTCTCTCAATATGTGACGGAGAATGGCCGAGAATATCACTGATTTCGCATCCAATCCTGTAAAATGTGAAGAGTTAAGATTGTCATATGTCAGAATAATGTTGCAGCTTTACCATCTGAGATGGAGCACAACGACGCAGCAGGGGTTATGGGGCAAAGGCAGGGGTTGAGAGGGAAAGATAGATCAGCCCTGATTGAATGGCAGAGAAGACTTGATGGGCCAAGTGGCCTAATTCTGCTCCTAGAACTTATAACCCTATGAACTTATTAAGCGTCCAATTTCCAGAATTCTCCACTGCACTCCTAAAGATATGTTATATATTACTGAAGATATGACTAAAAGTTGAATTAGAAACAAAAAGTACTTGCAATATTTTATGTAGAAATCTTAAGACATAATAGTAAGATTAAATGAGAACTTACCAGTTTGAAGTTTGATCTTTATTTTATGAGGAGTTACGATGAGGGATTACGTGAAGACCCCGCCAGGACGCATGCGCGACATTCTTCAAAGCAGTGGTGTGAAATCACAGATACCAGAGTAGACTAATATAGTAAGATAAGAGAGAACTTCCATACCAGTTGAACTTTATAATAGAGGGTTTTGGGAGCGGAGGGCACGTAATCCCTCATCGTAACTCCTCATAAAATAAAGATCAAACTTCAAACTGGTAAGTTCTCATTTAATCTTACTATTTTACTTCGGAGTCACGTGAGTGACTACGTGAAGATTTCAAAGCTCTGTGATTTCATGCCCTGGAACGAAACCATGCTCACACACTGCCATTCTGGGACGGAGGATGAACGTATTTCACACACGACACTGTGCTGAAAAACAATAAAGGTATTATTCATACCTAAAATAATATGCCCCACATTGGGTAATTTATTTTACAGAACTTAATTTTTTCCCTGCAAACGTCTCAGGATCGGCCACGGGTTTTATTATAAAGCATTGAATGCGTTCATTGCTCCACCCCGCTGTGGCAAGGATGTGGTCCATAGGAACTCCCATCATCCTAGCGTCCGATGTAGATGCAGCCCTGTTGGAGTGAGATTTGAAACATTAGTATTCACCACTGCATGTAATACCACCCGAACCATCTGGATATGGTTTGCACTATGACCTTAGGTGAGGGCATTTATGGCTAATGAGAAAGCTCTCTCCGTGCCCATAAGTGTCTTGGTGACTATATATTGGAAAGTATGTGTCACTATGCAGGGCCGACTATCTGCAGGATAGGCCAGAACTCCAATATTGGCCAAAGGAACCGGGTCAGTCTAGTTTAAGTACCCCTGTATGTAGCAGGTTATCTGCCATTTGTGACAGACATGACGTCCTATTCTAGCTTGTGTAAGGACTGGACCCGTTGTGCTGATCCAAGTGCCATAATCATTCCCATCTAGGATATTAGTTTGTCCAGAGTGAGCCCCGATATTGGTGTCCATCCTCGTAACATGGTGTACTACCTATGTCCCATATATGGGTGTATCTGGGCCTGGGGGGAATAGAGTACAAATACCCCTCATTCGTTTAGGTACTAGTGGGTGTGATCCTATAGCCAGGTGATCACAGCCTCTGCCCAGATATTAGATAGGGCACTCCTTGCACAATAATGGCACTGTAACTCAATCCTTCATCGAAATGAAGGGTGGCCAGAACTCCAGCACTTCAGTGTTGGTGGCTGAGTCATATGTAGTGTTCGTCCTGGTGCTGAACACTTCCCATTTCCTGACATATGTCAGGTACTGTCTTCTCGTGGACTCCCTGCACGACGCTGAGATGGCATTGATCGTCCTGTTGGAGAGTCCGTATCCCAGAAATGGCCTGTTCAGAAACTGCAAATCAACAAGTTCATACAGTCATGGCACGGATACTTTCCCGCACGGGGTGTGCCAACCTCCTTGGCCGATGTTGATCCAGATGCAGGGTTCTGAGACCATCTTTGTACTGTTGGGAACCATGGTACCCGTTGCGGCGTCTTGTTTAATTATTGTAAGACTCGCCTGATGAGGCAGAAGGGGAATATGCATAGCAAAACAAATCCCCCCCCCCACCCCCCCCAATGCAGCGAGAAATCGTCCATCGCTGCTGCCCCTGGGTCTGGTTCCCAAGCAACATATGTTGGTAGTTGGTGAATTAGTCCAGATGGAAAAAAGGTCGATATCTGGTGTCCCATACCGGTCTATAATATCTGTAAACACTTTCCGATCCAACATCCATTTAATGTTGTCGTTGAATTTACGTGACCTGATGTCTGCCACTGTATTTAGCTTACCTGGAAGGTAAGTGGTTGAGATCCAAATCTCTCTCCCAGACACCAGTGCCAGATATTATTAGGCAATTCATCACATGATATCAACTTTATTTCACCCATATGATTATATATAGGCTCCCAGTGTGGTATCAATCTGTACCGTACATGCAACTGGTGCTCATCTGAGCAGTAGGCCCTGAGTCCATGAAACGCTCCCAGCATTTCTAGATAATTAATTGCTAGTGCTTTAAACAGAATAATTTTTGTGCACTCATCTGCCACCACAACTTGCGGTGGTATTAGTTGCTCCCCAACCTTTAGCACTGGCATCAGTCTGTAATGTACCCTAGGGATATAGAATGGGGTGATGGGGTTAGGATAATATGGAACATTTCTATCCACCAGTTTAATTCTAATTTACTTTCCCTGGTAGTTGCATATGCCTATTGAAATGGCCTGTATGATTTTTGAGAGCTAAAATTTCCCTCTTCCAGGTTTTAATAATGGAGTGGTCCAATTGTGCTGCTGGGAACGCAGCCACCAATTCCCAATCACTCTTGCTCCTTGCCGAATGGATGGTTCCCTGATGCCAGTGAGGCTTTTGCATACTCCCATCAAGTCTGTCACTTTGTTTGGTGGCAAGGTGATAGACATATGAACAGAGTCAATAGTGAACCCCAAATAATCCATGGTAGTGGAGGGTTCCAATTTTGATTTATCTGGATGTACGTTAAACCTCTCTGTTGTGGCTGATACCACCAATGTAGCCAGCTCCAATTTTCACCTACAATGAGAATATCATCAAGGTAAGCCGTGACGATATGGTTATGTTTCTTTAAGTATGCTAAAGCTGGTTTTTAATAAATTTGTAATAGCCTGGGTGCTGATGACAACCCATTGGATAAGGCATACTGCCATTGCTGTCCCATCCAGATAAATTTCAGGTATTTACGATGACCCTGTGTGTGACAAAACGTGTCTAATTTGAAATGGGCATACTGAACGGAAGTATTTAGTTCGGTCAAATGTGTAATGATACGGCAACCACCATCTTTTTAGTTTTTTATAAATATATTTGATACGAACTCTTGAAATTCTCTGATTGTTTTCTCAATCCCTTTTGTGTTTAGTCTTAACAGTTCAGCATGGCCTGCTGTTCTCTCTTTTTGTGAAGTATGAACTTCCTGCTAGGCGTATGCTGAACTGGGACGGTAGTTCGTATACAAATTCAATTTTGTAATTCTGAATACCTCCGAGTATGTAAAAGTTCAGAGGTAAAAGTGCAGCACACATGATGAAACAAGTGCAACCGTCCCCCAACTTTAATGAATCGGACATGCAATGTTTTTTAAGACAACCAGACCCACCTACCTCCATGGTTACCGGTGTTGTGTGGGTTGTCTCCGCAGTTGTTTCTTCTGGTATTGTGTTGCTGCGTTGTGGGGTTGGCGCGTTTTCCATGAAGGCCGGGCTGGGCCATGGTCTGAAAGACCGCTGTGCAGGTGGGCCGGCCTTCGAGCTTTCACCACCAGATGGTCTTCCATAGCACCGATGTCTGGTGGGTGTGTAGGGGTGCTGCCGCTGTTGATAGTGGGTTTTAGAGGTGCTTGGCACCTTGATCAGGCCTATAGCCTTGGCTTCCTCATGCAGGTCTTTCACCTGCTTCGGGAGGTCCCCCAACAGCAATTTTGGCGCCTGTGTGCTACTTGTCTTGCATAATTCCGCACTTCTTGATGATGCTCTTCCTGTAACTGTAAATCTCCACTGAGTATTACACAGTCTGCTAGAGCATCACGTAACTCTTCAGGCAAATCAACCCCATCAGTTGTCCTGGTACTGCTGTGATTTTAGCAGCCAGCAGTTTCCTCTGGAGCTTCACCTCCTGGCTCCTTATAGATGGGCTCCTGTTGCCCCAGATGGGGTCATAGACGGCTGGTACTTTAAGAGAAATGGAGTTCTCTGGAGCAATGTACATCCCAGCCATAAAGTTAATGGCTTGCTCCTGTAGCTGGTTTGTAGCCATGTATTTTTTACTGGCTTGCAGCTTTGTATAGGCAGTCCTTCTTGAGTTGATACAGCATGTGTCCCACAATCTTCTGCTGCTCTCTCTTCTGGCACCCCTCACAGTTGACTGTTCAGCCATTGCCCCTTCTTCAGGGTCAGCCCAGCTCTGACCCCTAATGCTCCCCTGCGAAGAGGGCGAGACATTTGGCAGTCCTTGAAAGGATCCTGCCGTGGGTCTGCGAAGAGACCCACTGTGACTCTGCCCCTGCATAAGCAGGTCACGCTGGAGCACTGCTCCCCACCCGCTCCCGTGGGAAAGACGCCCGCCGTCGCTATCCGTGAACGGGGTGTCTTCAGTTCCGGACCCAGCCGAGTCAACGGACCTGTCCGACTTCCGGGTGGTTTTGCCGCCGACCGCGGCGCACCTGCGGTCTGTAGCGGCGAGAAGCCGGCAGCTGCTGGCAGCACCTGCAGCTCTGGAGAGACGGCACGCTGCTGGCTGCTTCCACAGCAGCGGTATCAGCTGCTGCTCTCCCCTGCGCGACTCCATGGTGCTTCCTCCTGAAAAAGAAATTACACCGAGTCGCCACGCTCACCAGAAAAGGTAAGACTTACCTTCAGTAATTTTTCAAAATTCGCGCTGGAGGAGCGGCGCTCCCCCCGACTGTCGCTTCCGCAATGCATTAGACGATATGTCGCGCATGCGTCCTGGCGGGGTCTTCACGTAGTCACTCACGTGACTCCGAAGTAAAATTTAGGGTATGTTTTGAAGTGCTTGTGCTTATTTCCTGTTCACTTCATCTCCATCTGGAAATTAGACTGGGCCCTTCCTGCCTCAATTCACCTCAAGCCAATGTATTTTCCTTGACATATGTGATGATATCAACGAATTGTGCTGAGCCCATTAATTACAACAGTAATTGGCTCAAAGGGTAAAGACTTAACAACTAACTAGCATTCAACAAAAAATGTATAGGGAGAAAGTAATGGAAGTTTTCCCGGGGGCGCCGTCCAGTTGGCATGGCTGCCCAGCCTGCAGCTGTCTGTCTTTTAACTTATTTTTATTTTCAGTGTGTAAAACGTGTTTTGTTTGGAGTCTATTCTTTTTTATGTGGGGGTTGGGGGGGGGGGGGGGGAGGGGGAAACTGATTTTCCTGGTCCCTACCTGGTCGGAGAGCAGCTTTTCTCCGGGCTGCATTTTCGACCCGTCCTCGCAGCCTACCAGTGGGCCTGGAGCGGCGTTTCTTGATGGGACCGGACTGGAACCTTGGCTTCAGCGGTGGCTTGGGACGCCTGGAACGGCCGCTGGAGCACCATCACGGAGAGGAGCAGGCGATGCCTTGCCTGGGTCGCCTCGCTGTAGCTCCGGTGAGCTGAAGACCGCCGACAAAAAACGTCGCAGAGCTGTGGGACTGTGGAGCGGCCAGCTGCGGGCGGCGGCGCTGAACTTTACATCGGGAGCTTTCATCCCAGTGGTGGAGCTCCATCCGGCATGGCCTCGTTGGCTTCGGAAGCCGTGGACTCCAGTAAAAGGCAGCCATCCCAGGTATCCTAAGTCGCTGAGAAGGTGCTCCCGACGCCGGAGCACCATCACCGGACGGGAATGGCCTGGAACATCGGGCCCCATAACAGTGACTGCGGAAGCCTCAATAGGCCCAACTATGGGTGAACTGGGGATGGGACTGGACTTTGCTGCCTTCCCCCACAGTGGGAACCATTGTGGGGGGATGTTTTTATGTCTACTGTTAAATCCTATGATGTTGTGTCTTATCTTTATTTGTGTGCTGCATGGCAAATCAAATTTCACTACACCAATTGGTACGTGACAATAAATGTCCTTATGTTAACAATTAGCCTTGTAGATTTTTACACATAAGCACTGTTTACTGGCAGTCAGCAGTACTGTTGAGGCATCAATGAAATAGTAGGTGCAGTTTAAAGATCAATGATACAATGCTGTCACTGGTTTCCCGGTCCACCTACATTATTGGAGCACATTTGACTATTTTGTATTCAGGGAGTCTGAACAGGGGGACTCAAGAGCTATTATTCTCCTTGCTGCCCCCATTTAACCCTCATGGTCAGAGTTTATCATATTTTCCATCACCCCAGCTTCCATGGAACCTTTTATCTATTGAACCTTATCTCAATGAAGAACCAATGAAGAGTTCAATTACTATTCCATTTTCCATGAGTTAATCTATGGACATTAAAGCTGCTGTCTGCCTAGTTAGCATCAATGTGCATGAAACACACAGGTCAATGTTTTAATATTTTTTGAAGGGAGTAAGGTAAATCGTCATGATTAGAATATACCAATATTGTATTTAGTGATTTTTGATTTAGTACTAGCGATGTGTGTATAATTGATTTAGAACACTGAGTATGAAGGAAAACTAATTTCAAGGCAATCATCTCTAAATGGCCCTTCATTAAGTGTTGAATCAATAACCAAGAAATTTGTAGTATGGAGATGTGGCTTCTGTTTATCAACTGTTTTAATGAATTCATTGCCTGGTTTATTTTGCAAGGCCTGATGTTGCTACTGAAGAGGTAAAAAAAAATGTCTCTGATGCTGGTATTAAGCAGGCAATTGTTCATACTGTAGTCATTTCCAGGCATGTTATAAGTAGATTATATAGTTCCTCTGTAAACCATGGCATCACAATCAAAAGCCATTTGGAATGTATGTTACAGTGGAGCGAATTTTAAATATTTTGCAATTATCATGAGAATGTATCTGCTTATGAAAAAGTACATACATTACAAAATAAATAATCGGTTTAATAAATATAAATGAATCAGCATAGTATAATCAAGCAGTTGTAAATTGGAAGTCAAGTGTTGGAGAAGAGAGGGACAGTACAGTACAGCTTAATGATTTGGGGAATAAAAGATAATTATAAATGGATAGGGAAGTGAACTTGTTTATAAATTGGGTAATTAGAATAGAAAGCATTAAATAATCCTGCCTTTGTTTTTCTCTGAATCTTAGAGAATCACATGCGCATACGCACCGTGTCATTTATAATATAAACACGTTAGTTCTTTAAATTTCAAGGGATGAAAGATCAGTTAATGTGTCTGCTGAGTATAATCTAACCACATGTTTCAAATAAAACTAGATTGCATTTCTGGCATAGTTGTCAAATTCATGTTAATATTTGTGTGGAAAACACAGCATCACTATTAAAACTAAAGTGAATGAGTGATCGATGGTTAGCATGGACTCAGTGGGCTGAAGGGCCTATGTCCATACTGTATCTCTAAACAAAAACTAAGATACTCATTCAGCTTACTCCATTTCTCCCCCTTCAAAAAATATAAAGCGTATGTAATTGCTAATTTTCCATCATTCAGATGAAAGACTATTGACTTTAAACATAGAAAATTAGGTGCAGGAGTAGGCCATTCAGCCCTTCGAGCCTGCACCGCCAATTCAATATGATCATGGCTGATCATCCAACTCAGTATCCCGTACCTGCCTTCTCTCCATACCCTCTGATCCCCTTAGCCACAAGGGCCACATCCAACTCACTCTTAAATATTAGCCAATGAACTGGCCTCAACTACCCTCTGTGGCAGAGAGTTCCAGAGACTCACCACTCTCTGTGTGAAAAAAGTCTTTCTCATCGCGGTCTTAAAGGATTTCCCCCTTATCCTTAAGCTGTGACCCCCCCTTGTTCTGGACTTCCCCAACATCGGGAACAATCTTCCTGCATCTAGCCTGTTCCAACCCCTTAAGAATTTTGTAAGTTTCTATAAGATCCCCTCTCAATCTCCTAAATTCCAGAGAGTATAAAACCGAGTCTATCCAGTCTTTCTCTTCATAAGACAGTCCTGACATCCCAGGAATCAGTCCTGGTGAACCTTCTCTGCACTCCCTCTATGGCAATAATGTCCTTCCTCAGATTTTGGAGACCAAAAACTGTACGCAATACTCCCAGGTGTGGTCTCACCAAGACCCTGTACAACTGAAGTAGAACCTCCCTGCTCCTGTACTCAAATCCTTTTGCTATGAAAGCTAACATACCATTCGCTTTTTTCACTGCCTGCTGCACCTGCATGCCTACTTTCAATGACTGGTGTACCATGACACCCAGGTCTCGCTGCATCTCCCCTTTTCCTAATCGGCCACCATTTAAATAATAGTCTGCTTTCCTGTTTTTGCCACCAAAGTGGATAACCTCACATTTATCCACATTATACTGCATCTGCCAAACATTTGCCCACTCACCCAGCAGTCACCTTGCAGTCTCCTAGCATCCTCCTCACAGCGAACACTGCCCCCCAGCTTAGTGTCATCCGCAAACTTGGAGATATTGCCTTCAATTCCCTCATCCAGATCATTAATATATATTGTAAATAGCTGGGGTCCCAGCACTGAGCCCTGCGGTACCCCACTAGTTACTGCCTGCCATTGTGAAAAGGACCCGTTTACTCCTACTCTTTGCTTCCTGTTTGCCAGCCAGTTCTCTATCCACATCAATACTGAACCCCTAATACCGTATGCTTTAAGTTTGTATACTAATCTCTTATGTGGGACCTTGTCGAAAGCCTTCTGGAAGTCAAGATATACCACATCCACTGGTTCTCCCTTATCCACGCTACTAGTTACATCCTCGAAAAATTCCACAAGATTCGTCAGACATGATTTACCTTTTGTAAATCCATGCTGACTTTGTCCAATGATTTCACCACTTTCCAAATGTGCTGCTATCCCATCTTTAATAACTGACTCTAGCAGTTTCCCCACTACCGATGTTAGACTAACTGGTCTGTAATTCCCCGTTTCTCTCTCCCTCCCTTCTTAAAAAGAGGGGTTACATTTGCTACCCGCCAATCCTCAGGAACGACTCCAGAATCTAAAGAGTTTTGAAAAGATTATCACTAATGCATCCACTATTTCCTGAGCTACTACTTCCTTAAGTACTCTGGGGATGCAGCCTATCTGGCCCTGGGGATTTATCGGCCTTTAATCTATTCAATTTACCCAACACCACTTCCCGACTGACCTGGATTTCACTCAATTCTTCCTTTGACCCACAGTCCCCTGCTATTTCCGGCAGATTATTTATGTCTTCCTTAGTGAAGACGGAACCAAAGTAGTTATTCAATTGGTCCGCCATATCCTTGTTCCCCATGATCAACTCACCTGTTTCTGACTGCAAGGGACCTACATTTGTTTTAACTAACCTCTTTCTCTTCACATATCTATAAAAACTTTTGCAGTCAGTTTTTATGTTCCCTGCCAGTTTTCTTTCATAATCTATTTTTCCTTCCTAATTAAGCCCTTTGTCCTCCTCTGCTGGTCTCTGAATTTCTTCCAGTCCTCTGGTATGCTGCTTTTTCTGGCTACTTTGTACGCATCATCCTTTGCTTTGATACTATCCCTGATTTCCCTTGTTATCCACGGATGCACTACCTTCCCCGATTTATTCTTTTGCCAAACTGGGATGAACAATTTTTGTAGTTCATCCATGCAGTCTTTAAATGTCTTCCATTGTATATCCACCGTCAACCCTTTTAGATTAATTGCCAGTCAATCTTTGGCCAATTCACGTCTCATACCCTCAAAGTTACCTTTCTTTAAGTTCAGAACCATTGTTTCTGAATTAACAATGTCACTCTCCATCCTAATGAAGAACTCAACCATATTATGGTCACTCTTGCCCAAGGGGGCACGTACAACAAGACGGCTAATTACCCCTTCCTCATTACTCAAAACCCAGTCTAAAATAGCCTGCTCTCTCGTTGGTTCCTCTACATGTTGATTTAGATAACTATCCCGCATACATTCCAAAAAATCCTCTTCCTCAGCACCCCTGCCAATTTGATTAACCCAATCTATATGTAGATTGAAGTCACCCATTATAACTCTTTTGCCTTTGTCGCACGCATTTCTAATTTCCTGTTTGATACCATCCCCAACTTCTCTGCTACTGTTAGGTGGCCTGTACACAACACCCACCAGCGTTTTCTGCCCCTTAGTGTTTTGTAGCTCTACCCATACCGATTCCACATCCTCCAAGCTAATGTCCTTCCTTTCCAATGCGTTAATCTCCTCTCTAACCAGCAACGCTACCCCACCTCCTTTTCCTTTCTCTCTATCCCTCCTGAATATTGAATATCCCTGGATGTTCAGCTCCCAGCCTACGTCACCCTGGAGCCATGTCTCCGTGATCCCAACTATATCATAATCATTAATATCTATCTGCACGTTCAAACTCGTCCACCTTATTACGAATACTCCTTGCATTGAGACACAAAGCCTTCAGGCTTGTCTTTACAACGCACTTACCCCTTATACAATTTTGCTGAAAAGTGGCCCTTTTTGATTTTTGCCCTGGTTTTGTCTGCCTGCCACTTTTACTTTTCACCTTGCTACCTAATGCTTCTACCCTCATTTTACACCCTCCTGCCTCTCTGCTCTTGTACCCATCCCCCTGCCAACATTAGTTTAAATCCTCCCCGACAGCACTAGCAAACACTCCCCCAAGAACATTGGTTCCATTCCATTCCAGGTGCAAACCGTCCTGTTTGTACCGGTCCCACCTCCCCCAGAACTGGTCCAGTGCCCTAAAAGTTTGAATCCCTCCCCCTTGCACCACTTTTCAAGCCACGTATTCATTTGCATTATCCTCCTATTTCTACTCTGACTGGCCCGTGGTACTGGTAGTAATCCGGAGATTACTCCCTTTGAGGTCCTACTTTTAAGTTTATCTCCTAGCTCCCTAAATTCACCTTGTAGGACCTCATCCCTTTTTTTACCTATATCGTTGGTGCCAACATGCACCACGACAACTGGCTGTTCACCCTCCCCCTCCAGAATGTTCTGCAGCCGTTCAGTGACATCCCTGACCTTTGCACCAGGGAGGCAACATACCATCCTGGAGTCTCGTTTGCGGCCGCAGAAACGCCTATCTATTCCCCTGACAATTGAATCCCCTATTACTATTGCCCTTCCCCTCTTTTTTCCCCCCTCATGTGCTGCAGAGCCACCCATGGTGCCATGAACCTGGCTGCTGCTGCATTCCCCTGATGAGCCATCTCCCTCAACAGTATCCAAAATGGTATACCTGTTTAGGAGGGAGATGACCGCAGGGGACTCCTGCACTATCTGCCTACTGCTTTGCTGGCTATTGGCCACCCGTTCCCTTCTTGTCCTCTTACCTTTTGCCTGCGGTGTGACCAACTCACTGTAACGTGCTATCCACGACTTTCTCCCGCATCGTGGATGCTCCAGTATGAATCCAGCCGCAGTTCCACTCGTTCAATGCGGTCTGCCAGGAGCTGCAGCTGGACACACTTCCTGCAAACGTAGTCACCAGGGACACCGACCATCTCCCTGATCTCCCACATGTTGCAGGCTGAACAAACCACGGGGCCAATCTCTACTGCCATACCTTACTCCCAAATTACACTGTATTAAATATAAAAAAAACACAAAAACTTATCCTTTAAACTTTACTACTAAATACTGAATCCTTAACTCCCAGAATCCCTCACTCCCAGAAGGCAGAAATGTAAAATTGTAAACCCGGGTTGCACCCAATCAGCTGCTTCCTCGGGTCCTCTTCCACCAATCAGCGGCTTCCTCAAAAAAAAAAAACCCACTTCTCCAAATGGAACGTTATGGATTTTGGTAAGCCTCTGAAAAAACAAGCCCCGCGCTAGATTTTTATCCTTACCGGTCGGTGTCGCTCCTCCCCCTCCTCCTCTTCTTCCAACGGCTCCTGTGGGCCTCTGAAAAACAAGCCCCGCGCTAGATTTTTATCCTTACCGGTCGGGTGTCGCTCCTCCCCCTCCTCCTCTTCTTCCAACGGCTCCTGTGGGCCTCCAGATGAAAGACTATTGACTTTAAACATTATTTCCTTTTCTACTTCCACAAGAAGCTGCATGATCTGCTGAGTATTATCGGTTCTGTCTGCTTTTCTTTCACAAGAAGTAGCCTTATGGGTAAAAAATCACATTTCAGATAGAAAAATAGTCTTAAAATCAATGTGCACCGAGTGCACCACCCAAACTCCCTGTCTGCAATCCCCACCTACTTGCGTTTGTGCAAGGCCAGATGAGCAGGATTGATGCTAACAATCCACGCCACAACCCACGCATCATATGACACAGAATGGGGTTCCATGAGCAGGTCTCAGATTATTGATGGCGAAGCTGCCCCCACAGGGTCTTGGCAGATATGGACAGTGAGTGACCCGCCAAAAGTCTCTAAAAAATATTACAGCCAAAGATAATTAAAAGATAATTAAAACGATGCAAATCGATATGTAATGCCAGAGGTTTTGGTCACACGCCTGGAAAGCATCGACCGAAGCGTGAGCTGCATGTACTGACCAAAGATCATACAGGATCTTTGCTACCTACTGCACACACACACACACACACACCATCGCGAAGATGGGGGCCAGTGACAGCGAGGAGCGCTGTCTGTGCGATGAAGAGGAAGGTAAATGGCTGCCACAGAGCACGGTAAGTCCTTTAGTGAGCGCGGGAGGGGGGAAAGAGAAGGGGAGAGAGAAAGGGAGAGAAGGGGAGAGAGAAGGGGGGGAAGGGGAGAGAAGGGAGGGAGAAGGAGTGGAGACAGTTTTAAGAAGTTTAATAAAGTTAGCGGGCATTTTACCTTCTAGCGGATCTTCTGGGTCCTGAAAACTCCAATGAGCCAATCAAAATGGCCGGTCAGCGAAGGAGATTGCCTTCGACTGCCGGTAAGTAAATTGCGACCCCACTCCACTGGCTTCGACCAAACGGCAGCCTATTTTTAGTCGAGGCCGGCTTTGATTTTGTTGAAATAATTGAAGGAACGTAGAAGAAGCCTCGATCACGCAGAAAGCACATTTGACCATTAGGGAGAGTGACCAAAACCTTCGGGAACCTCATGGAAATCTTGGGTGGGGCGCAAGGTCACCAGCGGTTTCTGTTCAGGTTTCCAAAGTGGGACAGGGGCATAACTTAAAACATTATATAAACCATCAAAGAAATAGATTTTCATTAAAATATTAACACATAAAGGAGCTGTCCCACTTGGGTGACCTAATTGGCGTATTTAGAAGAGTTTAGGAGAGTTTGGAAAAATGTTATGTTGAAGACCTCCTTCGGCTATGTAGAAGACCTACTTCGACTATGTTGAAGACTAGCTACGACTAGCTACGACTAACTTCGGGAAAATTGGACACCGAATAGTGGAGAGTGAAGACATAGAAACATAGAAACATAGAAATTAGGTGCAGGAGTAGGCCATTCAGCCCTTCGAGCCTGCACCGCCATTCAACATGATCATGGCTGATCATCCAACTCAGTATCCCGTACCTGCCTTCTCTCCATACCCTCTGATCCCCTTAGCCACAAGGGCCACATCCAACTCACTCTTAAATATAGCCAATGAACTGGCCTCAACTACCCTCTGTGGCAGAGAGTTCCAGAGACTCACCACTCTCTGTGTGAAAAAAGTATTTCTCATCTCGGTCTTAAAGGATTTCCCCCTTATCCTTAAGCTGTGACCCCTTGTCCTGGACTTCCCCAACATCGGGAACAATCTTCCTGCATCTAGCCTGTCCAACCCCTTAAGAATTTTGTAAGTTTCTATAAGATCCCCTCTCAATCTCCTAAATTCCAGAGAGTATAAACCGAGTCTATCCAGTCTTTCTTCATAAGACAGTCCTGACATCCCAGGAATCAGTATGGTGAACCTTCTCTGCACTCCCTCTATGGCAATAATGTCCTTCCTCAGATTTGGAGACCAAAACTGTACGCAATACTCCAGTGTGGTCTCACCAAGACCTCGGTCTAAGACAACCTCCTTCGATCTCTTTCGACCTCCCTTCGACTATGATGAAGACTCTCTATGACTACCTTTGACCACCTTCAACTGCCTTCGACTATCTTTGATTACCTATGACTAACATGCCGACCTACTACGACTAAACCTACGAGAAAAAAAAATATTGATTTTTCCATGGCGACTGTTTTTTACTCGCGGGCATTTTACAACATGTTGAAAAATATGCCGCGACCTAGCTGAGGCCTCAAGTACACGGGGATTACTCTTGATCATGAAGGAGAGTTACAAAGACCTCCTACGACCTTGTGTCGACCACGCTGCGAGTATGAGTCCAGGGCAAACTCGCCGGAACTCGCGGATTAAGTCGCCCAAGTGGGACAGCCCCTTACTTCTCAGCATTAATACCTATGTCATTGACTTAACCTATGTCTCAGTGACTTAATTCAAATGATTGATGCTTGCATTTATATACTTTTCCGTACTGGCATAAGTTGTCAAGTTGTTTGTCCACATTAACACTCGATGGCCAGTAATCGCTTCCAACTAAGTGTTTGTAAGTGCAAAGTCATTCACTAACCTTTACAAACATGTTTGCCTGGGCTCTAATTGAACAGACTATTATTATGCCCAAGGCATGACTGCACTGTCAGAACCACTCGTCGAGCCATTATGCCTTCCAGGGAGGGTCCTCTGTCTTACTACAGCTGCCGCTGTCTAGAAATTATGTGGCCCAGGCTGTGTCATTAAGAACAGAGTGTCAGTGCTCAATGCAATAAAATCTGGGAAGCATTCAGGAATGGTCCGATAAATGCCAATGTTTGTTAATAACACACAAGAGCCAGAAAATGATCCATTGAAACAGGAAAGAATCTAATCAGCTTCTCTTGACAATCTATCACAATGCCATCAAGAAATCTCCCGTTATCAATATCTTGGGCTGCATAATTCACTAGAAACTTGATAGACCACAACAAAAGATTGTCACAGACTTAACATGCTGTGATGAAGGACTTGCCTCTTGACTCCTCAAATCTGTCCCACCATGTACAAAACACTAACATAGAACTTGAAGCAATTCCTACCATTTGTCTGAATGACTGCAACTCCAACATCACTCAAAATACATAAACACCATTCAGATAAAAGCAGGGCGTTGATTGGCACTGTGCTTTACTGCCATGAACATTAACCCCCTTCATAAACAAGAGACTGACAGTGCATACCATTTATAAAATGAATGGCAGTAAATCACTTCAATCACAATTCGAGAAATCGCAAATTCTACTACCTGGATACTCAAGGGATGGAGGCAAAACACCACAAATGCTCAATTTAGCTCAGAGACACAACCATCATGACCTCAAAATAATCTGCACTCATATATTATCACAAAGTCAAGATTATTTTAATTCCTGTCATACAACATGATCAGGGTACCTTAACCACAAGGACAAGTGCTTCACAGAGGCAGCAGCTGCTACCTGCTCAAGGGTGATGGGTGATTATTGATAATACTATTTGCTGGAAATACCCACATCCCATCAATGAATAAAAAATTACGATTCTTCTTCCCTCGTATATTCCTGGGTAATCTTTACTGTTGCTGACCAAATGCATAAATGCCAAACTCAACTAAATCTACAAACACTAACACTTACGGAAATTGTCCAGTACCCTTGTGAATATTAATAATATTTGCTTTCCACATATTGTGACCTCGAGCTCCAGTAATGAGTTACCAGTGTATAAATTGTCTAAATCATGGGTGTAAATCTTGAACTAATGGTCCAAGTGGGAGAATGGTAAAAGGAAAATCTTCCCTTTTGTTCTTGTTGGGGGCCTCGAGCCTTCCGTTGATGGCACGATCTTAGCTCCTGTGGCTGGCAGTCAGTCCTTCGCTTCGTGGGGGATCTCAGCTACCCGGGCCAGGCGATCGGACCCTGGGTCGGGGCTAGTCAAACCTCCTGCGACTTTGGAGCTTCCCGACATCAGTCTCTACCCAAGACTGCGAGCTCCTCGATATTGAAATCCACAGGCCCACGGAAGGAACATCGATCCCAGGCAAGGGATTGCAAGCTCTGATATTAAGTCCACAGCCCCATAGTGGGGCTTAAAGTCAGTCTCGAGCAAGGCCGCCAGCTCCATGATGTTAGATCGCAGAGCGACCGGAGATATGATCCGGAGAAAAATTGCATCCCCGGCAAGGTAAGAGATTGAAATAAGGGTCCCCTCCCTCGCCCACCTCACCCCACATCCTCCACCCCACCTCACCCCACATCCTCCACCCCACACATAAAACAAACCAGAGAACATTAACACAAACTTTTAAAACACACTAAAAATAACAAATAAGACAAAAAGACAGAAAGACTGTTGGTGAGATAGCCATCGCTGACAGCGCCACTCAGTGGAATAGCATATATTTTCAACCATGTTAGAAAAGTGAAGCTTGCTTTCATGGATTGAGATATTTAGTATGTCAGTAAGTCATAATATAGGTTTATAGGACTTTTGTTAGCCCACATGTGGGGTATTACATGCATTTCTGGTTCCCTCATTACAGGAATAATGTAAAGGCTTTGGAAAGGGTGCAGCGTAGGTTTACCAGAATTATGCCTGAATTAGGGGCTATTAGATAAAGGGAGAGGTTGGGTAGACTTGGATTGCTTTCTCTGGAATGCCAGATGTTATCGGGGAACTTGATAGAACTATGAGTCATAAATAGGGTAGACAGTCAGAACTTTTTTCCCAGGATGTTTAAAGGAGATGTGTGCGGCAAGTTTTTTATGCAAGGGGTGGTGAGTGCCTGGAACCCACTGCCAGGGACACGGGCTGAGGCAGATACGATAGTGGCATTTATGAGACTTTAGGATATGCATATGGATATGCAGGGAATGGAGGGATATGGACTATGTGCAGGCAGTTAAGTTGTTGTTTTGGCATCATGCTTGGCAAAAAGAATATGGGCAAATGGGCCTGTTTTAGTGCTGCACAGCTCTAGGTCCTATGTTCTATGTTCACCTGTTCTTACTCTTGCTTTGCTGTAGATTGCTCCATGCATCCAGGACATTTGGAATGACTTCCATCAGTGCAGATATGCCATTAATCTGCACCACCTCACTTTACCTGACTAACCATTCATTAAATTAGACTTTGTGGATTCATAGAAACATAGTAATTAGGTGCAGGAGCAGGTCATTCGGCCCTTCGAGCCTGCACCGCCATTCAATATGATCATGGCTGATCATCCAACTCAGTATCCTCTACCTGCCTTCCCTCCATACCCCCTGATCCCTTCAGCCACAAGGGCCACATCCAACTCTCTCTTAAATGTGGCCAACTGGCCTCAACTACCTTCTGTGGCAGAGAATTCCACAGATTCACCACTCTCTGTGTGAAAAACGATTTTCTCATCTCGGTCCTAAAAGACTTCCCCCTTATCCTTAAACTGTGACCCCTTGTCCTGGACTTCCCCAAAATCGTGAACAATCTTCCTGCATCTAGCCTGTCCAACCCCTTAAGAATTTTGTAAGTCTCTATGAGATCCCCCCTCAATCTTCTAAATTCCAGCGAGTACAAGCCGAGTCTATCCCGTCTTTCTTCATATGGAAGTCGTGCCATACCACGAATCAGTCTGGTCAAGGTAAGGTAATAACAAGGTAAGGTAATAAGCAGTGCAGTTAAAGTTATCTGTGATGATATGATCTTGATAGTATGTGGGAGTATAAATATTACAGCAATATAAACTGTTATTATTACCATTTGGTCTGGCTTCATTTGTAGATTATGCAAATGTTTCCAGATCTTCACTACATCATTCAAATTAGATTGAAGCAATAATATTTAAAATTTACGTTGAAACTGGATTGAACTGATCTGAATGTCCAATGATAACTTCCCATGATGAGGGACAAAACCACTGGGGGAATAATTTGAAATGCTTGTTATAGACAGAGAGTCCCTCAGTCTGGAATTTGTTCCATTGTTTGTGCAAATTGGGAGCATAGTGGCAGGACCATTGGAGACATTGTTTTATAACTTGCCACAGGTAACTCCGACCAGGTGCTTATAGTTTCTGTGGCCAAAGAACTACAGGGCAAACTCAAAGCTAAGTTCCACATTTGTTATTGAGCAACCATAAAGGTGTAAGAAATAAAAGCAGAAAAAGACTGTTTAATCCTGTGACTGAATCTGTGTATCAAGCCCACTTTCCAGTTTAATCCTGTTATTTTTGGATTCCTTAACTGTTCATAAACACAACCTTGGATATACTCAATGATAAAGTAGTAAGAACCGTTAGCTATATTGAATTCCAAATATGTACCAGAAGAAAGTGGACATTCATTCCATTGCCAGCATTCTACTGCACCATGTGAAACCCCTCAGCATTTATGTCTGTGAAATGTGAACATTCGGAAATTCCATGCATCGATCGTGAACGCAGAAGTCATGAATTCCTGCTGCTATGCTCCACATAGAGTGCAGTATGGAATGCAAACTTGTGCAGTTTCCCAGCTGTTAAGTTGCTTGCAAAACATGTGCAAGATTTTACTGGTTCAAGATTGCACAGGTTCAGCAGCTCTATTCATTTCAAGGGAATGGAACAGCTGCAAGGGAAAGAAGTATGACTCAGGTAATTTACATGTTAATTGATTGATTGCAGAAATTTAAATACAGTTAACTTCAACAAAATTGCTTTCCAGGCTTTTTTTTATAATTTAATGAAATATTTTAATGAGATTAACATAATTGAAATATAATCCTTCTTTTTTTTTGCTTGTATTTATAGCAATAGAAATCCATTTGGCCCATTAGATAACAACACTATAACCAATATGTTATTCTAAAGATAGATTTTGGAAGTACTTATGGCAGTAATGGTATTGAGAGAATAAATAGAAGAAATTAGAGTCACGGAGGCTCTCTCGCTGGGCTTCTGTGAGTAGTCAGAATCCTTGTTTGGCCACAGCAGAAATACTGCTATCTATATAATGAAAAGTCTCATCTTGACCATGTGTTTGCACTGCATATTGATTTTAGAAAAAACGGTACCACTTACGGCTGTGATTTTTGGCCATTTTACACAGAGCCCCTCTGCTGCGCATGACAAGATGATTTTTTCCATAGATGAAAAATAAAAGACTTATTAATGTTTAAAAAATGTTGAGATTCTCTCTCCTGTCAATCATGCCATGAAGGCCATGCTCTGTCCAGTGGGAGGGGCAGGAGCTATAAAACCCGGATGTGTGGACGTGGCTCAGACTCTGCAAGATGGGGGAGGGAGAGGGTCACGACTCTCAGTCTGAGCTGGAAATCTACAGAACACTAAAAATGCTCTTTATGTGTGTGCCCTTTATGTGTTTTTAATCTGTGCCTATTGCAACAGTGTGGCTATTGAAATGTGTGCCTTTTGCAACCGTATGCCTTTTGCAACCGTGCCTTTTGCAACTGTGTGCCTTTTGCAACTGTAAAAAGAGATGAAAATATCTAAAATTGATTATCCACCCTCTCCCCGTTCTCTCTCTCACAATCTCTCCCCTGTTCTCAGCAGAATTTCTGACAGTTTCTGAGTGGCCAGCCTGTCAGGCCTAAGTGGCTGAGCTGCCAGCCCAAGAATCCATTTGGCCCACGATATCCATTTACCCCTCTGGAAACCAGTCCCTTCCGCCCACAACACCCATGCTAGCATTCCAGAAAGCCCCCACCCCCCACACTGGCCAGCAATCTTGGAATTGGTGGAGAGGTGGAATATTGTGTTGGGGGACCAGCCCTCCCGTGTGAAGCTGGGACCCAACGGGTCCCACTTAGTCTAGTATGTTATAGTTCTGTTCAGCATAGCATGAGGATAAAATTGACGTGGTGGGACAGGGATGAGGCAATTTGGACTGTGCATTTTTAAATCAATTCTCAGGACCAGGCATGACCTGCATTTAATGCTCTATCTAGTTGCAACTGGTGATTCATTAGAGAGCTTTTCTTCTGCATCTAACTAAATTCCTAGAATGCTTTTAGGATTTCCAGGATCCTGATCCAGCAATGATTACACATAAAACTTCAGGTCCCAATGGTCATAAGGTCATAAGTTTTAGGAGCGGAATTAGGTCATTCGGCCCGTCAAGTTTACTCTGCCATGGCTGATCTATCTCTCCCTCCTAATCCCATTCGCCAGCCTTCTCTCCATAACCATTGACACCCATACTAATCAAGAATCTATCTTTGCCTTAAAAATATCAATTGATTTGGCTTTGACAGCCTTCTGTGGCAAATAATTGCACAGATTCACCACCCTCTGACTAAAGAAATTGCTCCTCATCTCCTTCCTAGCGGAATGTCCTTCAATTCTGATGCTATTACCCCAGGTCCTAGACTCTCCCACTAGTGGAAACATCCTATCCCCACCCACTCTAACCAAGCCTTTCACTATTTGATATCATTCTATAGAATGGTGTGAAAGTGAAAGGTAACTTGGAGGTGCCTATGATCCCATGCATCTTTGTTTGTTTGGATCAGGACATTGGCTCTCTGGATAGACAAAAAACACTCTTAGATTTTTGCAATCCTTGCTTGATAGAACTTGAGAATAGCACAAGGAAGTCAGTGGTCCAATGCCACCTGTTCAAGGGGTATTAATGCTGGCATTGTCAACAACACCCAGATCCTTTAAAATAAATTTAAGGTTACAAAAAAAATGTGTTAAAGTTTTCAGTTCAGCCAACGTGCCACAGTTGATTTCAGGCACTATGCTTAAGAATGCCAAGTCTTTAAAGAGCTGCAGACCACAAGCTACTGGAATTTTCCAGAATTTAAACCGTGGAATATGCTCATAAATCCCTGGGTAATCGGGCTGCATATTTGTTTGAGTTATGGTTTATGGCTGAGGAAGAAAGGATAGAAGAATGGAATTGATGGATAATATATATATAATGTATATATATATTTGTGCTTTCAGGAAATATCTAATGATGTTAAAGATTTAAATGTAACTTGTTTTTTTATAATTTTTAATTTCAAACAAAATAGAAGCAATGAGAAAACATAACAGCTTTTATAAACACCAAAGCTGGAGGTGTAGATTTGCCATCTGTCAAAGAGGTATTCTTCAAACAAATGCTTCTTGAGAGAAGAACTCAGAAAAATATGGGCCAATATTTTTTATATCAAACAAAATGGAGTGAATCTTAACACCCAGCTGACGTTGGATTAGAATGCAAATTATATGGAGCAGGAACAAATCTTATGCACTTCCAAGCTTAATGGAAGCAGCACAAAGGGCAGACAGCCAATCCATTCACAAGAACCAGGTTGTCCATTTAAATACTATAATAGGGCTAATTGGCTTAATTTCAACGATCATTCTTTTTTAATCACGTGCTGCTGAATTCCACAACTGTCAAAAACCTGTAATCACTACTGCTTCCCAAACTCATTCACCCTAACCCCTTTGCCTGCCCTTCCCCTCTATTCTCCACAATTCAACTTACCGCCATGCTCTTGATGTGCTCTGTAACTTGCGAGTTGCCCACATCCCCCAAAATATCATCAAACACATTCTGCATCTCTGTTCCTGACTATGACCACCCTGCACACAGTTTATCTCCAAGTTAAGATTCATGCCTTCATTGATTTATTCAGAATCATACATCAGCATGTGATGATAGGACTATTTCCATTTAAAAATGCCTAAGAGGGAATTTATGAGAACATAAGGATTAAGGTCATTAATATAAAATTGCCACGTGAATTTGAAGAAAGGCAAGAAATTCTTTCCATAAAAGGTCTTCAGAAGAGGAAATTCCTATTCCTTTTTTTTCCAAGACAAAAATAGACAACAATTTAAACCAGAAGGAACAGAGTAGTGGATTGATAATATTCAGTTCTCCATGTCTTGACTGTCTATAAAGAGCCTTTATCTGCAAATGGGTACCCATGGCATGTTCAGCACAGACTTTTACAGGAATAGAAAATGTTATGGATTTAAAATGCTATTAAGAATATAAATTATTGAATATTACTTGTATGCATTGAGCAGACCTTGGGAAAATAATTGGTGGCTATTTCATGGATGAAATATTATTTTTAAACTTGGTTCCTATAGTAACAATACAAGCTCTTTTTTTCCATCCACTGACTATCATTCTCAAATGTATGATTCTGCAAAACCTGACAGTATATTTGACTCCTTGATGAGCTTCCTACGCACACTACCATCATGACACCCATTTCTGCAACCAAATGTCACAGCATCAGCTTATCTGCTGCTGAAGCCCTCGCTCGTGACTCTGCTCCCTGTAAAATTGATGATTCCAGTGAACTATGGACAATCTTTCTCATCATATTCTCTATAAAATTGATCTCATCAAAATAATCAATTACCTTGTTCGAAAATGCACCATGCAATGGCTGAGGGTTAGGAAAATCACAGTTTAAAAATTCTTCAGCCCATTTTCAAATTTATCCATGATGAGCTCTCCGCTTCTCATTATAATCTCTTCCAAGTAAAACTGCCCTCTATTTATGACTTCTTGAACATCCCTAATTTTACAAACTCAACTATTTGCAGCTATTTATGGCAATCAGATATCAAGGGATCAAACAATGGAATTCCTCCTTTAAACAGAATATAGTCACAAAATGCTGGTGTAACAGCCGGACAGGCAGCATCTTGTGAAATTTGGGTGACGTTTCAGGTCAGGACCCTTCTTCAGACTGAGAGTCAAGGGAGAAAGAAACTGGAGATATAAATGGGTACAAAGAGAATGTCAGGTGTGAAAACAACAGCTTAAAGTCCATTCCTTTTCTCCAGAGAAGCTGCCTTACACACTGAGTTACTCCAGCATTTTGTGTCTAATTTCGATCAAAGCAAACATTTACCAAAGAAATGTAGAATTACATTGTTGACTGAGGGGAAGGTGACAACGAGGCATACAAACAGTAAAATTAATCAGATCAGTGCAACTAGTTGAAGAACTAGGGTGGGGGAGGGACAGAGATAGAGGGAAAGCAAGGGTTACTTGAAGTTAAATAAATCAATATTCATACTCCTTTAAACATTTCTAGTTTTTTCTTATGATAAGATGTTCTGTAAAAAACACTTCTTTAACCAAGCTTTTGATTATCTGACTTGATATCTTCTTCATGGCTTGGAGTCAGATTTTGTTGACTTATGTTTCTATAAATCACTGTTATAAGTGGTGATATAAATAGGTTATTATTGCATATCCTTTGATGGATCAATAATGATGGCAGGAGGGACAATGAAGACACAATTAGTTCAAATCAAATATATCAATAGAGTTAAAACTCGACAGTTCCCCTAAAAAAAAGATTTGATATTCTCAAAAATAGAAGTCAGGGGAGTTCAATAGGAAAACTCTTGGAGGTAGGTGCAGGATCATGAAGCACACTTATTGAGCCGAATAGAGCACCAACCTGGTTTTAGGTCACTTATTAAGTTTCACAGTTGGAGTGTCTGCCTGTGTTAATTGTGTTGTTCATTGATCCTTTGCTTCATTGTGAGGCTAATATTATGGTTTGCTTAACGACTGAAAGATAGCCTGGAATAGGAGTGAGCAGGGGTGCAGGAAGAGGATTTGACCTTGGAAACAATGACAAAGTGCACAATGGGAAAGAGAGACCCCATGTATCTCCAACGTTACATCAGAGGCCTTGGTAGAGAGCAGGAGTTGTGTTGTATTTAACAATTAGGCACTGATGAACAGAAATTACGCCTTGGAAGAAACACTGACCAAGACTTTGCAGCCAACAATTGTATTTTACTTCGGAGTCATGTGAGTGATTCCGTGAAGAACCCCGTTCAGGCCGCATGTGCTTCAGTACGTCAGCCGTACTGGCGCAAGCACCAGACTGGCAGGACAGAGCTCCTGCCAGCGGTAAGTTAAACCTAGAAGGTAAGTTCATTTTTACTTACCAGGGGTTTTTTCAGGCAGGAGCCTCTCTTCAAACAGAGGTTTTCCTGCCAGTTTCACAGCCCGCCCAGTGTACCGGTTATGGACTGTGGGGAAAACAGTTCGACCGCGGAAGCGGATAACCGGCAAAAATATCGGGTTGCGAGATAAGGAGCCACTAACAAGGCACTCAGTGGCTCCCAGCTTGCGGGGATGCCGTTGAACGGCAAGGAAATAACACCAGAGACGCTGACAGTGCGATCAGCGGCTCACAGACGTAGGTCCCCAGGCAAGGAAAACAAAATTGGTGAGAAAGGACTTGTTCAGCCCCATTTGGACGCAGGTGAGTCGGGCTACAAGAGTTTTTCTCTTAATTATAAAGTGTAATGTATGTTATAGTGTTTTTCTTAAAGTTAAAAGCTAAAGGCAAAGTTAAAGTCATAAAAAGTTATTGTCATATGTCTCTGAAATCCTTGTTGTTTAGCAGAAGTTGCTGTTAAGGGTTAAAACTTGTTTTAACCCTTCACAGGTAAAGCTGTATACTAAAATTTTGATTTTGTGAGCATACACTGTAATAGCGCGGGCCTATGGGACAGGCCGTGCCAGCAGCACCTGGGATAGGGCTGCTTTCATGTATGAAAGTGCCAGCCTACGGAGAGCTGTGCTACCAGCGCCTGGTACAGGGCTGTTTCAAAAAGCGCTGGCCTCTACGAGAGGCGGCGCCAGCAACACCTGGGACAGGGTTGCTCAAGTTCACACATAAGTCTGCTACGCCCACAGAGTCGGGAGATGATTCTCCACCGGGGCTGGATAGCAAGGCCCATGGAGTCGGGGGATGATTCCTCACTGGGGCTGGATAGTGTGTTAGAAACGACTATCCCAAATGCAGCAACTGTTGCATACAGTGCTACAGAAGGGCACACGCCAACAGGAGGAGTGTCTGTGCCATCCTGAACAAAAAGGCACCAGCAGTATATAGTAGAGAACAGTTTGATAGTACCTTCATAGATGAGGATTAGTTCTGACAACGACTCTGATAGTAGGTTGAGACAGAAGTTCCACCTCTGCAGGCCGCACCAGCAGCTCCAGTTGACAGAGCTGCTACAGGTCTCACTCTTGGAGGCAGAGACCAAGACGGGTCGGTATCCTGCTGACACTAAGTCTCAGGGTATGGCCGTGGGGCATACCCTAAGGGATGAAGGGCACGTGTCAGAGGTACCTTTTTTCCTGACAACAAAGTTGCCATCCCAGCAGAATATTCTATTTGGGTATAGGTCCAATGGGTTCTTATCAGTATTGGTATCCTGCGGCCTGCAGCAGCGTCTGTTTAGGTTTGCCTACAAATAGCCCTCTCTGAGGAGGAAAGAGCAAAATGTCAAGATATAACTGACTCCAGGCTCTAAAGAAGTTAATAGAACATACTGAAGCACATATGTGCCGGCAGTGAACAGCGCCAACGCCATGTGAGAGCCAGACGCCAAATTTGTTTTACAGGTAGGCCTATTCAACAGGGGAAGAAAACCTGGCAGACGAATCAATTAAGGCCAACGGCGGGCAAAGGTTATCATTTCAGAACGCACCCCAGGCGCTCATCGACAGTAGGCGGTTCACTGGAGCTGGGGGCAGCATGATAGCTTAGAGATTCCATGCACTTACCAACCCTACTCACCAAAATGGGTCTAGCACTTCCAAAACATGGTGTAGTGCACCATTCACAAGTTGTAATATTTACATTTGTTTGTACAACATTCAAAGGATAAAAACATCTGGTTGAGGCACAGTAGTAGCATTCCAAGCAAGTTTGGATTATGGTCAGGGTTATTTTTTAAAGTTAAGGTTCGGAAATCGGGCCATAGTTCTCATGCAAACCACCCATGGAATAAGGCAGGAGTGGCATGTTATTATGAAAAATGGAGAGTGTCGGGCATATGAATTTCCGAATATGAAAACTTATTTTCCTGACTAACAACAGATTCATAAGGGTCTCAAAGATCCATGCTATGCAATTCCCATTACAGAGGTTATCAACGGAAATATAACTGTACTAATAACAGTAAAACATTGCGGAATGGGATAAACTGTTCGTTGGTCATTGGGATTTACCTTTAATTATTAATTAGCCTTGACTCCGCCCTGTGGCAAGAGATTGAAGTTAATAGCAGACTGTTATAAAACTGACTTTTATTTTCATCAAGAGTAATTGGCAATATAGTAGCTGTGCTCAGCTGAGCAAATCAAGGAACCGATATTGTGTAAGTAGCAACCTCTCAAAGGACAATTAGGCCATTGTTAACAACCTTATGCTATTGTCAGCTGAAGCTACCTCAGTCACAATAATGAAAAAAACAGTATTCAGCATTGCTGAATATGATAATAAACTCATTTGAAATTGAACTTGAAACTCACTCCAGTAATTTGGTCGGTCAAATTCAGTTATTACAAACTGATGCTAAGGACTCTAAGGTGGGATGTTCTAAATACCATCTTTCGTTGGAGGTATTGGAGATTTGCATGAGTTACCAATTCTTCAATTGTTGGTATCAACTAAATATATACACTAGATGCACCCCATGGGTAAGGAGCAATTGAGCGAATATACATATTCTACATGCTCAATTTCAAGTTGCTACTATGATGGTGTCATATGTTAGTCACATGGCAATCAAGTAAAAGTATCCTGTAATAATTACCTAATCTCCTTTGCCACTGGTATATCATCCAGTTCAGATCGATGTCAACACAGAATAGGTATTGGATCTCAAAGTATTATGAACGTATGGTTCAACGCTACATCGAATACCGACATGTTTAATCACTGATTGCCCAAATATATGGCACAACAGTGTGGAGAAATCGCTACAAAAGGAGGAATGTTCTTTTATGTCTTCCTCCATTTTTTGCCTCATTAACTGGTTCTTAAAACAGTCAGCAAGACCACGCTTGGGTTCGTACTGTCGGACTGGCTAAGCAGCCATGTTGCCTGCTTCATCAGGCATAATAATACAATGGTATACAGTTATTCCAAAAAACAAAAACTTGCTGGTTCAAACTGTGGTTCAGGAGACCAGCCTTTGCAGAATAAAACAATTATTGACTTACACATTTTGAATGGATTCACTTATGGCTCAGGTTGTCACATCAAGCCATGAATGTGTTCACTGCCGAGTGCAGGGATAGCATCCAAAAAGCAGTACATTCCTATTGAGGGGATTGGAAGTGATTTTGTTTAAATGTTAATGTTACATTTAATACGGTAGAGATTACTAACATTTTCCAGTTCATTCTTAAATGGTATTTCACAATAATTCAGTTATAGAGACACTACAGCTGCAACAAACGGGAACTACTCTGTCGGGTTCAACCCAGATATCGAGTTGTTAAAAAGATCTTGACACAAGTTCTCCCACTATAAGATTATGCAGTTGGTTATTGAAAATGTGTGAGCATTACTTCACCAAGGGATTCCAGCTACATCATGAGTTATGACACTAATATCAGCACAACGACGGCAAACATTGCAAATGCTGTGGCCAGTTAGGATGGAATTGGCTGCAGGTGCCATTACATTTTACATTCTGATCTACACAAGCAGAGCAGACCAGCGGTGGCATGATTTAAGATCATTTTTCGGATACCCCACGGTCTCATATCTATGTTATCAAGGCCACCAGAATCCTATGAAGTGCGGAATCAGCATTGTTTATTAATCACCAAACAACTACAACAAATGAAGGTCGGTTCAGACTATTTCAAGGTGGCTGCAACAGGTTCTGGGTTATGCAAGTATTAACACTGACGATTGTATATCTCATTCCACCAGGTCAGCATCAATGTCAGTGGCCAGGGTAATGGAAATGCCCATCGAGCAAATCCTCACGACCGCAGGAAGGTAAACTAAATTGATATTTTTATTTTTTTCCATAGGCCGGTTATTGACCCAGGGTTTTGCCCATTCTTTGCATCCACTCTTAGTTACAGCGGTTGCTATTGATTTCTTTATTAATGTAACCATTAAAACATTTGAATCAATATCATGCTAATGCATTTTGATTATTCACTCATCGTGAGTCAATCGATGCAGTGAGACGCTGAGATTTCGATCTGCGGCATGAAATCACAAAGCTTCGAACTCTTCACGGAATCACTCACGTGACTCCGAAGTAAAATAGTAAGATTAAATGAGAACTTACCAGTTTGATCTTGATTTTATGAGGAGTTACACTGGTGATTACGTGCCCGCCACGCCCAACCCTCTCTCCAATTATTATCTGAATGGTGGCAGATTAGGAAAAGAGGAGTTGCAACGAGACCTGGGTGTCATGGTACACCAATCATTGAATGCAGGCATGCAGGTGCAGCAGGCAGTGAAGAAAGCAAATGGTATGTTAGCATGCATAGCGAAAGGATTTGAGTATAGGAGCAGGGAGATTCTACTGCACTTGTACAGGATTTTGGTGAGACCACACCTGGAGTATTGTGTACAGTTTTGGTCTCCAAATCTGAGGAAAGACATTCTTGCCATAGAGGGGGTACAGAGAAGGTCCACCAGATTGATTCCTGGGATGTCAGGACTTTCATATGAGGAAAGACTGGATAGACTCGGCTTGTACTCGCTAGAATTTAGATGACTGAGGGGGGATCTTACAGAAACTTACAAAATTTTTAAGGGGTTGGACAGGCTAGATGCAGGAAGATTGTTCCCGATGTTGGGGTGGTCCAGAACAAGGGGTCACAGTCTAAGGATAAGGGGGATTTCCTTTAGGACCGAGATGAGGAAAACATTTTTCACACAGAGAGCGGTGAGTCTCTGGAATTCTCTGCCACAGAAGGTAGTTGAGGCCTGTTCATTGGCTATATTTAAGAGGGAGTTAGATGTGGCCCATGTGGCTAAAGGGATCAGGGGGTATGGAGAAAAGGCAGGTACAGGATACTGAGTTGTATGATCAGTCATGATCATATTGAATGGCGGTGCAGGCTCGAAGGGCCGACTTGCCTACTCATGCACCTATTTTCTATGTTTCTATGTTTCTATAAAGATCATCTGGTAGTTCTCGAGTCACGCATGTTACCATGTAACTTCTGTGATTGTTATTTGTAATTTCATACCGCTGCTTTGAAGATTGACGCGCTTGCGGCCTGTATGGGGTTCTTCACGTAATCACCAACATAACTCCTCATAATTTCAAGATCAAACTTCAAACAGGTAAGTTCTCGATTAATCTTACTATTCTCTACAGTATCATCATGTACCTTTCAATGTGGAAGCATGCTTTCCAAACCACATCATCTATGAAACCATGGTGTTAATATTGACCAAAATATTAAATACACCATAAAATGGAGGTTCCCAGTGTTATTTGTCAGAATTGCTTAACCTTTTGTCAGTGTATGGGGCCGACCAGTCTGAGCATCAATTGATATGTAAGGGTGAAAGATCCAGTGGGGATTTCCCCCTTGTCAAACACCATTGCTACCCCCAAATTGGGCTGAGACCTTATTGCCCCATTTTATTTGCATAGTCTGGTGGGCATACCAGTATTAACAAGTCTTACGAAGTATTTATACACAAGTTAACTTGGAAAGCAAGACATATACACTTGGAATTAACCAACACCTCAATATGAGATTCTGAATATTATTAAATTAGAATTGGAGAATTTTCAGTTCGTTATTCTTTATCCAATTGAAATTTTTATGCAACTTCGAATTCAAAATTTGTACGGAACGTCTTTAGGTATATGGAATATTCAGATTGATTAAAGTATTTTCGACCAATTTATACTCTAATCACTCATTTCCCGATATCCTTCCTCTGTTTTACAGGTATCCAGAAATCTCACACAGGCCTGGACTTGAACCCGCCTAGGTACACCCTTGCTAGGGGTTTCCCTTCGTACCTGCTAAGTATCGGGTGTCAACACGTAAATGCCGATTTTTTGAGTGCGCTTCCAATCTGTAACCCCAGCAATGACGCAATATTTGCCGCTTAGCACTGCTTAAACCCAGTTTTGTCTTAAAATATCCCTTCAATCAGATCTTGAAGTCTGGGCTGGCCTCTAACCACTATAGTTTTATGCGCCTTTAACCCAAATGAGATGGACTTAAACCCAACCCTACGTTTTATGGGCCTTTAACCCAGAGGAGAGAGTCTTGAACCCAACCCTAGATTGGTCTCAGCTGCAGCTACTAACTTTGACCAATCATTTTATAGGCCTTTAACTCAGTGGAGAGGGCCTTTAATCCAACTCTCGTAGGGCTATTAATCCCAAAGGCACTTTTGCTCCCAGTGCTTTCTAGACTATATTCTATGATCTCGTTGGGACTTTTTCCAAAGCCCATGAATGATCGATCTGCTCCGACTAGCGAGGTAACGAAAACCAATGCGAAAACTGCACCGTGGCACCAATTTCTGCACTCGCGATCGGGAACAGCTCAACACCCTCAATCGCAAGCTTGTGCTTGGGGGTCCGTTGAGATCCCGGATGAGCCCCGAATGTAAATACACTCTTCTCAAGCATGCCCCCCAGTATAGTTCAGTCAAAAACCACTGAGTGAAGAACTGGAACAAATAATCTTTATGTTTGGATTGAACAACAAATTCCCCTATATGGTAACTAAAACACCGTGGGTTTGATCCTTGTTTGTGCCTGGCCAAGCCCATCAGACTCATGCAAGAAGAAACACTCCAAATGGTTATGCAGTCCCAAGCACACTTCCAGAAGATCGACACCTCTTCCTAAGATGGAGACAGCTTTTATAGGTCCACAAACCTTGAGGAGCCGAACTACATAGGGGTTGTCTCTTTACAATCCATCAAACATATTAATTACATCAGTGCATTATTGACAGTTCCCCAAACCAATAACAGAGTCTCCCATACATTGTTTATAGGAGAAGCTTCTGGAAGGAAGCTAACTTAGCAGAATAATACAACATTTACCCTGGAATTCAAACAAACCTGCCAGGGCTTAACACTTTATCCAATCAACAAACAGCAGGGTAACTGTCTTGTAACATTATTTACACTATTTACAATGCATTTGCAGTAATCCAATCACATGAATGCATTTCAGTTTGTTCGCAGAGTTTTTATACATTTTATCAATTAAGGGGAAATGAGGAGAACACCTGGATCTTTCACCCTTACATATCAATCTGATGCTCAGACTGGTCGGCCCCATCCACACTGACAAAAGGTTAAGCAATTCTGACAAATACAGGGAACCTCCATTTTATGGTGTATTTAATTTGGTCAATATTAACACCATGGTTTCATAGATGATGTGGTTTGGAAAGTATGCTTCCACATTGAAAGGTACATGATGATACTGTAGAGAATAGTAAGATTAATCGAGAACTTACCTGTTTGAAGTTTGATCTTGAAATTATGAGGAGTTATGTTGGTGATTACGTGAAGAACCCCATACAGGCCGCAAGCGCGTCAATCTTCAAAGCAGCGGTATGAAATTACAAATAACAATCACAGAAGTTACATGGTAACATGCTGTGACTCGAGAACTACCAAAATATCTGATTTTATAGAAACATAGAAACATAGAAAATAGGTGCATGAGTAGGCAAGTCGGCCCTTCGAGCCTGCACCGCCATTCAATATGATCATGACTGATCATACAACTCAGTATCCTGTACCTGCCTTTTCTCCATACCCCCTGATCCCTTTAGCCACATGGGCCACATCTAACTCCCTCTTAAATATAGCCAATGAATAGTGAACCTTCTCTGCACTCCCTCTATGGCAATAATGTCCTATGACAACAATCTTAGTGTCTGTAATAAGATAGAATATCTAGGGCATATTATTACAGAACAAATGACAGATGATGAGGATATCTATAGGCAACGATGCATGCTGTATATACAGGCGAATATCCTCTTGCGTAAATTTGGCGTGTGTGCAGATGTGGTGAAGATGTCGCTATTTATAGCATACTGCACACCCCTCTACACTGCATACCTGTGGTCAAACTATTTAAAGACAAGTATGCAGAGACTAAAGGTTGCATATAACGATGCCATGAGAACACTGCTAAGGCAACCAAGATGGTGTAGTGCCAGTAATATGTTTGTGGCTGCAGGAGTCAGTACTTTAGAAGCTATCCTAAGACACCACATGTATAAATTCATTTGCAGGATAAATGACTTAAAAATGTGCTTATTGTGGCCTTGACAAACATAAGGGTTAGCACTACACGCTACAAACCCCAGTTGTGTAGACACTGGTATCGTTGTCTCGTTGTACGACATTGATCATTTTTTACTCTGGATTTTTAACTTAAGTATTGTGTTTTTTTTTAATATATAAATTATGATGGTTTTTATGTGATTTACCATGATTTTATATATATTTATGGTATTTGAGATGCAATGCATTTTTAATGTAATGTTGCCCCTTGTCTGGGCCTTGAGTCCGTAATAAAGTTATTATTATTATTATTATTATTATTATTATTATTATTATTATTATTATTATTATTATTATTATTAATAGTTAAAAATTGTGAAGCTACCTTTAAAAAGTGTATTTAAAACTGTGGATAGTTGCATTGTATTTCAATTCAAAGTGTATACATTTTTCTATCGAATTAATCTGTGTATAATAAAACTTTGAAGTAGTAATTTAAAGTGTATTTAAAATGGCCATTGTTGCATTGTGTTCATTGTGTATTGTCTTTGAATTAAATTTTGACATTTAGATACACTGTTGTTATATTGGTTTGAATCGGCTGCAGAGATAAATAGTTGATTAAGACTGCTATTGTAATTGGAGTCCGAATCGTGGCTGATCAACCAGGAGTTCGTACCCCCTCTGATTGATGGTTGATTAGTACCTGATAGCGAAGAGTAACTGAGAGAGAGAAAGACATTTTTAGCAAATAGTAACCTGATGGGAAAGGTACCACTAAGTCTAAGCATTTAGTGTGAGGAAAAAGTACCTGAAGGTGAAGAGTAGCTAATTAAGAAACGTACCCCTCAGCAAAGAGTACCCTAGGAAGGTGAAAGTCTTCTGTGTCGGAGGGAGCGGTTCACTGGTTGATAGCACAGCAGCAAGGGATTGAAATATTGTGATTTGCTTTTGGAACTGTACAGTTAGCGAATGCGATATTAGACGAATGCTTATGGTTTATAAAGGAATGTGGTTGTGCATGATAATAATAGATGGTGTAGTTTCTTGTCTGTGTAGATTTTGCTTGCGTGTTTGGAGCTCATTTGCATGTGTTAAACTGCGCTTGCCCTGGGTATAGGAAACATGCTGTGGGAACTTGTTTGGTTGCGATTGACTGTGTTTGATTGTTCCCTGGAGTACCTTGATCTTTACATGACTGAGGATTGTGGAAATTGAAAGGTTGAGAGTGTGTGAACTTGTGGGAGACAGGAGAAGAATTTGAATAAGTAGATTGGAAAGATTGATTGTGCAATTGTGTGAAAGAGATGGGAGACCGCTGGAGCTTTGAATCGTTACCCACTGTTCAGGAGCGAGCTTGATAAAACTTGAACATTGAAAGGATTATTGAAAAGGTGTGAAGGGCTTAGGAATTTTGTTTCGGGTGTCCGAAGACATGGGAAATAGCCTAGACTGAGATATGACAGAAGATGCTCAGAGCCCATTGCAAATAATATGCAATGAGTTCCCACACAAAGAAAATTAATTAAGAGACTTTTCAGGAGCGCTAAATAAGAAATTAGGAGACAAACTATGGCTGTCGGGGGGCATCAGAACAGTAAAAGGAAGAGAGTACATAGAACGAATCATTTGACAGTATTGTAATAGTGAGAGTTAATAGGATTATGGAAGAAATATTATGAGGAATGAAAAGCAAATAGAGAGGTTAGGAGAATGGCTAGTTGGGAAAAAACAATTTCAAAACTTGGAATAGAATTGAAAGAAGGTGAAATAGATTGACCTCCAGGCAGTAGGAAGGACAGGGGTAGAGATGGAGGAAAGCACACAGAACGGGGAAGAGGTAGCTCTCCTGAAAGGAAACAAGTTCCTGTAAATTTAACGTTTAGAGATCCGACGATAGAGTTGACTTCAAGGGGGAAGAAGACAAATATTTGGAAGATTGGACAAATGTTAAATCTTATAGAAATTTGCAGATCCCGCCATGTTCCTCTTGCGTTCCCCAGGCTTCACTTACACCTTGTATGACTTGTGCCCAAAATAAATATACAGAGTCTGCAGAACCTATAACTCCCCCTGCAGACTCCATGTTAGAGCATGCTCTACAAATAACAGCCACTAGGGCATCAGATTCTTTGACTCTATCCACTCCACCAGTAATAGATCTTCCAGTAGCTTATGGTACCAGAAGTAGAACAAAGAGGTTAACCCCAGTGTTTAAAGAGAAGGAGGGTATGATGGATATAGTGCAACCACCGGAATATTTTTGTGAGCCTCAACCTAGATAACTTAGACGAGTAGCGAGAAAAGGGAACCGTGAACCCTATAGGGAGGAGGAAGGTTCATCTGACCTTTGATTCGACCAGCGCAGTAGGTGTAAATAATTCCCGCACCATAGATGTCCATACTCCATGGAAGCCCCATGAAATAATAGCAGTGTTAAATAAAATCCCTGATAGATAGAAAGAAGTCACCTGCTGCCTTTGGAGATTATTTAAGAACCACAATGCGTGTATATCATGCAGATTCCCAAGACCTATGGGTGACTATACAACAAATAATTACTCCAGCTGAAAACCCAAAATTTCTAGCAGCATTGGGACACCCCACACATGACGCATTGGCAAACATAATATATGATAGTGGATGATAGTGCAAGAAAAAAGGCTGTTTTAATGGTCCTTGCAAACATCCTTCAGAAGCCAATTGATTTTTTTGTAAAATATTTTTATTAGAAGTAATTACATATTAAGAAGAAATATAAAATCCAATTAAAACAAAAGAAAATATTATCGTCACATACATTCTTAATATATTTAAAATTTACAATCAATCTTATTTGTACTATAATTTTCTTTTTTATTTTATAACAGTAGGAAATAAAAAAAGAAAAAGAGAAAAAAAACCAGAGATAAACTAAATGAGTGGAATATTAAACAAGATATTCTTCATTGGAGACATATTTATGATTTATTGTCTATAATTCTTCATCTATTCATACATTCAGGCTTCAGTAATGGCTTCGAACCGGACCATCTTGACCCTTTAAATATTCAATAAATGAAGACCATATTCCTCTGAATTGGTCCAGCCTGTCCATCAGGGCAAGCCTTAATCGTTCCAAGTGCAGTGTCTCCGACATTTCTGTAATCCACATTTTAGTTGTAGGGGAAGTTGGACCTTTCCAAAATCTTAGTATTAATTTTTTTCCAATTATTAAACTATAACCGATAAAAATTATTTGTTGTTTTATTAATATCTGATTTGTTTCTGGTATTCCCAATATAATTAGTTTTGAGTCTGGAGTTAACTTTGCATTAACTACAATTGAGATTATCTTAAAAATTTATATCCAAAAATTAGTGATTTTTATACATTTTGTGAATGAATGCGTTAGATTAGCTTCTAATTGTTGACACTTATCACATATTGCGGACCCATTTGAGAAAATTCTATTTAATTTGGACTTTGAGAGATGTAATCTATGTATAACTTTAAATTGTATCAAGGAGTGTCTAGCATTTAAGGAACAATGATGTATATGTTGTAAACTTTCATTCCATACTTCTCTACTGATTACTTGACCTAGTTCATTTTCCCATGCTTGTCTATATTTATCCGTATTTGGTAAATCATTTTCCAATAAAATATTATAAATATATGATATTAATTTCTCTGCATTCGGATGTTTATTTAAACATTCATCTAAAATTTCTGTCTTTCTATTCCTAAAATCCAGTGTATTTGATTTAACATAATCTCTAATTTGTAGATATCGAAAATATTCTTTAAAATGTAATCCATAATTTTGTTGTAATTCCTGAAATGAGAGAAATAAGTTTTCCCTGTAAAGATCACCAATCTTATTTATTCCATAGTTCTTCCATTTTAAGAAACCTTTGTCCATCAGTGAAGGTTTAAAAGAAATATTGTTTACTATTGGAAGAGCTAGTTGTACATTCTGTAATTTTAATGTTTTTTTTTTATTGTTTCCAAATACGTATTCCACTTTCTATTGGGGGTACACAAAAAGCTGGAGAATGTTCAGCATCCGACGTTTCCTCTATTTTATTATTGTGTTTTCTTATGTATTGGAGTATTAGCAAATAAAATCGAACTTATTTCAAAAGGGATACAGTCTTCTTTTTCCATTTTTAACCAATTTGGTTGTTTATCTAGGGTTACACAAAATGCTGGAGAAACTCAGCGGGTGCAGCAGCATCTAAGGAGCGAAGGAGATAGGCGACGTTTCGGGTCGAGACCCTTCTTCAGACTGGTCAGGGATCAGGGAAACGAGAGATATAGACGGTGATGTGAGAGATAAAGAACAATGAATGAAAGATATGCAAAAAAGTATCGATGATAAAGGGAACAAGCCATTGTAAGCTGTTTGTGGTGTGAAAATGAGAAGCTAGTGCGACTAGGGTGGGGGAGGGAGATAGAGATAGAGGGAATGCCAGGGCCCGAGGGCTGAGGGAGAGGTGGGAGGGGGTGGAGACAGCAGGGGTTAACAGAATTGAGAAAATTCAATGTTCAAGCCCAAAGGATGCAAACTCCCCAAGCGGAATATGAGGTGCTGTTCCTCCAACTTGCGGTGTTGCTCACTCTGGCCATGGAGGAGGCCCAGGACCGAGAGGTCGGATACGGAATGGGAGGGGGAGTTGAAGTGCTGAGCGACCGGGAGGTCGGGTTGGTTTTTGCGGACCGAGCGGAGGTGTTCGGCGAAACGATCGCCAAGCCTCCGCTTGGTCTCACCGATATAGATCATCTGGCATCTGGAGCAGCGGATGCAGTAGATGAGGTTGGAGGAGGTGCAGGTGAACCTCTGTCGGACCTGGAAGGACTGCTTGGGTCCTGAAAGGAGTGGAGGGGGGAGGTGAAGGGACAAGTGTTGCATTTCTTGCGGTTGCAAGGGAAAGTGCCCGGGAAGGAGTAGAGCGGGAGGGGAGGGAAGAATTGACAAGGGAGTCGCGGAGGGAGCGGTCTTTGCGGAAGGCAGACAGGGGGGGAGATGGGAAGATGTGGCGGGTGGAGGGGTCACGTTGGAGGTGGCGAAACTGGCGGAGGACTATCTGTTGTATTTGCCGGCTGGTGGGGTGAAAGGTGAGGACCAGGGGGACTCTGCCCTGTTTGCGAGTGGGGGAATGGGGAGAGAGGGCAGTGTTGCGGGGTATGGAGGAGACCCTGGTGCGAGCCTCATCAATAGTGGGGGAGGGGAATCCCCGTTCTCTGAAGAATGAGGCCATTTGTGATGACCTGGTGTGTGAAACACCTCATCCTGGGAGCAGATGCGGCGTAGACGAAGGAATTGGGAATAGGGGATGGAATCCTTACAGGAAACAGGGTGGGAGGAAGAGTAGTCCAGATAGCTGTGGGAGTCAGTGGGTTTGTAGTGGATGTCGGTCAGGAGTGTATCACCTGCAATAGAGATTGTGAGGTCAAGGAATGGTAGGGAAATGTTGGAAATGGTCCAAGTGTATTTGAGTGCCGGATGGAAGTTGGTGGTGAAATGAATGAAGTCAGTCAGTTGTGTGTGGGTGCAGGAGGTGACACCAAAGCAGTCATCGATGTAACGGAGGTAGAGGTCGGGGACGGGGCCCTGGTACGCCGAGAACAAGGATTGTTCGACGTACCCAACAAAGAGGCAAGCGTAGCTGGGGCCCATGTGTGTGCCCATAGCTACGCCTTGTGTTTGGAGGAAATGGGAGGAATTGAAAGAGAAGTTATTGAGGGTAAGGACCAACTCCGCTAGGCGGAGGAGGGTGTCAGTGGACGGGTATGGGTTGCTCCTCTGGTCGAGGAAGAACCGGAGGGCTTTGAGACCGTCCTGGTGGGGGATGGAGGTGTAGAGTGACTGGACGTCCATGGTAAAGATGAGAGGATGGGGGCCTGGAGAATGGAATGCACGGAGCCGACGGAGAGTGTCTGAGGTGTCTTGAACATAGGTGGGGAGGGATTTAACAAAGGGGGATAGGATGGCGTCAAGGTATGTGGAAATGTGTTCGGTGGGGCACGAACAGGCAGAGACAATGGGTCTGCCAGGGCAGTCGGGTTTGTGGATTTTGGGGAGAAGGTAAAATCGGGCCGTGCGGGGCTGGGAAACGATGAGGTTGGAGGCTCGGGGGGGTAAGGAGCCGGAGCTGATGAAGTCGGTTATGGATAGTTCACCCAACCAGAAATTCATATTTTTTATATTAACTGCCCAATAATAAAACATAAAATTAGGCTAAGCAAAGCCACCACTTATTTTTGATTTACATAGATGCTTTTAAATTATTCTATGATTCTAATAATCCCAAATAAAATTGGTAACCATGGAGTCCACTTTCTTAAAGAAATTTTTAGGAAGATATATCGGGATCATTTGAAACAAATATAATAATTGTGGAAGAAAAATCATTTTTATCGCAATCTTACCTAGCATTGAAATAGGTAAGGTTTTCCAATATTGAATATTCTTAAATAGTTTATTCAATAAGGGTAAAAAATTAGATTTAAATAATGAATCATATCTTTATGTTACATAAATTCCAAGATATTTAATTTTTTCATTTGCAATCTTAAAAGGATATTGTTGTAATATATGTAAGTTATTTCCCATTATTGGCATAAGTTCACTTTTATTCCAATTTTACTTCGGAGTCACGTGAGTGACTACGTGAAGAACCCGCCTCACGCTGGCAACGGCATGACGTCAACGCTGACGGCGCGAGGAGGAGCTGTAGTAAGGAGCAGTTCCTCGGCAGCGGTCGGAACGGCCCGCAGGTAAAGTGCAGTTACACCGGGGCGTTTTTTTTAGGTTACGCTGGGTGGCTCCAGCAAAACGAAACCAAAAGGAAAATTTAGAGCCACGTTAACGTGCTGATTGAGCACTGATTATTAAAGAAAAATGGAGAAATCGGGAAAGAAGTTTTCGCGGGTAAAAAGATGTTCCCGGGGTGAAAGTAAAAATACGGGACGCGAAGTTAGTGCGGACCCGGTTTCCGATACCGTTGGCCGCTGATATACCCGATAGTGAGTTTCCAGATTCTCCAGAAAATAATGACCACGGAGGAAAATGTTCCTAAAAAATGCAAAAAGAAATCTGAGAGGCCCGTGGTTTTCTGATGACTCTGATATTGAAAGACCTCCAGACAATAAAACTATGTGGCTAAAAATGGAGCATATGGAGAAAGTTCTCCAAACAATAATGAGACAAGGGTCAGAGTACCCAGATGAATCCCAAAAAATCCCTGAGGGTTTGATATGATGAATATGGCTGTGGGCCAAGTTGGGAATATGATACTCCGGACCCAGGATTTGGGCTGGAAGAAGTCTCATGGGATGATATCCCAATTGATTTAGGGCTGCAGAAGGCAGACCCTGCTGGTGGCTATATGGCTTTTGAAAGCACACCACAAAGTAAAAAGAAAAGGCCTAATGTGCCTGGGATAGCACAAGATTTTGCTATACCTGAAGGAAGTGGTGAGGCTATGGAAGAAATCCTAGCTGCAAACATAAATTATATGGTATCTCACCAACTTCACAATTCTGTGATGAATGAAACATCAGAATTATATAAAAGCTCCAAGAAATTGTGCCTCATTGGAAGTACCTACGGTGAATCCGATGATATGGACGTCTATGACCGAAGTATGAGAGCCCTAGAAGTGAAGTTTCAAAAGGTGCTCAAATTAATTTCTGCCGCCATTACGGCCTATGGCAGGCAAATGGAGAATCTGGAAATGGAAAAAGATTCAAAAAGGATACTTTTGGGCTTATTATGTAATTCATTCTATGAAATTAATTGCATGAGGAAAACGGCGATTCGGCCCATATTTTCACCCTAGATTTGCAAGCCTGTGTCAAGAAAGTGGGAGTTCAAGCTCCTGGGTATTTGTTTGGAGAAAATCTGCCGAAACAGCTGAAAGAGTTGGATGAAGAAGCTAAATATTTTAGCAATGTTAAACCTTTTGTTTTTGGACAAAGAAGGGGTTTTCGACCCGAAGGGGTTACGATTTCCGTTATAGAAGCAGAAGTTTGTCACGAAAATACTATCGTGCTGTGCAGGCAAGTGCTTCCCTGTATTCGGGAAGAAGGAGACCACCACGCTCATACGCAGAGGTATTAAAGACTTATGTACTTAAAGAAACTGTGGATGACTCTCCAGTTGGAGGGAGATTGCAAAAATTTTATAATGCCTGGCTTAACATTACTTCTGATCGATATGTATTACAAGCAGTTTCGGGAGCCATTATTATTTTTAAAGAAGGGGTTAATCCTCCTGTACAGAATAGACCTGCTTATGCTTATGTGTTTTCTGCAGAGGAAAGAATGGAGATTAATGTGGAAATTGACAAATTATCTGGAAAAGGCGTAATTGAAAAGACTTATGAACATAAGCATCAATTTGTCTCTAATATATTTCGAAGAGATAAAAAAGATGGTGGTTGCAGAATTATTCTGGACCTTACAGATCTGAATAAGTTTGTAGAATACAAACATTTTAAGATGGAGACATTCAGTACTGCAAAATATCTTATTTCAGCAGGGTGTTATATGGCTAAGATTGATTTGAAGGATGCCTATTATTCTGTAGCAATTCATCAATGCTTCAGGAGGTATTTAAAATTTAATTGGCTGGGACAATTATGGCAGTTTAAAGCTTTACCAAATGGATTGAGTTCAGCTCCTAGACTCTTTACAAAACTGTTGAAACCAGTTTTAGCCCAATTAAGAGCACAGAAACACATTGTTATGGCTTATCTGGATGATATTCTGATCATTAGTGATACTCAAGAGTCAGCTGAGCACTCAGTTTCAGTTACTAAAGCTTTGTTTGAAAAGCTAGGGTTTTGATTCATCCAATTAAGTCCCAGCTGCAGCCAGCACAATCAATTAACTTTTTTGGGGTTTGTAATTAACTCAGTGACTATGTTAGTTACTTTGCCAACAGAGAAGGTCAATGACATCTTGATGACTTGTAATTACCTCATTCACAAACCTTATCCCTCCATCCGAGAAGTGGCAAAAACCATTGGGAAACTGGTAGCAGCATTTCCGGCAGTGGAATTTGGTCCATTACATTATCAAAATCTTCAAAGAGACAAAACAAGGGCTCTTAAGGAGAAGGCAGGGCACTTTGACAGGCCTATGCAATTAACAAAAGAAGCCGTGTTGGAATTACAATGGTGGATTGAAAATGTCCACAAGCTGCTAAGAATATCATGATTAAACAACCTGAAATGGTTTTACAAACGGATGCTAGTGCTCTCGGATGGGGGGGGCTACAGATTCGTTCTCCAGTTGTGGAGGTAGATGGAAAGCTGAAGAAGAAGTGTTTCTTCAAGTTTATGGTATTAACTATTTGGAGTTATTGGGTGCTTTTTATGGACTTAAAGCATATTGTTGTGCTAAACTAGGTCTACATGTGTTAATACAGTTAGACAATAAAACGGCTGTTGCATACATTAATCACATGGGGGAGTTAGGTCAGTATCATGTGATTCTCTGGCCAATGAGATATGGCAATGGTGTATTGGTCGCCAAATATGGATTTCAGCAAGCTACATTCCGGGTAAGGACAATGTGGTAGCAGATGAAAGGTCCAGGATTTTTAAAGATAATACGGAATGGATGCTTAAGCCAGCAATATTTAAGAATATTGTAAACCAATTTGGGTTGCCAGAAATAGATTTGTTTGCATCTAGGCTTAATCATCAGTTGCCTACTTATGTGTCTTGGGAACATGATCCAGATGCAGTAGCAGTAGATGCTTTTTCATTACACTGGGGAAAGATGTTCTTTTATGCTTTTCCACCCATTTGCTTTGATTCAGAGATGCTTGAAGAAGATAGAACAAGATTCTGCTTCTGGATTGTTGGTAGTTCCAAATTGGCCAACTCAACCTTGGTTCCCAGTAATGCTGAATATGATTAAAGAACCATATATGTCGATTCCTAACTGTAGTGATATCTTGACTAATCCGGTAACTAAAGAGATTTACCCATTGTATGCATATATGAATTTGTTAATCTGCAGGTTTTGACCAGACCACTACAGGAGCTGGGATTGTCGGACCAAAACTATGAAAGTTATGGTTGCATCATGGCGCAATAGCACACAAAAGCAATATATGACACATATTAAGAAATGGGAAGACTTTTGCACACAGTCAAATATTTCTTATGATACTGTAAATATTGTAAATGTTTTGGAATTCCTTGCCAATTTGCATTTTTCAGCAACATTTAAGTTACAGTGCCATTAACACTGCACGCAGTGCTTTGTCGTCCTATTTAGGGCTTATGACTGATCAGAGATCAATTGGGTCGCATCCATTAATATCTAGATTCATGAAAGGAATCTTTAATATTAATCCACCCAAACCAAGATACACAGAGATTTGGGATGTGAGCATTGTACTTACGCTACTTAGACAATGGACTCCAATTGAAGGGTTGACATTGGAAAGATTGACATTGAAATTAGTCATGTTAATGTCACTGATCTCAGCTCAAAGAGTGCAAACTTTACAAATGTTGCGTTTAGACTGTATGCATGTGACTACAGATAATGTTGTGTTCTATGTTTACGAGTTAATCAAACAAAGCAGACCAGGGAGATCTGGAACAAAGGTAACTTTTCAAGCTTATCATATTGATCCTACTTTGTGTGTGGTTAAACATTTGAACGAATATATTAAAGTTACTGACACCCTTCGAGGAAATGAAAAAGCGTTAATGGTTACGCACAAAAAACCACACACAAAAGCTTCAGTTCAAACTATCTCAAAATGGTTGAAACAGGTGTTGGTTTTAGCGGGAGTAGACACTGATGTGTTCAAATCTCACTCCACCAGGGCGGCAGCTACGTCCGCGGCGAAGGGGCGGGACGTACCTCTCGAGCATATTTTAAAAGTCGCAGGGTGGAGTAAAGAAGAAACTTTTCTCAAAGTTCTACAATAAACCTGTTCACACTATGACAAGCTTTGGACACGCGGTGTTGGGAGCACTATAATCACCTGCTTTGTTTACTATTAATTGCTATAATCAATGGTGTAGTCACTTCTATCTTTTATCACTTGTAATCATTTTCCCTCAGATATAAGGAGGGTTATTATATGGTCTTTAAACCATTAAAAAGTTAATTGTGAAATGATCTAACATTAGTCTGGTTTCTCATGTATGTGTTTACTTAGCCGGACTGTCGTACGGATTGATTCTACGACATAAAAAACACAGAAAGCTTTAAAATCTTCACGTAGTCACTCACGTGACTCCGAAGTAAAATAGTAAGATTAAACAAGAACTTACCAGTTCGAAGTTTGATCGTTATTTTATGAGGAGTTACGATGAGGGATTACGTGCCCTCCGCTCCCACCCTCATAAAAATAAATATCAAATGGTAGTTCTGAGTCTTTTATGAGCCTTACTATGTTACTCCGGCTTTTGGTGTTCTGTGTTTTTCATGCCGCTGCTTTGAAGTATGCCGTTGCCAGCGTGAGGCGGGTTCTTCACGTAATCCCTCATCGTAACTCCTCATAAAATAATGATCAAACTTCGAACTGGTAAGTTCTTGTTTAATCTTACTATTAATTCTATATCCTGAAAATGATCCAAATTGAGTTATTAAATCTAACAAGTTAGGAAGACTAATTTCTGGTTTTGTGATATGAAGTAATACATCTTCTGCGTACAAAGAGATTTTATTTTCAGTTTCCTTAGTTTCATACTCATGTATTTCAGGGTTTGATCTCACAGATTTTGCAATGGTTCTATTGCAAGTGCAAACAATAGTGGAGATAAAGGGCAACCTTGTCTACAGCCTCGGAATAAGTTAAATTTAGTTGTTAACACTTGGTTTATTAATATTCTAGCTGTTGGTCTAGTATATAGTAATTTAACCCATGTTATAAACTTCTCTCCCAATTGAAAAAAATCCATAACCGAAAATAAGTAAGACCATTCAATCTGATCAAAAGCTTTCTCTGCATCCAGCGAGATAATTGATAAATCCTTATTAATATTTATTTTCGAATATATAATATTAAATAATCTTCTCAGATTGTTTGAAGAGTATCGTTTTGGTATAAATCCTGTTTGATCCGAATGAATTAGTTTATTAATCACTTTGTTTAGTCTTTGTGCTAATATTTTTGTTAATATTTTTTGATCAGTATTTAAAAGAGATATAGCTCTATATGACCCTGGGTCATCGAGATTTTTATCTAATTTAGGTATAAGGGTTATAATAGATTAATTTAGTGTATCTGGTAATTTCTGTTGTGTATAAATGTTTTCGTATAGTGTCTTCAAACATGGGGCTATTATATCATAAAATATTTTATAAAATTCCGCTCCAATACCATCTGGTCCTGGAGTTTTACCATTTTTTAATGATCTAATAGTTTCTTCAATTTCTTTAGTAGTTATTTCGACATTTAATAATTCCCTATCTTCTAAATCTAGTCCATTTAGATTACAATTTTTTTTAAATGTTTCTACTCCTATTTGATTTTCTTTTGTTTTAGCTGAGTATAAATTTTTATAATTGCAAAATTCTCTCGTTTATATCTTTAGTTTGTATTAGTAATTCTCCTTTATCTGATTTGATCCTATATATTAATTTTTCTCCTTCCAATTTTCTTAACTGACGAGCCAATAGTTTATGTGGTTTGTTTTAGTTTATAAGAACTGTATTTTATTTAGTTTATATTTCAATGCAAAGATTTTATTATGTTTTATCATAGTTGGGTTAATGGCATTCTCTGTATCTAATTGTTTAATCTCTCTTTTCAATGCCTGTTGTAGCTTTCCGATTCTCTTTATTATAAAAATGCTTGAGAAGATATCATAATTCCCCGAACATACGCCTTAAAAGTTTCCCATAAGAGGGATGATGATATTTCTGGTGTATCATTTGTTTCAAAGAAGATCTTGATCTGTTTTGTAATATATTCTTGAGTTATTTTGTCCTTTAAAATTTGTGGATTAAATCTCCATTGATCTTGTTTTTTCCATTTTACCCGTTATTTTCATCTTAAAAGTTAAGGGTGCGTGATCTGAAATTATAATATTATGATATTTTGAATTATACGTAAGTGGAATAAGTTTTAAATCTACCAGAAAATAATCTATTCTTGAATAAGTTTTATGCACGGCTGAGTAAAATGAGTATTCTCGTCCTGTTGGATTTTGCAATCTCCATACATCTTTAATATTACTAGTGTCTATATATTCATTTATTAACTCACTGGAGTGTGATTTAAGTTTTCGTTGTTTTGATGATCTATCCAAATAATATTAGATTATGTTGTGTTAATTCAAGGATTGTATTAAATAATTTATTTTTAAATCGCGGGCTATCAAAATTTGGGCCATATACATTAACAAAAATCACTTTTTGTGTATATAATTCTCCTATTACAATAATATATCTACCGTCACTATCTGTTATTATTGAAGTATGTTTAAATGCAGTGCCTTTACGAATTAATATTGCTACACCTCTAGACTTGTGTGTAAAAGAAGAGTGATATACTTTATCAATCCATTTGGCTTTTAATCTATGTTCTGCCTCTTTTTTCAAGTGTGTCTCTTGGATAAACGCAACATCTATTTTGAGTGCTTTTAAATGTGCAAATACCTTACCCCTCTTAATTGGTTCGTTAATACCTTTAACATTCCAGCTACAAAATGTTATTCCTCCATTCCCCATATTTATATGTAGGTCTTGCATCTTTTATCTAAAGGGATGTATACTAGAGCAAATGGTACAGTTCGACATACCAGACCATACACCTGAACCCCGAATAGACGAATTTCAAGACTCTTGATTTTCTCTCATATATATATCTCCTTTGTATTAATTGATCATTCCACTCAAATATAAAGTAATAATAGTAATAATCAGAAATAGTATTAAAAAAGGGATAGATTAAGAGATTAGTAAAGTGTGTCTAGTGTGTGTGTAGTTAGTGTTAGCCATACTAACATGGCTAGCAGTCTAAGGACTTCCGTATTGAATGTTAAATGTTATCCATCTCCATGATTCAATAAAATTAATATTACAAAAAAAAAGAGATTATTATTTAAACCGGGGATATTAAACTATGATATATAAAAAGTTCATAGTCAGTTATAATGATATATATACGTAGTACTTAATAGAAAATTATAATAATATAAACATATAATAAAGAAAAAAAGTCTAAAGTTAAAATAAGAGAAAACAAGATAAATAAATAAATAAAAATATAAAAAAATAATGAAAAAACACAATTTATGGAAAAAAAATATTAAAAAAAACTAAAAATAAAAAATAAAAAAAAATACCAGGGGAGATAAATGAAGTCAAAATTTATATTCATATATTTATATTTACTATTTACTTAATTCTAGGTTAGTCGGTTATAATTATTTATTAATTATTAATCAATAATCAACAATCAATAATCAATAATCAACAATTACTAGCTCTAATTATTAACGATACCAGTGTGTTAAATTTAATATAAGTTTATGTATGTTAATATATGTTAATTATTAGATTAGTAGTATTACTATTCTAAATATTAGTATTCATGGAACAGTCTTCAATCCAAATCTCCTCGATTCTCCCATCCGCCTCCTTCTCCGTCTTCTTTAGATGAAACAAGTCCATAGTTTATTATAATCTTCAACCAATCTTGAAAATACAGTTTAATTGTTCCTTTAATTCAACTATGAAGGTTTCATTCAGTCTTCTTCGCTGTCCTTAATCCTTTGCGCAAATTTCAATGCGTCTTCTGGGTTTTTGAAGTAATGCTCTTCCTGATTGTAAGTAACTCTCAGTGTTGCTGGGTATCTCAAAGTATACTTCAGATTCTTCACTTGCCTCAGGATTCTTTTGGTTTCTTTAAACGCATTCCGTTTCTTAGAGACCTCTGCTGGATAGTCTCGGTAGATACTGATTGAGTCTTCTTCATATTTAAGATTTATGCTTTTTACCACTTTATTCATCATATCTTCCAAAACATAATCACATTGGACTTTGACTATCATTTGTCTTGGAGGAGCATTGTGCTTTGTATAATGTCTCATAACTTTGTGTGCTATCAAAGGTTTTTCTTCCAGAGATAGAACCTTTTGTAGTAAGTTTGCAGTAAATTCTCGGGTGTCTTGATTCTTTTCTCTCCCTTCTCGAATACCCACGATCCTTAGATTCTGCCTTCTCTGGCGTCCTTCCAGCTCAGTACACTTATCAGTAACTTTGACCAGTAAGTCAGATAGTCGTTGACTTTCTTTGACGATAGTTTTCATAGTCTGAGTATTTGTTTGGACTGTTTCCTCAAGGTCTTTTATGGTTGTTGATTGTAACACAATTTCTTCCAGCACTGGTTCCATTTCTTTTTCCACCTTTTTTTCAATTTTTTCATGCAGCTCTTCCACAACTTCAGTAATTTCCTTTCGGAGCATTTCTGATAAATCCGTGGCCGAGAGATTAATTTCAGATTTTAACTCCTTCATCTCAATCTTGATTTTCTTCATTTCTTCCATAAAGTTCATTTTTTCCAATTCCACCTTTAATTCAGACTTCATTTCTTTCTTTAATTCTGCCATTTCTTGCACAAAAAAATGTTTAAGTTCTTCCAGTTCCGATTTTTTTCTCGATTTTTTGAACACATCTTCAAGGGACTGTGTCCTACCTGAGGCCAAGGCTTCAGTTGGGCCTTGTTCCTGCTCAGCCATTTTTTAAAAAATCGGAGTCTGGATCTCTCCGGTGGTGGGCTGCGGTGCATTGACATTACGGTCGCAGGCCTGATGACGTCACTCATGACAGCCGGTGCAGAAGCAGCAGGAGCAGCAGGTAGGTTTTTTCAGTGTTTTCTCCCCGGTTTTTTCCCGTTTCTTCACGGAGGTGGCTGGCGTTGCCTTCTACTCCTCCATAGCGCCACCGGAAGTCCAGAAGCCAATTGATTTAACAAGAATTCTGAGATAAAACCAAAAAAGGGAGAGGGAGCAGATGAATTTTTAGAACGATTCTCAAGATTATACATGGATCAATCAGGTGATTAAAACAGATTTTAAATGATCAAAATCGAGTGAGTTCCCCACAATATTGTGCCAACTTATTATATTGTCTCCCCACTACCGTAGCTGACTCAATTAAGACTATTACCAGGGACTGGTCTGAGAACTGTGCCAGTCAAATGGCCAGAGCTGTGAGGCTCCATTGGAAGGATGGTAAAAAACAGGAAGATTATCCTGTAACGGGAAGAAGAACTGAATATATGGTTAAGAAGGCGGGACCAAGCTCTGGTTCAGGATCATGGAGTCCTCAAATGTTAGCAAAGAATGGAATGAGAGAAATTAGAGTGTCAGACTACCCAGATTATTATTACAATTATATTCCCATTTTAGAACCAATTCTACTGGAATCCAGTGGTAAAAGAAATCCAACAACATTACCTAACCAATGTTACTCTCGTGGGGGAATGGGACACTGGAGCCAAGCCTGTCCGACAAGGGAGCGAGTGAGAGGAGGGGTCAAGGAAAGAATTTGCAGGATCATGGTGACATTCAAGATCCTAGAAGATATAGAAACATCTGAGATCCCAGGAATTATAGGAGGTCATTAGATTCAAGAGACTTCTGTGGACATAGTAACATGACCCCTACCCTTGAACCTTCTCAAGTAATTTACCAACATGAAAGAACTATTATAGTGAAAACTGAAGATCTGTTATAGGAAAAACTGTAAGCAATTCTATAACTGCCCTAGAAAAAAACCATAAAGCAAAGAACACTGTAAATCTAGGAGTTTGTTGTATCTGTAAACAATTAGTTAATTGGAGTAAGGAATGCCCATCCAGAAGACAGAATATAGCAAAGTGAAGGAGAAATCACAGAGCAATAAAGAAACTAAGAAAAGCGACAGAGTGGCTGGTGTCAAAACAAAATAACTCAAAGGAACTCAGATTGGCACTAGGGAATGAAGAGAAATAATCTATTGTGCAGGAGGTGTAGGAGTGAGCAATAGGAGCAATTGTAAACTCAGTTAATAACCTTGTGTTGAGTTTTTGCGCCTTCAGGACAGTACTGCCTGTAACACGCCATTATCTGGGGAGTGAGGTAAAAGGGCTTGTGGACCCTCAAGTACTGGCAGAAAACACAGCTCAGGTAGGATGTGTAACCATCATTTCCATCCAGATAGCTCCCCAGAGAGAGAGACAAACAGAGAGGAAGAAGTCATACTGTCCAGTCCCTTTAATGTTTACCATCTTGGAAAGGCCAGACAAAGAAGGTTGCTCTTCTTAGTGGTATTCCTATTCCTGCAAATATAATATCAAAAAGGACAAGAAGATCTATATACTTTACACATACCAGAGTGCCCAACTGTACCAATATAACATAGTATTTAACACCAGTGAAAAAGGAAGAACAAAGTCTCAGGAATTTGAAGAACTAAATATGGAAACCTGGGAATGCACACTCCTCTGTGGTTCGGGGACACCTACTTTGCGCCTAAATTTTAGCTACTAAGAATAAACTGACTAGTTCTAAATTAGATCCCTCAAACTGTGTGGTGATGTATTGGAAGGGCTTTAAAAATTTAGTATTTGAAAATGGTTTATGTAATATAGTTTGAAAAATAATTGGAAAATTGATTGTTGGGAATGATGAGGTAGACTGAAAGTTTAAATAACAAGTTCTTCTTGGAGAGGTCAATACTAACCATTCAAAAGTTACTCAGTGGTAAGAGGAGACTATTTCCAAATCAAATCAAATCAAAAATGTTTTATTGTCATTGCACAGCAACTGTACGACGAAATTTCATGTGCATCTCCATCAGTGGTATACAATAAAAGACACAGGATAAATAGATATAAAAAGAACGAAGCACAATAACACAATCGACCATTTACTCTCACATTGATATTTACCGCAAGATCAATGCATAAAATAAGCAATAGATAATAAAAATGATGCACATTTTACTTCGGAGTCATGTGAGTGACTACGTGAAGAACACCGTACAGCTGTTCATGCATCATTACGTCAGACGCTTTTGTGCAGGCGACTGTGGAGCAGTGCAGCTCCTCCAACAATAAGTTTAAACTTCAGGTAAGTGCTATTCCTTACCTGTTGTCCTGCAGGAACCTCAGAGGTTTTTGTGGGATGTTCGCGATGGCTGATGAGGGAACCAGCCTAGGGCTTTGAGGAAAACTCTGGTCCGACCACGGAAGCAGGGAGCTGGCGAATGTCGGGTTTCGCGATTGGAGACACTGATAACACGGTCAATGACTCCACACGTTGGGTTCCCGGGGAGGGGATACCCAAGAATAGGCAGTTCCAGACCGCAGTAGTCCCCAGGGTATGGGGCTAAATTGACCTGAATGGTCAGCCTGGGTTCCCGGTGGAGGGAAACCCAAGAATATGCGCTTTTCAGACCGCAGTAGTCCCCAGGAGATGGGGTTAAAACTCACCTAAATGAGTAGCCCGGGTGCCGGGAGGGTTACCACGGGTATATATATATATATATATATATTGATTCCCGGGGAGGGGAAATTCAGCTATGCGGTTCCCAAACCGCAGATATGGGGACAACTGACAAAAATGGTCAATACAATAAAGAAAGATGTTGGAAGTTTTCCCCTCTGGGAATGAATTTAGAGACACTCCTTCAGCAGGAGTTGGGTCAGCGTGGGTTAATGTGGGAGCCCGCAACAGTAGTAAAGTTTATGACAGTGTCAGCCTATTTGAGAGGCTATTCCAGCAGCACCTTTGGGTAGGGCTGTTTCATGGGGATGCCAAGTTATGGCAGTGCCAGCCTATGGGAAAGGTTGCGGCAGCAGTACCTTTGTTCAGGACTGCCTGGGGCTTCGACATCGGGGGAGAAATGGTGCGGGGGAGAGAGAAGAACTTTGCCTTCCATCACAGTGAGGGGGAGACTCACTGTGATGGATGTTTGTGTGAATTGAATTGTTTGTGTGTGTTTTTTTATGAATTGCTTTGTATGGTTTGTAGAAACAGAATTTTGTTCAAGCCTCTCTGAGGTGCGAATGACAAGTAATAAAATCTAATCTAATGGCAGGCTAGCCTATTGGAGAGGCTGTGCCAGCAGTACCTTTGCTCAGGGCTGCTCATGGGGATGCCAAACTATAGCAGGCTAGCGTATTGCAGAGGCGGTGCCAACAGTACCTTTGCTCAGGACTGCTCCAGGGGAATGCCAAGTTATGGCAGACTAGCCTATTGGAGAAACTGTGCCAGCAGCACCTTTTCTCAGGGCTGCTTCATGAGAACGCCAAATCTATGGCAAATACTGGCCTATGGGAAAGGCCGCACCAGCAGTACCTTGTTCAGGGCTGCTTCATGGGAATAGGCTGCTTAGTAAGGTATCCCCATTTACAGTAATCATGGGGGATGAGGAGGCATTGCTACAATACGGCAATATTACAGAATGATGACAAAAAAGCATTCAAAGAGAACTATTCACAGTTCAAAAACAATGGTTATGTATGTGCTAAAATCCACTGTTAAGTCTCAAACTATATTTGAGAAATTGGGCTCCTCTGTCCAGTTAGATTAAGTTCCTTTCAAATAGACTTGTAGGACATTGGGATGCACCTTTAGGTATTCAATTGGCCGTGACGCCGGCCTGGGCAACAGATTGCAGTCAATAGACTTTGGTAACAGTTTTGTTGCTATAAAACAGTTTTTTCTAGTTGTTAGACTAATTGGTAATAGAATAGATGTGATTCAGCTGTGCAAGTAGGACAACTGTTATCTTGTTAAATGGTTAACTATTAAGTGCCATGTAGGTAATTGTTAACACACCTTGTATCACCAGCTGTCACAATGATGAACAAACAGTATTTGTTAATGCTCCAGTAGTTCTTAGGTAAATCTTTGATTATATTGCAAAATGGTGCTAATGGCCCTAAATGGGAAATTGTGCAGCAGCGCTTTGTTGCAGGCCTGCTTAATGTCTCCCTCATGTAGGAGGAGAGCATGCCGCATCAGTAATACTCTGACACTGGGGCCATGGCAAAGTCGGCGTATTGCTGAAACCGCGCCAGCAGCACCTTGTAACAGGGCTGCTTAATGGCTCCCTCATGTAAGAGGAGAGCATGCGGGATTGGTATAGTCTAACGCCAAGTCTCAGGGTATAGCTGTGGAGCATGCCCAAGGGATGTAGGGCACACGCTAGAGGTCTATGCCTGGCAGAAAAGTTGCCATCCCAAACACATATGTAGTGAACACCGCTCTCAGGAGGACATTACAGTTGGCCGCCGAACCTTCTATTCAAGTAAGGCCTTTCCATAGGCGAAACCTGGAGGATGAAGCACAAGCTATTGGAACGAGCAAGGTTTCATAGTTTCAGCGACAACGCACCCCACGTCTTCATCAGCAGTAAGCGGTTCACTGAAGTTGGTGGCAGCATAAAAGCTGGCCAGAGGTTCCACGCACTGTACCTGTGCTACTCTACAATTAAGGGACCACTTACAACTTGTTAAGGTGGACAGTTAGTTATACATTACAAATGATTGAGACATTATCAGCTACTTAGAGGGGTCTAACCATGTAAAATGGACAATACTAGCATTCCAAGCAGGTTAGAATTGGGCAGGTTCAGTATAGGGGCCAAGATTGTCTTGCAACACTGGCTCGGAAATCGGGCCACAGTTGCTGTTTACGGCAGATACCAAATTGCAAATATCATCTCGAGTTTGGAGGTGGAACAGACTTGCATGACTTACCAATTTTCCTGTTGTTGGTATCAACTATCTATAGACCCTACGGGCATTGTATGGGTTAAAGAGTGATTGGGCAAATATGCATGTTGTCATGCTCAGGTTCAGGTTGATACATTATGATGATGGCATATGTTAGTGACGAGGGTGTAATCAGTTAAAGACCCCTGGAATGGTTGCATAATCTTGTTTGCCACAGGAGAATCATCAATAATAGGTTAATGGCAACACAGAATTTGTGTTGAATCACACTGTATTATGAAATTCTGGTTAAATGGAACACCTAATATATATATATGTTGTTTTCATGCTTATTCACTGGTTGCAAAATATGTGGCATAACAGTGGCGAAAGATACATTCTCGCTACAAGGAGAAGGAAGGTCATATGGCTCCCTCCATTTTGCTTCAAATTAAGTCATTAAGAGGCCGCTTTAGGTTCCTATTGTGTGATTATGCAAATTGATTCCCAATTTGTCGGGAATAACAATATAACCTTATTTGGGTATTCTGCTGGTTCACCCTGAGGCTTGGGAAATCAGCCATTGTATGATAAACTCAAATTCTGCAGGTTTAATAAACTGTCCTAAGATTTGGGTTGTTACATCTATCCTTCTATGTGTTCAAAGTGCTTGGATAGCACCAAAACACAGAACGTTTCTTTTCCAGGAGATGAAAGAGTTTGTTTAAGCTCATGTTACATTGAAAGTGGTATAAATTGCTAATGTTTGGAGTTCATGTTAAATGATCGTTTCATAATTGTTGTACGGAGTTGTACGGCCATTAATTGTGTCAATGTGCTTTCTCATTGAGTTGGCTATAGCAAATAAGACCCGCTCTGTCGGGTTCACGCCGGATATCAAGTGGTAGAATATCTTCAACATAGGTCTCCCAGGACCAGTACAATGCCATATGCGATGCCGACATTTGTGAACACTATTTCACCAGGAGGCTTCAGCTATATCCTTAAATTTGGCTGGAATTTATTAGGTAGTTATCATTCTGGTGCTGGTTTAGCGCAGCAGGTTCAGTCGCTACATAATTGTGATGGTACAGGATGATTACATCTGTAAATTATAACATACAATATTATGTTATAAATACTTGAGCAGACCAGAACGGGGTCAGGTCTCAAAATAGTCACAGGCATGCCAGGGGACCTTTGATAAGGTAAGTGCACATATATACAACAATACGTCAAGTTCACCAAAAGCCTTGGAGGTTCTAGACTAGCAATGTTGTTTGTCAGAAAAATTTGGGAGAACACATTTGTTCAGGCCACTCCAGATGATAAAAACGGAGTTTGCGTTATGTAGGAATGGATTCTGATTCCAGATATCATTACACCAGGGCTGCTACAACATCAGCAGCAAGGGGGTTTATGTTCCGCTGGGTTGCATTGTTATGGCTGCAGCATAGTCCAACGAACGAATCTCCAAACATTTATAATAACCCATTGCTGAACCAGCATCAACATGTTTTACATCTATGTCATGACTGTATGCATTATGAATGTTTTCCCTTAATTTGTCAATGAAGCAGCTGTGGTTGTGTATACTCGTTTCACACAGCATGAAATCACAGAGCTTTGAAATCTTCACGTAGTCACTCACGTGACTCCGAAGTAAAATATTAAGATTAAATGAGAACTTACCAGTTTGAAGTTTGATCTTTATTTTATGCGGAGTTACGATGAGGGATTACGTGCCCTCCGCTCCCAACCCTCATAAATATCATCTGGTAGTTCTAGTCTTTTGTTCTTACTATTATACTTCAGTCACTATTACCTGTGATTTCACACTGTTGCTTTGAAGATTGCCGCACAAACGGCTGTACGGTGTTCTTCACATAATCCCTCATCGTAACTCCTCATTAAATAAAGATCAAACTTCAAACTGGTAAGTTCTCATTTAATCTCACTATTATATTGCACACTCCAGCAGACAAATTTTTATAATGCATCCCGAATTGTGTTGTGTTGCCCGTAGTGTTATCTGTTTGAGTTAAGTTCTTTAATGGCACGTGGGTAGAAACAGTTAGTCTGCAAGTGCGGGCCTTCAAAGACCTGTATCGCCTCCCAGAGGGCAGCAGAGTCAAAAGGTGGTTGGCAGGGTGGGATGATTCCTGTGTGATGTTTGTCGCCCGATGTAAACATCGGGCCCTGTAAATGTCTTCCAGGGAGGGTAGTTGAGTGTTTGTGATGCTCTGTGCTGTTTTAATAACCCTCTGTAGTGCCTTCCTTCCAGCCACAGTGCAGTTAGGAAACCACACCAGGATGCCATAGGAGAGGATGCTTTTCACGGCGCACCAGTAGAAGGTCAGCAGTAGCTGCTGTGAGACATTTGCTCTCCGCAGAGTCCTCAGGAAATATAGCCACTGCTGTGACTTCTTTTTGAGAGTGATGGTGGTCACTGTCCATGTAAGGTCCTGGGAGATGTGCGTGCCCAGGAACTTAAAGTCAGTGACTCTCTCCACCATGTTTCCTTTGATGTAAAGAGGAGCAGGTTCCTCTCTCCTCCTCCTGAAGTCAATAACCAGTTATTTTGTTTTGGTAGGGTTGAGTACCAGGTCATTGTTAGTGCACCAGACAGTCAGTTTTTGGACCATCTCTGTAGGCAGAATCGTTGTTGTTATTTATCAGCCTTATCACAATCGTGTCATCTGCAAACTTAATGATCCAGTTTGTGCTCTGTGTCGGTGTGCAGTCATGAGTGCATATTGTGTAGAGAATAATACTCAGCACACAGCCTTGTGACGCTCCTGTGCTGAGCGTCAGGACTGGGGAGTGATTGGACCCGATCCCAACAGTCTGTGGGCGGTCTGTTAAGAAGTCCTTGATCCATCTGCATGTGTTAGCATTTACACCCAGGTCAAACAGTTTGTCCACCATTCTGCTGGGGATGATGGTGTTGAATGCAGAACTGAAATCCACAAACAACATCCTCACATATGGGTCACGGTTAGGAGAGGCAAGGGATAGAGGCGGGCACTAGAGAGTACACCAGTAGCTGTGCACCTTGAAAATAAGTACTCATTTTTGAGTGCTGTTGGGGTGGACAGCCTACCTGGGGGTAGCAACAGCGGCCTGGCCTGTGGTACAGACACCGGCCCTGTTGCTCAGTAGGGTAAGGAAAAGAAGAGGAGGGCATTAGTAATAGGGGCCTCTATAGTTAGGGGGTCAGATTGGCGATTCTATGGACGCAGTCTGGACCCGGATGGTGGATTGCCTCCCTGGTGACAGGGTCTGGGATGTTTCTGAACGTGTCCAAGATATCCTGAAAAGGGAGGGAGAGGAGCCTGAGGTCGTGGTACATATTGGTACCAATGACATAGGTAAAAAAAGAGAAGAGATCCTGAAAGGAGAATTTAGGGAGTTAGGAAGAGAGTTAAGGAAAAGAACCGCAAAGATAATAATCTCAGGATTACGTCCTGTGCTACGCAACAGTGAGAGTAGGAATGGAGCAAGGTGGAGGATAAATGCCTGGCTGAAGGACTGCTGCAGAGGGCAGGGATTCAAGTTTCTGGATCAGTGGAACCTCTTTTGGGGAAGGAGTGACATGTATAAAAAGGATGGGTTGCACTTGAACCCGAGGGGGACCAGTATCCTGGCAGGGAAATTTGCAAAGGCTACTGGGGGGACTTTAAACTAGAACGGTTGGGGGGAGGGACTCAAATAGAGAAAGCCAATAGACAGGGTCTGAGGCAGGAGGCAGAGAAGGGAAGCACTCAACATGTAGGGGGGAAACAAGAACAAATAAATAAACCGAGAATAAGAGGTGGTGGGTTTCCAGGGCAAAAATCAAAAGGAGCCACTTGTCAACATAATTGTATAAGGAGTAAGAGTAAGAGTGTTGTAAAAACAAGCCTGAAGGCTTTGTGTCTCAATGCAAGGAGCATTTGTAATAAGGTGGACGAGTTGAATGTGCAGATAGCTATTAATGACTATGCTATAGTTGGGATCACGGAGACATGGCTCCAGGGGAACCAAGGCTGGAAGCTGAATATCCAGGGCTATTCAATATTCAGGAGGGATAAACAGAAAGGAAAAGGAGGTGGGTAGCGTTGCTGGTGAGAGAGGAGATAAATGCAATAGAAAGGAAGGACATTAGCTTGGAGGATATGGAATAGATATGGGTAGAGCTGCGAAACTCTAAGGGGCAGAAAATGCTAGTGGGAGTTGTGTACAGGCCACCTAACAGTAGTAGTGGAGTTGGGGATGGCATCAAACAGGAAATTAGAAATGCGTGCAACAAGGGTAAAACAGTTATAATGGGTGACTTCAATCTACATATAGATTGGTTGAATCAAATGGGCAGTGGTGCTGAGGAAGAGGATTTCTTGGAATGTATGCGCATTAGTTTTCGAAACCAACATGTAGAGGAACCAACGAGAGAGCAGGCTATTCTAGACTGGGTATTGAGTAATGAGGGAGGGTTAGTTAGCAGTCTTGTTGTGAGTGGCCCTTTGGGCAAGAGTGACCATAATATGGTTGAGTTCTTCATTAGGATGGAGATTGACAGAATTAAGTCAGAAACAAGGGTTCTGAACTTAAACAAAGGTAACTTTGAAGGTATGAGAAGTGAATTGGCCAAGATAGACTTGCAAGTGATTCTTAAAGGGTTGACGGTTGATGTGCAATGGAAGGTATTTAAAGACTGCATGGTTGAATTACAACAATTGTTCATCCCAGTTTGGCATAATAATAAATCAGGGAAGGTATAAAAACAAAAGATTAAGCATACAAATTAGCCAGAAAAAGCAGCCTACCAGACGACTGGGAGAGATTCAGAGTCCAGCAGAGGAGGACAAAGGGCTTAATTATGAAATGGAAAATAGATTATGAAAGAAAACTGGCAGGGAACATAAAAACTGACTGCAAAAGATTTTATACATATGTGAAGAGAAAGAGATTAGTTAAAACAAATGTAGGTCCCTTGCATTCAGAAACAGGTGAATTGATCATGGGGAACAAGGACATGGCAGACCAATTGGATAACTACTTTGGTTCTGTCTTCACTAAGGAAGACATAAATAATCTGACAGAAATAGCAGGGGACCGGCAGTCAAATAAGGTGGAGGAACTGAGTGAAATCCAGGTTAGCCGGGAAGTGGTGTTGGGTAAATTGAACGGATTAAAGGCCGATAAATCCCCAGGGCCAGATAGTCTGCATCCCAGAGTACTCAAGGAAGTAGCCACAGAAATAATGGATGCATTAGTGATAATTTTTCAAAACTCCTTAGATTCTGGAATAGTTCCTGAGGATTGTAGGGTAGCTAATGTAACCCCACTTTTTAAAAAAGGAGGGAGAGAGAAAACAGTGAAATACAGACCAGTTAGTCAAACATCGGTAGTGGGGAAACTGCTAGAGGCAATTATTAAAGATGGGATAGCAGTACATTTGGAAAGTGGTGAAATCATTGGACAAATCAGCATGGATTTATGAAAGGTAAATCATGTCTGACGAATCTTATAGAATTTTTCAAGGATGTAACTTGTAGAGTGGATAAGGGAAAAGCTGTGGATGTGTAATATCTAGACTTTCAGAAGGCTTTCGACAAGGTCCCACATAAGAGATTAGTATACAAACTTAAAGCACACGGTATTGGGGGTTCAGTATTGATGTGGATAGAGTACTGGCTGGCAGACAGGAAGCAAAGGGTAGAAGTAAACGGGTCCTTTACAGATGGCAGGCAGTGACTAATGGGACCCCAGCTATTTACAATATATATTAATGATTTGGACGAGGGAATTGAATGCAACATCTCCAAGTTTGCGGATGACACTAAGCTGGGGGGCAGTGTTAGGTGTGACGACGATGCTAAGAGGCTGCAAGGTGCCTTGGATAGGCTGGGTGAGTGGGCAAATGCATGGCAGATGCAGTATAATGTGGATAAATGTGAGGTTATCCACTTTGGTGGCAAAAACAGGAGGGTAGACTATTATCTGAATGGTGGCAAATTAGGAAAAGGGGAGATGCAACAAGACCTGGGTGTCATGGCACACCAATCATTGAAAGTAGGCATGCAGGTGCTGCAGGCAGTGAAGAAAGCAAATGGTATGTTAGCATTCATAGCAAAAGGATTTGAGTATAGGAGCAGGGAGGTTCTACTGCAGTTGTACAGCGTTTTGGTGAGACCACACCTGGAGTATTGCGTACAGTTTTGGTCTCCAAATCTGAGGAAAGACATTCTTGCCATAGAGGGGGTACAGAGAAGGTTCACCAGACTGATTCCTGGGATGTCAGGACTTTCATATGAGGAAAGACTGGATAGACTTGGCTTGTACTCGCTAGAATTTAGAAGTCTGAGGGGGATCTTATAGAAACTTACAAAATTCTTAAGGGTTTGGATAGGCTGGATGCAGGAAGATTGTTCCCGATTGGATAGGTCCAGAACAAGGGGTCACATTCTAAGGATAAGGGGGAATTCCTTTAGGACCGAGATGAGGAAATCAGAGAGTGGTGAGTATCTGGAATTCTCTGCCACAGAAGGTAGTTGAGGCCAGTTCATTGGCTATATTTGAGATGGAGTTAGATGTGGCCCTTCTGGGTAAAGGGATCAGGGGGTATGGAGAGAAGGCTGGTACAGGATACTGAGTTGGATGATCAGCCATGATCATATTGAATGGCGGCGCAGGCTCGAAGGGCTGAATGGCCTACCCCTGCACCTATTTTCTATGTTTCTATGTTTCTATCACAGTTGAAGTGAAAGCAACAGGTCTGTTGTCGTTCAAGCTGGTGATGGATGTTTTTTTGGGAACAGGTACAATGGTGGCAGTCTTGAAGTATTTAGGGACAGTGCACATTGACAGAGAGCGTTTAAAGATGCCGCTAAATACCTCCGCCAGCTGGTCTACACAGTCCCACAGTACTCTCCCTGGGATCCGCAGTACTGGGCCAGCAGCTTCCTGGGGTTAACGCTGCGGAGTACTCTCCTGACATCCTCTGTGCCCACAGTGAGTGCCAGGTCGTCAGTGCTGGATGCGGCTGCAGGCGCAGGCTCCGCCTTACTCAGCTCAAAATGGGCAAAAAAGTGGTTCAGCTCCTCAGCCAGCAAGTTACTACTGCTGCTGGTGGTAAACTGCCTGTTGCCCTTGTAGTTGGTAAGTTGCTGAATACCCTGCCAATCACGCTGGGGGTCCCTCTCATTAAAGTGTCCCTCTAGTCTTCTTTCATAGGCTGCCTTTGCCTCTTTGATGGCTCTCTTTAATTTGGATCTGGCAGTGCTGTACAGTTCATCATTGCCGGATCCAAAGGCTGAGTTGCGTTCCCTCAGCAGCTTTCTGACATCACTGGTCATCCATGGTTTGCTATTTGGATAACACCTAACCTCTCTGTTGACAGTGACGTTATTGATGCAGTTCTGTATGTAGAACATGACTGTGGATGTGTAGTCTGTTATGTCCTGTTATGTTATAGTTATGAGGAACAATCCCTATTATCTGTGAGTCTGTTAAACTTACTAGAAAAAGAGTTGCTAAAAAGTTACATTGGATTAGAAGAAGTACCAGGAGAGTGGGTACTTGTTGTCAGAGTCGATGTATTTGACTGGTGGATCAAAATTTATCCAACCCTTGATAATAAAGCAGCTACTATTATCAAGGAGTAAAGAAAATTGTCCCTAGATTGGGCACCCTTATTTGACTTAATGGTCCACTACATATTGGAATAAATTGATTAAAATTATATAAACAGCTGGGAATTCCACAGCAATTGTGCTTATTGACCACAAACTATGGATTGAAAAGGGGTAAGACAGACCCTGAAACTCAAAATAGTAAATTGAAGGCTGAGATAATTTGGCTGAATTGATGCATTCCCTGTGGTTATTTTAAATAAGAGTAATTCCTGTAGGGAAATCTGGACTGAACTCGGCTGAAATCCATATGAGGAACCTTCATTAGGAGCACAATGGAAATCACCATTCGACTGCAGAGAAAACTGACCAGAGTTGAGCTAGGATCATAGTGTGGGAAGGATTGTATCATTGAGTAGGAGCAGTTACAGAGAGAGGCCTTCTGTTGACAGTGGATGAAAGGAACGCTTGGGTACATCTCCATCACTGTAAACATATCAGTGAAATATGGTTTGCTAACTTATTTCATCCCAGGTTCTCTTAGGAACTCTGTACTCTATTATGGATCAAGCACAGATGAACTATCAAGATTGATGGATGGGATTCGCGCCCATGAAAAGTCGGGAGGCGAAGACTCAACAGACGGAAACCATGAAGCTATGCCCACAAAAACTCGGGAAGCTTGATGAAGTTCTGGGAAAATACACCAACATATTTTTGTTAGAACATTTGTAAAGCAGTCATCATTGTATTCTGGGGTTATCATTAATGATAAGGGTTATCATAAATGATAAAACAGGTGAATGTTAATATTGAGCAAATCAAAGACACCATAAAATGGAGGATCCCTGCATTTGTCAGAATTGCTTAACCTTTGTCAGTGGACGTTTACAGGCTGTCGATGGCGCCAACCTGTCTGACATCAGATTAATATGTAAGGGTGAAAGATCCAGGTGTTCTCCTCATTTCCCCTTAATTGATAAAATGTATAAAAACTCTGCAAACAAACTTAAATGCATTAATGTGATTGGTTTACTGCAAAAGCATCGTAAATCGTGTAAATAATGTTGCGAGACAGTTACCTTGCTCTTTGTTGATTGGCTAAAGTGTTAAGCCCTGGCAGGTTTGTTTGAGTTCCTGGGTAAATGTTGCATTATTCTGTAAAGTTAGCTTCATTCCAAAAGCTTCTCCTAGAAACATTGTATGGGAGAATCTTTTTGGTTTGGGGAACTGTCAATAATGTACTGATGTAATTAATATGTTTGATTGGAATGTAAAGAGACCACCCCTATGTAGTTTGGCCCCTCAAGGTTCGTGGACCTATAAAAGGTGTCTCCACATTAGATGAGTATTGATCTTCTGGAAGTGTGCTTGGGACTGTGTGACCTTTTGTAGTGTTTCTGCTTGCATGAGGCTGAAGGGCTTGGTCAGGCAGAGACAAGGATCGAACCCACGGTGGATTAGGTATCGTATAGGGGATTTTGTTGTTCAATACAAAAATAAAGATTATTAGTTCCAGTTCTTGACTCAGTGGTTTTTTACTGAACTGGCCTGTGGTGTAAGCTTGAGAAGAGCGTATTTACAATGGCACACACTTAAACACATGTATGGCACTTGGTGAGGAGCTTCATTCCCTCTTGCAGACAGACAGAAGAAGTACAAGGGGTGCCCAGGGTGTTTTTATGCAGTGAACTCTGCAGAAAGGTAATGTTAGCCATTCTAGGAATTATCATTTCTCAGGCCATGATAATTAATAATCCTCCTTCACTGATCTAGCTCCTCCCAGCCAACCTTCCCTTGATTTAATGGTGAAAAGAGCATGAACACTGATTTACCTATACCCCTCATCTATGGACCACAACATTACATTTCTTCATATTTTATATTTACTAATGAAGTGGAAGTAGATCATTGGCCCATCAAGTCTATGCGGGCTCCCCCATTAATTTTCCCTGTAACCTATCTTCCCCATATTCCTAACAATTCTACCACCCACCTGCACAAGGGGCAATTTGTTTAAAATTGCCAATTAACCTCCCAATTTCTCATCTTTATCATATGGAAGGAAATGCATGTGATCAAAGCGAAGATGTGAAAGTCCCATGTAGATAGTGCGAGAGGTCAGGATTGAACGCTGGTCACTGGAGCTGTGAGGCAGCAGCTCCACTAGATGCACTATGCTTCCCATTCCTCGTTCAAGCTAGTAATAGAGTACAGGAATTGCAAGCAGGCAGTGATAAGAGTTATAGTCTGATGTCAAGTTTAGCTATCCATTCAACATCTTCGGGATATGCTGTGTTGATGGTCGTTTGGTTAGCAGAAATAGTTCTCAAAGGGCAGTTCTTTAGTCTATTGGTAAAGATCTGACTCAGGAGTTCCGAGTCAACTTTTGACTTGCTCTTCTTGTTCCACTTGTGAACCAGGTGCCTATATCTTCCCTGTTACAGTGGCTTGCAAAAGTATTCATACCCCTTGAACTTTTCCACATTTTGTCACGTTACAAACACAAACGTAAAAGTATTTTATTAGGATTTTATGTGATAGACCAACACAAAGTGGCACATAATTGTGAAGTGGAAGGAAAATGATACATGGTTTTCAAATCTTTATACTAATAAAAAAAGTGAAAAGTGTGGCAGGCAAAAGTATTCAGCCCCCTTTACTCTGATACCCCTAAATAAAATCCAGTGCAACCAAATCCCTTCAGAAGTCACCTAATTAGTAAATAGAGTCCACTTGTGTGTAATCTAATCTCAGTATAAACACAGCTGTTCTGTGAAGGCCTCAGAGGTTTGTTGGAGAACATTAGTGAACAAACAATGTTCCTTGGGCATCATGAAGCCCAAGGAAAACACCGGACAGGTCAGGGATAAAGTTGTGGAGAAGTTTAAAGCAGGGTTAGGTTATAAAAAAATATCCCAAGCTTTGATTATCTCACAGAGCACTGTTCAATCCATCATCCAAAAATGGAAAGTATATGGCACAACTGCAAACCTACCAAGATATGGCCGTCCACCTAAACTGACAGGCCGGGCAAGGAGAGCATTGATCAGAGAAGCAGCCAAGAGGCCCATGGTAACTCTGGAGGAGCTGCAGAGATCCACAGCTCAGGTGGGAGATTCTGTCAACAGGACAACTATTAGTCGTGCACTCCACAAATCGGGTCTTTATGGAAGAGTGGCAAGAAGAAAGCCATTGTTGAAACAGAGCCATAAGAAGTCCTGTTTGCAGTTTGCCACAAGCCATGTGGGGGACACAGCAAACATGTGGAGGAAGGTGCTCTGGTCTGATGAGACCAAAATTGAAGTTTTTGGCATAAATGCAAAACGCTATGTGTGGTGGAAAATTAACACTGCACATCACCGTGAACACACCATCCCCACTGTGAAACATGGTGGTGGCAGCATAAAGCTGTGGGGAAGTTTTTCTTCAGCAGGGACAGGGAAACTGGTCAGAGTTGATGGGAAGATGGATGGAGCCAAATACAGGGCAATCTTGGAAGAAAACCTGTTAGAGTCTGCAAAAGACTTGAGACTGGGGCGGAGGTTCACCTTCCAGCGGGACAACAACCCTAAACATACAGCCAGAGCTACAATGGAATGGTTTAGATCAAAGCATATTCATGTGTTAGAATGGCCCAGTCAAAGTCCAGACCTAAATCCAATTGAGAATCTCTGGCAAGACTTGACAATTGCTGTTCACAGACACTCTCCATCCAATCCGACTGAGCTTGAGCTATTTTGCAAAGAAGAATGGGCAAAAATTTCAGTCTCTAGATGTGCAAAGCCGGTAGAGACATACCCCAAAAGACTTGCAGCAGTAATTGCAGTGAAAGGTGGTTCTACAAAGTATTGACTCAGGGGGGCTGAATACTATTGCAAGCCACACTTTTCATTTTTTTATTTGTAATAAAATTTGGAAACCATGTATCATTTTCCTTCCACTTCACAATTATGCACCACTTTGTGTTGGTCTATTACATAAAATCCCAATAAATACGTTTACGTTTGTGGTTGTAACGTGACAAAATGTGGAAAAGTTCAAGGGGTATGAATACTGTTGCAAGCCACTGTATGTCCTTATCCAAACTTTCCTTGGAAGATTAAAGCCTGGGATTTGCTCATTCAGGACAGCGGTGAGGGAATGGTCAATATGGCGATGATGTGGTTTGGGGTGTCTGGGAGAGATCCAAGTGAGGTTTGCAATGAAAGGTATGTTCACATTCTTGCATGGAAATCAGGAAAACTCCTTAAAGAACAACCCATGATATAAGGGAGGGATTGTACTAGCTAGAATTTAGAAGATTGAGGGGGGATCTTCAATTCAATTCAATTCAATTCAATTCAATTCAATTCAAATTTAATGTCATTGCACAGATACAAGTATCGGTACAACGAAATGCAGTTTAGTGTCGGTACGTAGTGATAGCAATGTTTAGATAAATGCAGATAAATAAATACAGATTGTGGGAATCTATCGGCGGGACTCCGAGTTCAGCAGTGCGATCGTGTTATTGTAGAAGCTACTCCCACATCCTGCTGGGTGCGGGACCTGAGGCTCCTGTACCGCCTCCCCGATGGTAGGAGGGCAAACAGTCCATGGTTAGGTTGGGAGGGGGTCCTTGATGATCTTCCCAGCCCGTCTCAGACACCAACCGTTTCCGGTGGAGGGCATCCAAAGCAGGGAGCGGGGCACCGATGATGTGCTGGGCGGTTTTCACCACCCGTTGTAGTGCCTTCCTGTCTGCTACGGTGCAAATGCTGTACCATACCGTAAAGCAGGTGGTCAGGATGCTTTCGATGGTATACAGCGGTAGAAGTTGGTCAGGATCTGGGGGGACAGGTGGGCTTTTTTGAGCCTCCTCAGGAAATAAAGGCGCTGCTGCGCCTCTTTTTGACCAGCTTGGAGGTGTTGAGGGACCAGGACAGATCCTCCGAGATGTGTACCCCGAGGAATTTGTAGTTGGAGACCCCGCTCCACCTCAGTCCCGTTTATATGGATGGGGGTGTGTCTGCCCCCTCTGTTCTTCCTGAAGTCGACAATGATCTCCTTCGTCTTTTGGGAGTTAAGGACGAGGTTGTTATTGGCACACCAGGTTGTCAGGTGCTGGACCTCCTCCCTGTAGGCTGACTCGTCGTTATCGCTGATCAGTCCTACCACCGTGGTGTCGTCGGCAAAAAAAAAAAAAATTTTATGAAGGCGTTGGAGCTAAACTTAGGGATGCAGTCATGGGTGAAGAGAGTAGAGAGAGGACTGAGCACACAGCCTTGTGGCACGCCAGTGTTCAGTGTTATGTGGAGGAGGTGAGGTTGTTGATCCTAACAGACTGGGGTCTGTTTAGTGAGGAAATCCCAGTGTCCAATTGCAGAGGGAAGTGGAGATGCCAAGACCGCTGAGTTTGGTGATCAAGCTAGCGGGTATGACAGTGTTAAAGGCGGTAACTGAAGTCGATGAACAGCACCTGATGTAGGTGTTATTGCTGTCCAGGTGGTCAGGGCAGAGTGTAGGGCCGCAGATATGGCGTTCTTCTGTTGACCTATTGGTCCGGTAGGCAAAACTGATGGGGGTCCAGTGTGGGGGGGAGGCTGGCTTTGAGGTGAGCCAACTGATCAGCCGCTCGAAGCACTTGGCGATGACAGGGTGAGTGCCACTGGCCGGAAATCATTGAGACTCCCTGTCGCTGATTGTTTGGGCCACTGGCACAATGGTAGATGTCTTGAGGCAAGTGGGGACGACCACCCTGGGCCAGTGACAGATTGAAGATGTCAGTGAGGACCAGGGATAGTTGTCCAGCCACATGCCCTGAGCACCCGCCCGGGGATGCCATCGGGGCCGGCAGCTTTGTGCTCATTCACCTTGCTCAGTGCATCCTGAACAGCAGAGGTGGAGAGACTGAGGGGTTGTTCATGGCGGGGGTGGAGCACCTTTGATGGCAGGAGTTTTTGTTGTCCCGGTCGAAGCGGGCGTAGAAATAGTTTAGCTTGTCAGGAAGGGAGGCATTGTCTGGGGGGGGAGTTTAACTTTATGGTGATCGGCAATGGATTTGATTCCTTGCCACATGCGCCTGGGTCAGAGTTATTTCGGAAATGCTCCTCAATCCGCCCTTTTGTGATTAAGTTTAGCATTCCTAATTTCCCTTTTTCAGATTGGCCCTGGATGAGCTGTAACCCTCAGCATCGCCAGATTTAAAAGCGGCGGTCGCGAGCCTTCAGCAGGAGTCTGACCTCCCTGTTCATCCACGGCTTCTGGTTAGGGAAGGTCCTTATTACTTTGTGTGTAGTGACGTTTGTCCGTGCAGAATTTTATGTAGTCCAGAACGGTTGAGGTGTATGAGTTAATGTCCACATGGGAGTTGAAGGTGGCCTGGGTTGGCAAACAGACTCCAGTCTGTTTGCTGAAACTGTTCCTGTAAGACAGAGACAGCCCCCTCAGGCCAGACCTTCACTGACCTCACGGAAGGTTTCACACGTCTGATTCAGAGGTGTGTATTTGGGGAGCAGGAACAGAGAGAGTGGTCATGACTGTCCCAGGTGGGGAGGGGGAGGGCTTTGTATGCATCAGCAATGTTGGTGAATACTAGGTCCAGAGTCTTGTTACCTCTGGTTAGGCCATGAGAACATGTTGGTGGAATCTGGGGAGTACAGTTTTGAGGTTAGAGTGGTTGAAATCACCTGCAGCAATAAAAGCCCCCTCTGGGTGTGCAGTTAGTTGTCTGCTGATAGCAGCTTGCAGCTCCTCCATTGCTAGGCCTGGCATTAGCGTCTGGGGGTACATAGACTGCAGTGATAACAGTCGATGTAAATTCCCTGGGCAGATAGAAGGGCCTGCACTTTATCATCAGGTATTCCAGGTCAGCAGAGCAGTGACTACCAATCCTGACAGCGTCTGTAACACCATGAGTTATTCACATAAATGGCACAGTCCGCCGCCCTTAGGTCTTACCGGAGGTCCTCCGCTGTTCTATCGGCCCTGAAGACAGTGCGCCCCTCCAGCTCGATGGCGTTGTCCGGGATGTTGTCGGTGAGCCATGTTTCGGTGAAGACCATGGCGTTGCAGTCGGCGATCCGTTTGTGTGTGGTGATCCGCAGCCGCAGTTCGTCGATTTTACTCACCAGGGACCAGACATTCGCGAGGAAAATGCTGGGCAGAGCTGGCTGGTGCGGGTTCGATCTCAGCCTCGCTCGACAGCCTCCTTATAAAAACTTACAAAATTCTTAAGGGGTTGGACAGGCTAGATGCAGGAAGATTGTTCCCGATGTTGGGGAGGTCCAGAACAAGGGGTCACAGTCTAAGGATAAGGGGGAATTCCTTTAGGACCGAGATGAGGAAAACATTATTCACACAGAGAGTGGTGAGTGTGTGGAATTCTCTGCCACAGAAGGTAGTTGAGGCCAGTTCATTGGCTATATTTAAGAGGGAGTTAGATGTGGCCCTTGTGGCTAAAGGGATCGCGCGGTATGGAGAGAAGGCAGGTACAGGATACTGAGTTGGATGATCAGCCATGATCATATTGAATGGTGGTGCAGGCTCGAAGGGCTGAATGGCCTACTCCAGCACCTATTTTCTATGTTTCTATAAGAATCTTTCCCATCATATTCCCCAGTAGTGATAAAGTCAGTTACAGATCCATTAATTAATGCTTACACTTTCTCATGATATAACACACACACAACTGTGATAGAATTTCCTGGGGCATTTGTGCATCTGATTATATCTAATCATAAGGATTTGGATTAAATTATATCATGACACAAACGAAGACTTGAATCCCTTGTCAATATATTTACACAATGCTATCTGACCCGCTGAGTTACTCAGGCATTTTGTGTCTATCTTAAACCAGCATCTGCAGTTCGTTCCTGTACATATGCATTTTTTTAGACTCATTTTCTTTATGGTTTGTCCTTCAGGATTTCCACACATAATGAAGGAAAATCACGCTCTACTTTGTTGTGACCCAACAAGCAGAAAGATCCCTCACAGACACTACAAATGACAATGTTTGTATCCATCTAAGAAATTCTATCTTATCAGTAGTTTTTTGATTGCTGTATTTTTTCCACTTGAAGTACAGCTTGTGGTATCCGGAATGACAGATTGTGTTGATCAATGCGAAATGTCCAATTTGCTGAAATTTAGCCCCCGAGTCATAACTCCCAAGAATGACAGAACACCGGAACCTTTGCATTTCTTTTGAATATTCTGAAATATTAACTTTTGCTCTCCAGCACAATGATTACCCCAAATGTTGTCGAAAAATTGAAAGAAAAATATTCGGGGCACAAATCCTATTTCTGTGGAATATGTTTTTTTGCTGGAATGCATATTGTTTCTGTTCCAAAACAGCATCCAGGTTTTGTTGGGAAAGTGCATTGATGTGTTATTATTGCTTTATTGCTTTGACTTGGCGCAGCAGTACTGGAACTCAGCATTTTAGTTAACATCCTTACCTAACCCCAGATGACTTAATGCCTATGCAGTTGTTGTGAGAATATTTCCAATACTATTTAAATAGATCATCTGTTTCCAATTGTTTAAATGCTAAAATATATTTTCCTTTGATTTCCTGGGTGTTGGATAATTTCTAAAGCACCCTGAAATTATTTAAAACTATGGTGTGGGGTTCCAATAGATACAAAAACATTTTGCATGGCAAATTGTTGTTTTTGAAATGGGGCATCGGCATTGTAACCATTTCCGTTTAGGCATAGGACAGGATGCAGGAAGAGAAAGGAATAAGTTTTGGATATATTTTTCACTCATTATGTGTAATATATTTCCAATTTCACTACAAGGCTAACGGCCAAGAGGAATTACTGAATCTCAAATTATTTGAAAAAGCTGTTATCTGGTTAACAATACATTAAGCCCCCACATCTGTAATATTTCATAGACATAGAAACATAGAAAAATAGGTTCAGGAGTAGGCCATTCAGCCCTCTGAGCTAGAACCGCCATTCAATATGATCATGGCTGATCATCTAAAATCAGTACCCTGTTCCTGCTTTCTCGCCATATCCCTTGATTCCTTTAGCCCTTAGGGCTAAATCTAACTCTCTCTTGAACACATCCAGTGAGTTGGCCTCCATTGTCATCTGTAGCAGAGAATTCCACAGATTCACAACTCTCTGGGTGATTTTTTTTTCCTCATCTCAGTCCTAAATGGCCAACCCCTTATTGATTTTTCATTCCATCTCCCATCCAAACTTTCCATGAGGTCTAACCAAAGAGAGACACAAAATGTTGGAGAAGTTCAGCGGGTCAGGCAGCATCAGCATGTCAAAGAGGATTCTCTTGAACTTCTACTGGTGCACAGTAGAGAACATACTCACTGGTTGCATCGTGGCCTGGTTCGGCAACTTGAACATCCAGGAGCGGAAAAGATTGCAAAAAGTTGTGACCACTGCCCAGTCCATCACCGGCTCAGACCTCCCCACCATCGAAGGGATCTATCGAATTCACTGCCTCAAATAGGCAGCCAACATCATCAAAGTCCCACACTGTCCTGGCCACACACTCATTTCGCTATTGCCATCGGGAAAAAGGTACAGGAGCCTGAAAATTGTAACGTCCAGATTCAGGAAAAGCTTCTTCCCTACAGCCATCAGGCTACTAAACACAACAACAAATAAGATCTGAACTACAACAGACTATTATTATTATTGCACTATATTTGTTTATTTATTGAGTATGTGTGCATGTGTATATATTGACACTTAACTTTTTTTCTCCTGTTATGTACTATGTTTACATATTCTGTTGTGCTGCAGCAAGCAATAATTTAATTGTCCTATCTGGGACATATGATAATAAAACACTGATCAGCCAAATAATGATCAGCCATGATCACAATGAATGGAGGTGCTGGCTCGAAGGGCCGAATGTCCTCCTCCTGCACCTATTTTTCTATGTTTCTATTTAACATTCTTGACTCTTGATCTCTGAATAAAATGGATAGGTGACGTTTTGGGTTGGGTCCCTTCAAAAGATTGATGGTGGGGGGGACTGGGAGCAAGTAAAGACTAGGACAAATCAGAGTCAGTAACAGATGACCTTAGGTTCCCTGGTAAGCCAATTGTTGCCTTGATACAGTGTGATCCCAAGAGAGATACATCTTTGCAAACTGTGTAACTGGTTAACAAAATTTAAGTGGAGGACAAGACGGGAAGGGGAAAGCGAGGTGGGGGGGGGGGAGGGGGGGGGGAAGTGTGTAGAAGTGACCTAAAATCTGAGAATTTAGTCTTCATTCCGCTGAGTTGGATGCTACCCAAGCAAAATAAGAGATGTTGTTCCTCCAATTTGTATGTGGCCTCACTATGGCAATGGTGGAGGCCCAGAATAGAAAGTTCAACATTCTTGTGCCCCACCCAAGGTTTCCCTGCGGTTCCCGGAGGTTACCAGAAGTTTTTGTCAGTTTCGACCATTAGGGAGACTGACAAAAACCTCCGGGAACCGCACGGAAACCTTGGGTGGGGCATAAAGTCTCCAGAGGTTTCCGTTCAGGTTTCCTAAGTGGGACAGGGGCATAAGGATAATAGTCAGGTCTGAATTTGGGAGTTTCCGGGGGAAGAATTAGAAATCAGGCCACCAAATTAGCAGTTGATGATTGGGTTTAGGTAATCGAGCATGTAATTAGTGGCTGAATGGGGCTGATTATCAAGGGAGGTTCTATAGTTGTGCATGTGGCAGTGATGGGAGATTTGTAGGTTATGAAGGATTGGTAGGCGATGTTTCGTAAAGGCTGTGACCATGGGAAATGACAGGCTTGCTCCAGAGAAGGAACAAATCATTTGGAGGAGTGGGAAGCCCGTAGAATACCTAGAAAAATACATAATTGAGTTAATTTCCCTAGGCATAGTGAAGACTTGCTTTGACCCGAATGACCCATGTATTGAGTAGGCAACACACATGTGAATGAACCTTATGGGAACGGTATATCATTCTGCATCATTAGACTGCTGGGAAACTCAGATTATTTGCAGCTCAATACATGGAAGACTTAAAATGTAATTGCAGCATAACTTAAATGCTCAAATTTCAATTAGTTCTTAGAAATTGGATGACATATAAACAAAAATACAGTTCTTATCCATCCAATTTTATCACAGCCAATTTCAGCAATGCTATCAATTCTTCTGCTTCTCGTTAGTTGCTAAGCAATGATATTAAATGTTACCATAGAAATCATTTAAGCTAGTAACTTACAGTAAAAGGCAGAGATCAAGAATTTCTCACTTTTCTGCTCTAATTCATGTATTAGCATGAAATGAGGGAAGTCACGTGAGATTAATTTCTGTGGGCAAAGGAGAAATATTAAGGGACATGGGAAAGATGTGTATCAATATAGCCCAGATGCAGATCAGTGATGATTCTTCTAAAGAAACAAGGGATTGAATAAACTTTTTTTCTTTTTCTGTAATCTTCCGAACTCTTAGTTCATCAGCTCTCCTTTGGAGGTTGTCTTGGTTGAAACAATTGGTGTGAAACTTAAACAAATGGCAAACCATCTGCACTCCCAATCATTGTAAAGAAGCAGTAATACATTTATTTTACAGATATAAACTCACAGAGTATCTTGTTCATAGGGGAATCAAGAACCAATGGGCATAGGTTTAAGGTGAAGGGGAAAATATTTTAAAGGAATCTGAGGGGTAAGTTTTCCACGCAAAGAATGGTGGGTGTATGGAATGAGCTGCTGGAGGAGGTAATTGAGGCAGGGAATTTAGCAATGTTTAAGAAGCAATTAGACAGGTACATGGATAGGACAGGTTTAGAGGAATATGGGCCAAATGCAGGTAAGTGGGACTAGTGTAGATGGGACCTGTCGGTTGGTGTGCACAAGTAGGGCCAAAGGGCCTGGTTCCACACTGTATGACTATGACTCTATCAGAGTCAACATGCTGCTAAGTGAGGTTTGATGTAAAATAGTGCGGTCCAAACCGCAAATAGCTGAAAACAATGTTTGTTGGTAGACTGGGTCATACACCAATCTTTGCCAGTTAAAAAAACCATGCAGAGTGCAAGTTCTTCTGAATGATTTAAACATTCAAATACCTTTGAAAATCAATTAAAAAATAAAGGCTTATAAATGATTATTTTTTAAAATGAAGGAAATAAATCACAAAGTATTTCAAGAATTTTAAATAATGTTAAACCTTAAACCCTACTTGATGATCCACCAATGTCTGCCAGATTGCCCTGTTGCTAACCATTTGAACTCCCTTTCCCATTTCCATACCGATCTTGAAGATACAGCAGCCACAAAATGCTGGAGTAACTCAGCAGGCAGCATCTCTGGATGGAACACCTTATCTTGGGCGCAGATGCAGCATAGTCAGAGTAATTGGGAGTAGGGGTTAGAATCTTTGCAGGAGGCAGGGTGGGAAGAAGTGAAGTCTATAAACTGTGGGACTCAGTAGGCTTATAATAGATATCAGTTGATGGTCTATCTCCTGGATGGAGACAGTGAGATCAAGAAATGGTAGGGAGATGTCAGAGATGGTTCAAGTGAACTTGAGTGCAGGATGGAAATTGGTAGTGAAGTTAATTACATCTGTGAGTTCTGCATGGGTGCAGGAGATAGCCCTGATGCAGTCAGAAATGTAGTGGAGATAGAATTTGCAGATAGGGCCGGTGCATGCCTGGGACAGGGATTTGTGACGTACCCTACTAAGAGGCAGACATAGCTGGAGCCTATGCGAGTGCCCATGGCTACGCCTTCGATATGGAGGAAGTGGGAGGAGTAAAAAGGAGGAGTTGTTAAGCGTAAGGACCATCTCCGCTCGGCCGAGGAGTGTTACTGATCTTTCTGTCCTGGGCCTCCTCCAATGCCAGAATGTGGCACCTGGACACTGGAGGAACATCACCTCATATTCTGCTTAGGTACCTTACAAACTAAATGGTATAGACATTGAATTCTCCAGTTTTAGGTTCCTCCCCCCTCTCTTCCCTGTGCCCCACCTGGATTACATCCATTTCTCCACATCACCCTCTTCTCGCCCACTTCCGTCTTGTCCACTTCCACCATTATTTCTTCTTCTGCCTTCATAATTTGCACTGCTTCTAACCATATCTCACACTTTCTTGTCTTTTCATCTCTGGAATTCATCCCACAGTCTGCCGATCAACCTACCCCAAGCCTCCCAATCTCCACCCCCAACCCCCTACCATACAAACCTGCATCCACTTATCACTTGCCAGGCTTTTTTGCCTGCCAGTATTTCTCTTCCAGATTCTCCCCTAACACCATCCCAATCAGTCTGAAGAAGGGTCCCGATCCGGAATGTTACTTGCTCATGTACTCCAGAGATATTGCTTGACCACCAGTTACTCCCGCACTCAGTGTCATTTCTTTACACCTGCATCCACAATTCCTTGTGTATCCAAACACTATGCCTACATTTTACTGGAAAACCAATCCACCTCATTCACAAATGCCAGTCTGTCCTTGTGCCAGGTCTAACCGGAAGGCTATTGTTCAGTTAGCAGTGCTGAATTGTGATAGAGAAGTTTAATCCGTCTAATTTCTTAAATTTAAAAGTAGATTCCTGGCTCTTTATCACTTGAACTAATTCCTATGGTCCACTACACTTTTTGTCCATCAGCCAACATTATTAAAATGTTTACCCTGAAGCCAGCTACAAATCCTCCTCCTCTCCTTTATACTCCTCTGCTAGAGCAGTAATAAAGAATGTAAAAAGAATCTTAAGAAAGGTGAAAGTAAATCCAAAGGGTTTCTACAGCTATATTAATAGCAAAAGGATAACGAGGGATAAAATTGGACCATTAGAGAACCAGAATGGACAGCTATCTGTAGAGCCAAAAGAGATGGGGGAGATATTGAACAATTTATTTTCTTCGGTATTCACCAAGGAGAAGGATATTGAACTCTGTGAGGTAAGGGAAACAAGTAGAGTAGCTATGGAAACTATGAGATTCAAAGAGGAGGAAGTACTGACACTTTTAAAAAATATAAAAGTGGATAAGTCTCCAGGACCTGACAGGATATTCCCTAGGACATTGAGGGAAGTTAGTGTAGAAATAGCAGGAGCTATGACAGAAATATTTCAAATGTCATTAGAAACTGGAATAGTGCCGGAGGATTGGCGTACTGCGCATGTTGTTCCATTGTTTAAAAAGGGTTCAAAGAATAAACCTAGCAATTATAGACCTATTAGTTTGACGTCAGTGGTGGGCAAATTAATGGAAAGGATACTTAGAGATAATATATATAAGCATCTGGATAATCAGGGTCTGATCAGGAACAGTCAACATGGATTTGTGCCTGGAAGGTCAATGTTTGACAAACCTTCTTGAATTTTTTGAAGCGGTAACTAGGGAAATTGATGAGGGTAAAGCAGTGGATGTTGTCTATATGGATTTCAGTAAGGCCTTTGACAAAGTTCCCCATGGAAGGTTGGTTAAGAAGGTTCCATCTTTGGGTGTTAATGGCGGAGTAGCAAGATGGATTCAACAGTGGCTGAATGGGAGATGTCAGAGAAAAATGGTGGATGGCTGTTTGTCAGGTTGGATGCTGGTGACCAGTGGGGTGCCTCAGGGATCTGTGTTGGGTCCACTGTTGTTTGTCAAGTACATCAATGATCTGGATGGTGGGGTGGAAAATTGGATAAGTAAGTATGCAGATGATACTAAGATAGGTGGTGTTGTGGATAATTAAGTAGATGTTCAAAGTCTACAGAGAGATTTGGGCCATTTGGAAAAGTGGGCTGAAAGATGGCAGATGGAGTTTAATGCTGTTAAGTGTGAAGTGCTACATCTTGGCAGGACAAATCAAAATAGGATGTACATGGTAAATGGTAGGGAATTGAGGAATGCTGTGGAACAGAGGGATCTAGGAATAACTGTGCATAGATCCCTGAAGGTGGAATCACATGTAGATAGGGTGGTAAAGAAAGCCTTTGGTGTGCTGGCCTTTATATAAATCAGAGCATTGAATATAGGAGTAGGGAAGTAATGTTAAAATTGTACAAGGCATTGGTAAGACCAATTCTGGAGTATGGTGTACAATTTTGGTCGCCTAATTATAGGAAGGATGTCAACAAAATAGAGAGAGTACAGAGGAGATTTACTAGAATGCTGCCAGGGTTCCAGCAACTATGTTACAGAGAAAGGTTGAACAAGTTAGGTCTTTATTCTTTGGAGCGCAGAAGGTTAAGGGGGCACTTGATTGAGGTCTTTAAAATGATGAAAGGGATTGACAAGTTGACGTTGAAAAGCTTTTCCCATTGAGGGTAGGGAAGATTCAAACAAGAGGGCATGACATGAGAATTAAGGGACAGAAGTTTAGGGGTAACGTGAGGGGGAACTTCTTTACTCAGAGGGTGGTGGCTATGTGGAATGAGCTTCCAGCAGAAGTGGCGGAGGCAGGATCGATTTTAACATTTAAAAGTAAAGTGGATAGGTATATGGACGTGAAGGGAATGGAGGGGTATGGTCTGAGTGCAGGTAGCTGGGACTAGGGGAAAACAAATGGTCGGCACGGACTGCAAGGGCCGAGAGGGCCTGTTTCCATGCTGTAATTGTTATATGGTTATATGTTATATGGTTAAATGGAAAATATCACATATTTGCCGTGCCTCCCTTTCCCATAGACATTAGGTGACTCCCAGTTTCCAAGCCTTAGGAATATTCCAGATTGTTATTGCTGAACTGTACCACATCTCAACTTGATTTGGGGGTGTAACAGGCACTCAGGCTTCAAGGAGAAAATACATCATACATTTTGTCTTAAACCCACAGCTTGCATAATGGATGCAGGCAAGGTCTGTTTCTCCTATTTCAAGCATTTAGTTACTACATGAACCTCCCAAAATAACACTTGGGCAATCCTCTACTGGGAGTACCTGCCTATGGTGGTAGAGAGAATCTGTGGGTCACTTATTTGATGAATGTTCAAATAGCATTTATCATCATTTTGTGATGAATCTGTGGAATTCATTGCCACAGACAGCTCTGGAGCCCATGTCAATGGATATTCTTAGGGTGGAGTTTGATATATTCTCAATTAGTAACGGTGTCAAGGGTTATGGGGAGAAAAGCAGGAGAATGGGGATGAGATGGAAAGATAGATCAACCATGGTGGAGTAGAATTGATGGACCAAATGGACTAATTCTGCGACTAGAACTTATGGACTTATGAATTCACACAAAACCCTGAGACCATTGTTACACCTTTTTTGTCTAATTTACTAATTGGCAACGTCCTCCAGGAATTGGAATAATATTGTACTATGGTGCAGTATATCTTTTTGAGACCTGGTTGCAAACATCACACTTAATGGCTTACATTGTTACATCCAGGACAAGGGTTCCCACCTGGGGTAAATTTACCCCCAGGGGGAAAATTTTACCTACCCAGGGGGTAGATTTGTTGATTCTGGATTTGTACATATGTTTTCTCATTGACTGACTGTGTTTGGTTCTATCAATAGTTGTTCATAAATAAGTGAAATAACATTGTTATGTGATATTAAAGTTGCCAGGGGTAAATGGGACGGAAATATTTGGGAACCCCTGACTTAGGAGTATTTGCAACACTGTTGAGAAACACAGGGCAATTCTGTTATTTGCATGTTGTATGTGTCTTTCGAAAAAAAATATTTGGGTGACCATGGCAATGTTTCAATGCCAAACATAGTAGTGATTTAGAAAGCTATTTAGGTCACAACATGCTCATTGTTGCATTTTCAAATATGCAAGATTCCTGGGAACAAATTGACTTCTCAATTTCTTACATTGCAATGGCAACATTTGGCCAAAAATACCTTGGATTATGGAAGATACTATAAGCTTTCACACAGAGAGTGGTGAATCTGTGGAATTCTCTGCCACAGAAGATAATTGAGGCCAGTTCATTGGCTATATTTAAGAGGGAGTTAGATGTGGCCCTTGTGGCTAAAGGGATCAGGGGGTATGGAGAGAAGGCATGTACAGGATACTGAGTTGGATGATCAGCCATGATCATATTGAATGGTGGTGCAGGCTCGAAGGGCCGAATGTTCTCCTCCTGCACCTATTTTCTATGTTTCAAAGCTTATTTATCTTTATACTTTAATCCATCATCTTTCCTTTAGTTGCAATGTAAGTATTTCCCTCTTGGTGAGTAATTTCCGGTTGTATCTACTCAGAAACCAGTTTAGTTTTCACCTAATGCACTGAAATTCCAAGCTGCCACTATAATTCCTGACTCTCAGTCTGAAGAAGGGTCTTGACCCAAAACATCACCTATTCCTTTTCACCAGAGATGCTGCCTGACCCATTGAGTTAATCCATCATTTTCTCTCCATCTTCGGAGTAAACCAGTGTAAATCCTGGCCAAAATGGAGCCAGAATAGAACCAAAAGTTAGCAGAGGATTCATGCATTGCAAGGCCATTTTGGTCAAGTTTGTATTTCTGTATATAAAAAGCCACAAGCTTCTGGCCGGTGCCAGGAAGTCTGGGTCCCAGATCAATGTTGCAGATAAGAAATGTATGAGTATCTCTTCAATTGTCAGTATCAATGAGATTCTTGCAGAGGAACTCCAAAGTATTGTAAATGCATGAGTTTGATTGCGTTGCCGCAAAATAATTGTAAATAATGTAAATGATGTTGCAAGACAGTTACCCTACTGTTTGTTGAATGGCCAAAGTGTTAAGACCGGCCAGGATTGTTTTCAGTTCCAGGGTAAATGTTGCATTATTCAGTTAGTTAGCTTCCCTCCTGAAGCTTCTGCCAGAAACATTGCATGGAAGACTCTGTAATTGCTTGGGGAACTGCCAATAATGTATTGATGTAATTAATATGTTTGATTAGACTTTAAAGAGACCACCCCTATGTAGTTTGGCCCCTCAAGTTTCGTGGACCTATAAAAGGTAGCTCCATCTTAGATCGATGTCGATCTTCTGGAGGAGCTCTTGGGACTGCGTAAATTTTTGGAGTGTGTCTGCTTGCATGTGTTGAAGGGCTTGAATGTGTTGAAGGGCTTGGCCAGGCAGAGTCAAGGATGGAACTTGCGGTTGTTTAGATATCGTGTAGAGGATATTCTAACTAAGAATAAAGTTTAGTTGATCCAGTGATTGAGTCAGTGCTTTTGACTGAACTAGACTAGGGAGGTATGCTTTAGAAGAGCATATTTACATTGGGGGCTCATCCGGGATCTCAACGGACCTCCAAACAGAAGCTTGTGATTAAGGGTGTGGAGCTGTTCCTGATTGCGAGTGTATAAATCGGTGCCGCGGTACGGTTTTCGCATCAGTTTTCACGACTTCACTAGTCGGAGCAGAGCGATCATTTGCAGGCTTGGGAAGGGACCCAACGAGACCGTGGAACAGAGTCTAGCAAGCACTGGGGGCAAATATGCCTTTGCGGTTGGAGGCCCTCAAGGGTTGGGTTAAAGGCCATCTCCTTTGGGTTAAAGGCCCATAAAACTAGGGTTGGGTTGAAGGCCTTCTCCTTTGGGTTGCAGTCCTGTAAAACTTGGTCAAAGTTAGTAGTTGCTGTTGAGATCAAATTAGGGTTGGGTTAAAGACCCTCCCCTCTGGGTTAAAGCCACGTAAAACGTAGGGTTGGGTTTAAGTCCCTCCCCTTTGGGTTAAAGGCTTGTAAAACTATAACGGTTAGAGGCCCAGCCCAGAATTCAATATCCGATTTGATGGGATATTTAAAGACAAAACTGGGTTCAAATAGTACTAAGTGCCTTATCTGAAAATTTCATGCATTATTTCTCGAGTTATTTATGAAAATGTTAAAACATTTCAAATAGCTTGGAAAATAAACAAAATGATCTCACTGATGATGTCACAATGGCTCTGCCGCTGCCCTATGTTACACACGCAGTGAGTGACATCACCGCCTCCCTCCCCTCCCCTCTCCACCCCCCTCGATTCTTCAAAAGATGCAGAAAGAATGAGCAACTCGGCTCTGTACTGCAGCTCCCGAGCACTTCCGAGGGCTTCTGAGTGCATCCGAGCACTTCTGTGTGCTTCCGAGGGCTTCTGAGGTCACAAGCTCTCACAAGCACTCACGAGCTTCCGTCTTGCTTTTGCAGAACTTTCAAAATGTTCATTATATCACTTTGATGAATGAGGCTTAATGCTGACTTCCGCATCTCTAAAGATAAGAGTCTGATTGAACATCATTGTTTTGGTTTAACTTCAAAGACATTGCATTTTTTGTTCTGTTTAGACTTTCCGGTGTCTCACTTAACTGTACTATTTCTTAAAGATAGCATTTAATTTGAAAGACAGTGCTTTTTTAATTTTAAAATATATTTCTATTTTTTTAATGTTTGTTTTATTAGAAGCAATTGTACAAAGAGAAAGTAATCGACATAAAAGTTGTACAATTTTCGTACTGCTTCAATTTTAACATTTTATAAACTAATAACTAAATCGGAAAAAAGGATAAAGGAAAAAAGGGGAAGAAGAAAATGAAAAGAAAGAAAGGATTTCGCGAAAGACACGAAAAGGAAAAAAGAAAAACACAGAACTAATTAAGAAGTGAAAGAAGTGGAGATATATCCCACTACCCTTCCATACGTCCACTCACTCGACCCTAGTGTCGGTTTTGAGTCTGTGTTCAACCATTATGTTGTTGAAGAAATTCAATGAAAGGAGACCATATTTTGGAAAATGTATCTGGTTTGTTAGTCAAGACAAGCCTTAATTTTTCTAGATGTAGTGTCTCGGTCATTTCTGTGATCCACATCTTCACTGTAGGGACTGTTATCTTTTTCCAGAATTTAAGTATACGGGTTTTTGCGGTTATTAAACCATTGTCAAGGAAGCGTCTTTGAGATATCGTTAGATTAGGGCAGCCCTCTGACATTCCAAATATAATTAATTTTTAATCTGCTCCAATTGAATTTTAAGTGTTTTAGAAATGATATTGAATATTTCCGTCCAGAAGTTTTGTATTTTTATACAGGATACAAAAGAATGAGTTAAGGTGGCTTCTTGAAAGATACATTTATCTCGGAGAGGAGAGACAGTTGGGAAGATCTTGTTCAATTTGGTCTTTTAGTAGTATAACATATGTGATACTTTAAATTGTATCAGGCAATGCCTGGCATTTAAAGAATAGTAATATATGTATTGTTGGCTTTCCTCCCATATATCTTTCAAAATGGGTAAACCCAGCTCATCCTCACATCCACGCCTATAAATCTCAGAGGGTGGGTGTCAATATTTAGGAGAGTTACAAATGTAAGATATTGTATCAAGACTTGCATCAGCATGTCTATTCAAACAATCATAAATATATCTGGACCAATAAGAGGACAGTCTTGTGTTTATGTTTTCACATAATCTCGGATTTGAATTTATCTAAACAAATTATTGGCATTCAAGTGATATTTCTCCTGTAGTTCTTGAAAAGAAGAGAGTGTCCCCTTAGAAACATAGAAAATAGGTTCAGGAGTAGGCCATTTGGCCCTTCGAGCCTGCACCGCCATTCAATATGATCATGGCTGATCATCCAACTCAGTATCCTGTACCTGCCTTCGCTCCATACCCCCTGATCCCTTTAGCCACAAGGGCCACATCTAACTCCCTCTTAAATATAGCCAATGAACTGGCCTCAACTACCTTCTATGGCAGAGAATTCCAGAGACTCACCACTCTCTTCTTATAGAGGTCTCCCTCAGTATTGATTCCCAGTGCCCAGTGGACGACATCGTCGGGAGCTCGCAGGTCACAGGTTGGTGACCTGTTTTTCCGGAGCTCCCGCAGCAACAGCTGCGTCCGCTGGACTGGAGGGCGGCAGCTTCGGCAGCTTTGAACGGCCCAGGCCACGGAGTTGAACTGGCCCGCTCGCGGAGTGCGGTTCACCCGCGGGACTTATTTACATCACCCGGTGCGGTCACAACATCGGAGGCCCGGGTCGCCTCAGCGCAGAGGAAGAGGAAGAGGAAGAAGGGAAGAGACAAAGACAAGTTTTTTGCCTTCCACCACACTGAGGAGGTACCTGGTGAACTCATTGTGGTGGATGTTAAATATGTGTTTATTGTGTGTTTTGTTATTTACTATATGTATGACTGCAGGCAACAAAATTTCGTTCAGACCGCAAGGTCTGAATGACAATAAAGTTTTCCAAGTTCCAAGATTCTTCCATTGAACAAACACCACATCTAAAATAGACGGTTTAAACAAAGGATTATTTGCAATAGGCAGAAGGAGAGACATATTTCTCAATTTCAGACTGAATTTCAGCTGTTTCCAGATATGGATAGTACTATGTATTATTGGATTTTGCTCAAACGTTGACTTATTCCAATGTATTAGAGATAGGATGATCGAGCCTATACAAGAAGGCAAACAATATTCCCTCTCCACTTTTAACCAATTTACATCTTGACAGTTGTACAAATTAGGTAGAGCTAATCCTCCATTTTCTTTTGATTTGCACAAATGTCTTTTGTGTAGTCCGTGGGTTCTGTAGTCCCAAATAAAGTTAGTGACAATAGAGTCTTATTTTAAAGCTTTTAGGCAGATATATCGGTATTGATTGAAATAAATATAAAAGTTGCGGAAGGAAGATCATCTTTATGGCATTGAATCTGCTAATAAGGGAGATAGGAAGTGTTTTCCAAAATTGGATGTAGGCATACAATTTAGTGATTAATGGTGGGAAGTTTATTTTAAACAAAGAGGAATACTTTCTAGTCGTGTAAATTCCAAGATATCTGAACTTTTCAGTAACGGTTCTGAAAGGAAATTGTTGGACTTCTGGTGGCGCCATGGAGTAATGAAAAGCGCAGCACTTAGCTCTGCTCCTAAAAAATCTATGAATTTGCTTAAAAAGATGCTTTGGAAGACGGGATCGATTTAAAAACACTTATTGGAGCTGCTTGACGATGCGCTGGTGACGTCACCAGAAATGGCCGTGAAATAAAAGAGGATAAAGGTATCCCCAAAGCCCTCAAAGACCCATCACAACTCATTTTTGAAAGAATTGGCTAAAACTCAGCAAAAATCAGAAAGTTCCGAAGAATTAGCCTCTGAAATGGCTACAAAGGAGAAAGAGATGGAAGAAATGAAGCAGTCGGTAAGAGAGTCATTAAAGAAAGGCTATGCTGTTATACTACATGATGAGATTTCTGAATTGAATAAAAGCATGACTAATAACATGAAGCGTGAGAATCAGGAAATCATTGATACAATCAGTAATTTAAGTAAATGCATTGATAATGTTGAAGAGGATTTAACTGAAAAAATAAACGGGTGGAAAAACATTGCAACGAGAAGTTCAACTTTTCTCCATACTACCACAGCATATAACACTGCTATGAAAGATATGGGAATATTGTTGAAACAAATGTCTGAAGATATGAAGAGAATGAGGAAAGATCAAGAGCGTGTCTTGGGGCAACTGGCCAAAATGACTGATAAATGCCTTGATTTGGAAGCACGCAAGACGGCAGAATTTAAGAATTGTTGGAGTGACAGAGGGAAAGGAGGGAAAGGACCCTCAGGAGTTCGCTGCCAACTTACTTAAACAAGTATTCAAACTGCCTATCAAACTGAATATAGATGTGGCACATTGGGTGCAAAGAGCTCTATCAAAGCTAGCAGCCCTCCAAGACAGATCATAGTGAAATTTTATAACATTTCTGCTCTGGAAGATATTATGAAAAAAATCCCATACGGAACGAATCTGATGTTTGAAGAGGATAATCTTAGGATTTTTCAGAGATTATCCCGCTGAAGTCGCTAAAAATCGGGACTTGTTTACAAACACAAGACAGATCCTGAAAGGAATTTAAAATGTAAGATACGGCATAATGTACCCTGCAAAAATGAGGATCACTTACAAGGATATGGAATGTGCTTTTACTGACCCAGAAGAAGCATACAAACATGCTCAAGAAATCATAAAAGAGATAGATGGATAAGTAAATCACCACGACTATCAGGACACGGTTTTTATTTTTACAGATATCGGCAGAGGGGAAGCTGAGAAAACATGACTTTCTAATGATTAAGACACCTTATCTTCTTTGCAATATGTAAAGAGTGCAGGCATACACAGATGAATCTTTACTACTACTTTATTAAACATACTCACACATCACTGCCCTAGCTGTACGTGGTCTGTCACGGACACTAGAGAGAGTGCTAAGGGTGGGAAGGTCACAATTATACTGGCTGGTGGGGGAGTGGTTAGCAAGGGCTTCGTCACTACTATTAAAGGTGTACATACATATCATCTATATCCTACCTCTATAAAAACAAAACAGCAAGTAGTGACAGGGTGACCACGTCTCGTGTGCTAAGGGAAAGTAAACAGCAGTAATACAGGAACTCAAAATCACACGTAGTCACCATAATGATCTGTTGGCCTGACCAGGCAACCAGACCGGGTCCGGACTTCGTCATCACATCCCCCCCCCAATGGGAATGATAGGGACTGGCGCCGAGGCAGGACGGGAGCCACGGACAGGAGAACTCCTGGGCGATGGAGGCAGTGGAGAGGACGGAGAGGGGTGAGGCGAGAAGGCTGGAGAAACAGGGAGCGTAGCGGGAGGATGCACCATAGAGGGCCGAGAGGGAGGACTAAGCTGGGTGGGCATGCCGCGAGGCGGCGAATGCAGCACAGGGGGGGCATAAGGAGCAGCCGGAGGGGGACGAGGCTCGTTCACGAGCCGGAGATGTTGACGAGATCTACGGTAGATTATGCCATCGTGGTTGACAAGGTATGAACGAGGGGAGCCAGCAGAACCGACAACAACGGCAAGCCTGGAGTGGCCAGAGGTGGACCGCATATGGATGACCTGGCCAGGAAAGGGAGGACAGAGGACATGGCAGGACTTGTCATGGGAACGCTTCTGGATACGGTGTTTGTGGTCGATTCATTTCCGGACCGTGGCAGGTTTAAAAACGGAGGGAGCAAACGACTGCTGTGACACCGGGATCGGAGGCCGCGAACACGGGACATGAGGCGCTGAGCCGGGGACCCCAGGGTATGGTCGCAAGAGATGTTACGGAGGTTCAGGAGAGTCAGGTAGAGCGGGACAAGCGGCAGCATTCCAGCAATCCTTTGACACTGCGGACCGCGCGCTCAGCCAGGTCGTTGCTCTGCGGGTACTCCGGGCTGCTGGTGTAATGACGGAAATTCCAGCAATCAGCAAAAGCACGGAATTCGGTACTGGTGAATTGACTGCCGTTGTCCGACTGCAGGCTGGCCGGGGACCCAAAAGTAGTGAAGTGGCGGGGCAGCTTTTCGATGACAGCAGATGAAGACAAAGAGTGAAGCTGGTCAACCTCGAACCAGCTGGAGTAAGAGTCGACAAGCACGAGAAAGTGCTTTCCGCACCACTCGAAAATGTCAGTTGCCAGCGCAGACCAGGGGAGGTCGGGAGCAGGCTGCTGCAAGAGGGGCTGCCGCTGCTGTTGCAGGGCGAGGCTGTTGCAAGTAGGGCACGAGGAAACCTTGTCCCAGAAATAACGAGTCATATCAGGCCAGTAGAACTGATGTCGGCATCGGTGAGTGATGTCAGCATCAAAGATCAGAATGTCAGGTTTACGACAAGCAGAAGCCATCGCGACGCAGGGAGGGTGTACTGGGACTAAAGAAATAGACAGGAGACGCAGGAGAACAAACTTCTGACACCATGTGAAGAGTGCAGGCATACACAGATGAATCTTTACTACTACTTTATTAAACATACACACACACATCACTGCCCTAGCTGTACGTGGTCTGTCACGGACACTAGAGAGAGAGCTAAGGGTGGGAAGGTCACAATTATACTGGCTGGTGGGGGAGTGGTTAGCAAGGGCTTCGTCACTACTATTAAAAGGTGTACATACATATCATCTACAGAATGCCAACTCAAGGACATACCTTTTCCTCTTCAAATGTAACACTGAAAAATAGGGGGAGTGGCGGAATGGAAAAATCAATACAAACGGACTTGAAAATAACATTTTTCGAATTTAAAATATTTTATAATTTTAATCCTATACTAACATATAAGCTACAGCAATCAAATCTAATGCGAATTGGTATAACGGTATAATGTAATAATGATTAACTCCTCCGGTGAGGGGAATGGGGGGTTTATTTCAAATCGTTAATGAATGTCCAGATTTAGGACAATGAGCTAATTATAATGAAAGATATTAATAACATACTAACAAACTAACCCCATATCATAAATTAGGTCCCACTTATGCCTGAGTGGAGGGGTGGAGATTCAGACACTTGGCATACAGCCATGAGTCTGATTCTGGTTAACCCCTTCCAACCAGCAGCTTACTACTATAAGAGACCGGGATCTGAATGTGAAGTAAACGTAAAAACTGTTAGTATATAGTAAATACTAGACAATTTGAAGACTTAATTAGATATACAAATTTGTAGTTTTGCTATATATCACTGTCTTGAATTGGCCCTTCTTCCCTTTTGCAATATTGGTCAAGGGAGCGGAGCTAAATGTAGATTAACATCAACGGAAGTTGTTAAACACATAACTACCACCAATAGGTGGCTATTTTTTTTACAGTATCGTAATTTTTAGATACTGTAATATCACTTTTTTAATTTTTATATCACTTTACACTTCTTTGTCTTTTTTCTTAAGGATGTTTAAAAGGGATATACCAACAGGACATAGTGCCCAACCAACACCTAGAGTCCTGAGGTATCTCGTTGCACCATATGACTTAAAGGTATCAAAGTAATTTAAAATGCAAGACAATAAACAAAATAAAATTGGAGGAATCATGGTTTGCAGCTGAAACATAAGGGGTGCTAATGAGCCAATTAAAAGGGGTAAGATTTTCACATAATTGAAATCACTCAATTCAGACATAATTGTTTTACAAGAAACACACTTGAAACTTCAAGCCCAGACAAGACTGAGGACAAATTGGATAGGTCAAACATATCACTCTTCATATATCTCTAAATCTAGAGGCACGGCGATTATTATTCGTAAAGGTATACCATTTAAATCAATGAATATCATAGCAGATAAAGAGGGGAGATATCTCATAGTTACTGGAGAGATCCACTCTACCCCACTCACTATGGTAAATATTTACATGCCTAATTTTGATAATCCCAAATTTTTTAATAAAATCCTGAATATAATTTCAGTTTAATTATCAAAATGTGATAATTGGGGGAGACTTTAATTGCATTTTAGATCCTTATTTGGATAAATCTGCACAACAAAAGAGGCATAACATAAAATCTAAAACTAGTGAACTCCTAAATACATACATACAAAGCACAAATATAACAGATGTATGGAGGATCACTAACCCAGTTGGAAGGGAATACTCTTTTTACTCAATGGTACATAAAACTTATTCACGTATCGACTGTTTTTTAGTGGCTACGAAATTAATTCCTTACACAAAGAATCCTAAATATCATAATAGCATTATCTCCGATCAATCTCCGTTAACTTTTTTCTTAAAACTACAAGGACTAATAAAAAATCGTTTTGGAGGTTTAATCCTCAAATTCTAAATGACCCACAAGGTGGTATATATATATATAAAACAACAGGTGGAACTTTTTTTGAGACCAACGGCACCCCACGTATTTCACCCTCTTTATTATGGGAATCTTTTAAGGCATTTATCAGAGGATCTATAATTTCATAGCAAGCTTTTCAAAATAAAAAGAATAAGAATGAACAATTGCTTTTAGAAGAACGAATTAGACAACTGGATCTAGATAATGCTAAAGAACCAACTATAGACAAACACAATAAAATAACAATACTGACATTTAAATTAAACAGAATCTTATCTGCAAAAGTTATAAGAATATTTCAAATTACAAAACAGGAAAACTTTGAATTCGGCAATAAACCATATAAACCCTTGGCACGTCAATTGAAAAAACGGGAAAAGGATCATACAATTTCAAAAATTAAATCAGATAAAGGTGAATTGTTAACATTATCTAATGATATCAATAAAAGATTTGCCCAAATGTAAAAAAAATTATAAACATCCAAAACATCAGCAGATAGTACCAAAGTTATAAATTCTTTGGATAACTGCAACCTCCCAAAATTTAATCTTCTGGAACAGGAGAAATTAAGAGCTCTGGTCTCAATTATGGAAATAGAAGAGACAATAAATTCACTGAAGAATGGTAAAACCCCTGGACCGGATGGATTTAGTAATTCATTTTATAAAAGATTCTATGAGATAATATCACCACGGCTACAAAAACTGTACACATACGCTTTCAAAGAACAAACATTACCAGAAACATTAGCGGAATCAACAATTACACTCATACCTAAAAAAGATAAAGATTTAGAAGACCCTGGCTCATATAGAGCCATCGCACCGTTAAATGTACATCAGAAATACCATCGAAAACCCTAGCAAGAAAATTGAGTAAATATGATGGTAAATTAATAAATGCGGATCAAACATGGTTTATACCCAAGAGATACTCAATCATTTGAGACGTCTGTTTAGTATAATGCACTCATACAAAACTGAAGAGCAAGACTTATCAATGATTGAATTGGACGCAGAAAAAGCATTCGACCAAGTGGCTTGGGAATACCTCTTCAAAGTATTGCAACATTTTCAAATTGGAGAGAACATTATTTCATGGGCAAAATTAATGTATGACAAGCCAACTGCGAGAACATTCACTAATAATATACTGTCTCCGAAGTTTCAACCATCCAGGGGCAATAGACAGGGATGTGCATTATCACTCCTGCTAATTGCTCTTGTGATGGAACCCTTAGCAGAAAGCATAAGAATGCATCCGAATATCCATGGTTATATCACAAAATACTCAAATAATAAAATATCACTATACGCAGATGATGTACTATTATATATTACAAAATCGCAAACCAGCATACGAAACATGCTAAACCTAATAGAGGATTTTGGATCCTTTTCAGGATACAGAATAAATTGGAATAAAAGTGAAATTATGACGATAAACCCTCAAGATCCAACACATCTTTTAAAATTCCCTTTTAAAATTGCTGCAAAAAATTTAAATACTTGGGAATCAAAATTACCAGAAAATATAAATGTTTATTCAATGCAAACTATATGCTCTTACTTACTAAATTAAATGCCTTGATTACATTTTGGAAAACACTTCCGATCTCTTTAATAGGCAGAATAAACGCCATAAAAATGATTTTTTTTACCACAAATTTTATACTTATTTCAATCAATACCAATATATTTACCTTAAAAGTTTTTCAAAAATTTTTATATGGGACTATAAATCCCATTGAATCCAAAGAAGACACTTGTGTAAACCCAAAGAATTTGGTGGACTAACACTCCCCAACTTTTTGTACTATTGTTGGGCAGTAAATATCAAAAATGTAATTCACCTGTGGGACAATTCTGCCCAATGGGTGGATTGGATAGTAATGGAGAAAGAGGATTGTTCCCTTTTTAATATAGGAGCGATCCTTCTCTCAACGATAAAATTGAATAATACAATATATAAGAAAAACTCAATTATTCATAGTACTATTAGAATTTGGAAACAAATAAAATTAATTCTCAAATTAAGAAACCTATTACTTCTCTCTCCTATAGTTAATAATCTATCGTTTGAACCATCCATTATTGATAAAGCATTTACCCATTGGGAAAGAATAGGAATTAAAATGCTTGGAGACATGTATGAAACGGGAAATTTTTTATCATTCCAACAACTACAACTCAAATACCATCTGAAAAGTAATCAATATTTTAAATACCTTCAAATCCGTGACTATTTAAAAAACCATACACAAGAATACCAAACTCTGACTCCAGATCTATTAGATGAAGCTATGAACAGAAATGTGGACTCAACTAACTTAACATCATACTGTATAATATCATTCTAAATATAGAAATACCATCACCTGACACAATTAGAAGAGATTGGAAACAAGAACTATCTATAAAAATCTCAAAAGAGAGATGGGATAAATACTTGCTATATGTGCATAAATGCTCAATCAACGTAAGATATCTTAATTCAATTCAAAATGTTAACTTTATCTTTATCTTTATTTCGAACGATTAAAAAAGAAGAAAAGAAAAGATGAGAATGAATAAATAAAAGGAAAATTATATATATATACATATATACACACATAAATACATACACACATACATATACATATACATATCACATACACATATACGCACATACACATATACATAACATATATGTACATACATAAATTAAAAAATCAAAAGCCAATTTCAACATAATACACATTAGACTCGTTCGAAAAGGGATAGGAAGAAGCCTATGCTTGTCAAGTTGTACCCCCATTCTTCACCATTAACAAATGCAATATTCAATAAAATAAATTAAACAGACAATTCAAATAAAACTACTCCAATCAAGCTATTAATTAAAAAAAAAACAAAAAAAGAAAAGAACAAAAGAACAAGCACCATTAACATCTGTGAGATTTACATTCTCCTTCCTCATTACTGTACTTTTCAAGGATATATCTTTTGTACATTTTTTTTAAATTGCATTATATTCATACTTTGTTTAATCGTTTCGTCAAGACCATTCCACAAAACCACCCCACACATTCCACAGAACCACCCCACAAATACACATAGTTTTTAAATGGGTCCGAGCATAATGCTGTTTCAAGTTTAGTTTCCCTCTGAAGTTATAACCCCCCTCTCTGTCTTTGAACAGTTTTTGTATGTTTACAGGTAGCAGTTTATTTTTTGCTTTATAAATTATTTGTGCAGTGTTAAATTCTACCAGATCCATTATCTTTAAGGTGTGTAATTTTAAATACAGTATATTGGTGCGGTCATGATATCCTACATTTTACATAGATTTTATTATTCGAAAACTAAACTGAACAAAATCTTTCCAAATGTCTCCCCCATTTGTGATAAATGTTTATCTCAAGAGGCAACCATAGCACATTCCTTTGTTTTTTGTGTAAAAATCCAAAAAATGTGGAATGAAATCTTTGAAATTTTTACAAAATTGTTTAAAATAAAACTGAAACCCAACGCAGAACTGAGTATGTTTGGATCAATGGAAGCCAGCTTTTAGCTGATTTCGTTCCAAAAGTGTTTCCTTAATTATGGCTTAGTAACGGCAAAAAAACGTATAATTAAATTCTGGAAAAATGCACCACCAACGCTAAAAATGTGGATTTCAAATATGTCTGAAATGTTACACCTTGAAGACATGAGATTCGTCCTAGCAGGCAAATCAGACCAATTCTTAAAGATTTGGTCTCCATTTATCGATTTATCACAAGCATGATAGGACAATGGAATTCTTGCTATGCTTCAGCACAACAGAACATAGTAAGCAATGACTACAAAACAGATCATTGTGTCCATATACCATTATATACATATATACACTCATGAATAAATAGACTGATAAAGTGCAAATAACAGATAATGTGTTATTAATGTTCAGAGTTTTGTCAGAGCCAGGACTACTTTTTGTAGTCTTTTCCTCTCCAGGGTGTCAAGTTGCCGAACCATGCCATGATGCAACTGGCCAGCAAGCTCTCTACTATGCACCTGTAGAAGGTAGAGAGAGTCCTCCTTCAAACTGACTCTCCGTAATCTTCTCAGGAAGTAGAGGTGCTGATGTGCTTTCTTGATAATTGCATCAGTGTTCTCAGACCAGGATAGATCTTCAGAGATGTGCACGCCCAGGAATTTGAAACCCTTGACTCTTTCGACCATCGACCCGTTGATATAAACGTGACTGTGAGTCCCCATCCTACTCCTTCCAAAGTCCACAATCAGTTCCTTGGTTTTGCTGGTGTTGAGAGCCAGGTTATTGTGCTGGCACCATATGGACAGTTGCTCGATCTCTCTTCTGTACTCCGACTCATCCCCATCAGTGATACGTCCCACAACAGTGGTGTCATCTCCACCAATACGAACGGACTGTGGTCTGTGAATGAGGATGTCGAGGATCCAATTGCAGAGGGATGCGCAGAGACCCAGTTCTGCGAGTTTGGTAACCAGCTTGGGGATGATAGTATTAAATGCCGAGCTGTAATCGATGAATAACAGCCTGACATATGAGGTTTTGTTGTCCAAGTGATCCAGAGCAGAGTGGAGAGCTAACTAAGTTTAACTAATATATGGCACTTATTACTTAACTTTCTATTAATACCGTTTTGACATATTAACCAACTCTTTCAGTGGATTTACAACAACTTATTGATTAAAAACACAGTATAAACTTATTGATTATCATCAAAGTATAAACTCAATAGGGTATTACTTATCCCTTGATGGATCCCACGGTGTCCTGTGCAAACTTGAATGCTTTTTCTGGATCAGTAAAGAAAGATTCAGCACCTTTATATGTAACTCGCAATTTGGCAGGATATAATAGGCCAGGTATGTCTCTCAGAATAACTCTTTCCATATGCCTTTGCTCCAACTCCAGCCCCAGCCCCTCACCCCCCCGCCTGATGTTGCAGCACATTCCATTGTGTGATGTCACAATGCCATACGTCACAGATGTCCAATCGGAATGGATTCATTTACATATGCCTTTGCACCAGCACCAGCCCCAGACCACCCCCCCCCCCCCCCCCCCACAGCCTGTGTAAAAAGCGCGTGATCACGTGTGTGGGAATAGAGAAAGAGGATTGGGGGAGATAGGGAATGGGGAATAGATGGACGCCCTCCCACTTTACCTCCCCGCTCTTCCCCCTCCCTCCCCTACCCCATCTCCCTCCTCCCCTCCCTCCACCCCGCCTCTCCATCCCTCCCCCTCCCCCACACTTCTCTCACCCTTCCCCATCCCTCTCTCCTCCCCCTCTCCAACTCCTCACCCCTCTCCCTCTCCTACCCCTCCTCCCTCCATCCTCTCTCTCCATCCCACTTCCCTCTCTCCCACCACCCCCTACCCTCTCCCCTCCCAACTCTTCCACCCTCCACACTCTGCCCCCTCTCTCCCCTACCCCATCCTCCTACTCTCCCTTCCCCCTACACCTCTCCCCCCTCCCCTCTCTCCTCGCCTCCCCCACCCATCTCTTCTCCCCCTCTGTCTCCCTCTCCTCACCCCTCTATCTCTCCTCCCCTCCCTCTCTCCCCCACCCCCTTCCCTCCTCTCCCCAACTCCCTTCCCTCTCACCCCGCCCCTTCCCCTACCCCCCTGTCCCTCTTCCACCACTCCCCCTACCCCTCTCCCCTCCCACTCTTCCACTTCTCACCCCTTCCCCACCCCTCTCCCTCCCCCCACCCATTTGTCCCTCCCCCACCCATCTCTCTCCCCCTCCCTCCCTCTCTCCCCCCAACATACCTACCACTCCCCCCTCCCCTACCGCTCTCTCCCTCTTCCACTGCTCCCACTACCCCCCTCCCCCTCCCTCTCTCCCACTTCCACCACTCCCCCCTACCCCTCCCCTCCCTCCCCACTCCTCCACTTCTCTCCCCCTTCCTCAGCCCTCTCGCTCCCTACTCTTGCCCTCCCCACCCTCTCTCTCCCCCTCCCTCCCTCTCTCCCTCACCCCTTTCCCCTACCCCTCTCTCCATCTTCCACCACTCCCCCTCCCTCCCCTCCCTCTTCCAGCACTCCCTGCTACACCTCTCCCCCTCCCTCCCCACTCTCTTTCACTTCTCTCCCCCATCCCCCCACCCCTCCCAATCTCCCTCCCCTCTCACTCCCTCCCCGAACCCTCTCTGACCCCCTCCCCCAACCCACTCTCTCCCCCTCTCCATCTTCCTCTCTCCTCACCTCTCTCCCTCCTCCCCTCCCACCCCCCCTCCCCAACCCTCTTCATGCCATCACCCCCACCCCCTTCCCCTCTCTCTTGCACCACTCCCTGCTACCCCTCTTCCCCTCACTCCCCGCTCTTCCCCTTTCCCTCCCCCTCCCTTTCCTCTCGCCCTACCCCCTTCCCACCCCTCTATCCCTTCCCTTCCCCTACCCCTCTCTCCCTTCCCCTCATCCCCTCTCTTCACTGTACTGCCCCTCCAACATCCCCTCCCCCCTCTCCCATCCCCTACCCCTCTCCCCCTTCTCACCCTCTCTGCTCTCCTCCCATCCCCTCCCCTTCCCCTCTCTCTTGCACCACTCCCTGCTACCCCACTCCCCCTCACTCCCCACTCTTCCCCTTTCCCTCCCCACCTCTCGCCCTACCCCCTCCCCACCCCTCTATCCCCTCCCTTCCCCTACCCTCTCTCCCCTCCCCTCATCTTTCACCTCTGTACTGCCCTCCAACATCCCCTCCCCCTCTCCCTCTCCCATCCCCTACCCCTCTCCCCTTCTTCCCACCCTCTCTGCTCTCCTCCCACTCCCCACTCCCCCCCTCCCCATCCCCAACTCCATCCCCTCTCTCTCACCCTTCCCCCTCCCCCTCTCCTCTCCCTCCCCTTGGAACAGGCCCAACGGGTCTGCACTTTGACTATTACTTCTTAAAAGCCCTCTCCCTCTCCCTCTCCCTCTCCCTCTCCCTCTCCCTCTTGGCATTGTCTTCTAATCAAGTGAAAACTATTAGAAATATGAAAACATTCTGCCACTCAAAGCTTAAATCCAACTATAGAAGAAAAACATGGAAAGAGTAGGGCTTTCAAACCCTCAAATTGAGTTAATATTTTAACCAATAAGATACTGCTGAAAGAACTTGGCAGATCAAACAGAGGGAAAGGGGTGGTCAACATTTTGGGTTGAGACCCTGCATCAGAGTTCTTAATGTTTTGATCCTCACGCTGGCTGACATAAAAAGATTCTGTGACTGGATTTCTCAACTGGATCAGTTCCTGTGGACTGGAGAGTAGCCAATGTAACTCCACCTTTTTAAGAAAGGACAGAGAGACAAATTAATCTGCAATTTGAGAAGGAGAATGTTAAATTGGAAGTGGCAGTGATGTAGTTGACAAAGGGGACTATGAAGGCATGAGAGGGGAGCTGGCCAAAGTAGACTGGAAAGGGATCCTAGCAGGAATGACAGTGGAACAGCAATGGCAGGAAATTTCTGGGCATAATCTGGAAGTCGCAGGATCATTTCATTCCAAAAAGGAAGAAAGATTCTAAGGGGAGTAGGAGGCAACCGCTGATAAGAGAAGTTAGGGATAAAATAAAACTAAAAGAAAAGATGTATAACACAGCATAGAGTAGCCAGAAGCCAGAGGATTGGGAAACTTTCATAGGACAACACAAGGAAACAAAATGGGCAATATGGGCTGAAAAGATGAAGTACGAGGGGAAGCTGCCCATGAATATAAAGAAGGACAGTAAAAGCTTATTTAGATATGTTAAGGGAAAAAGAGTAGCAAGGTCAAATGTGGGTCCCTTGAAGGCAGACACGGGTTAGATATTTATGGGCAACAAGAAAATGGCAGAAGAGTTGAATAGGTACTTTGGATCTGTCTTCACTAAGGAGGACACAAACAATCTCCCAGATGTACTGGAGGACAGAGGATCTAAGGGGGTAGAGGAACTGAAATAAATTTTCATTAGGCGAGAAATAGTATTAGGCAGGCTAATGGGACTGAAGGATGATAAATCCCCTGGGCCTGATGGTCAGCATCCCAGGGTCCGCAGAGAGGTGGATCTAGAAATAGTGGACTCATTGGTGATCATTTTCCCATGTTCAATAGATTCAGGATCAGTTCCTGGGGATTGGAGGATAGCTAATGTTATCCCACTTTTCAAGAAAGGAGCGAGAGAGAAAATGGGGAATTGGGGTAGAAGTTGTCAATGCCTTATTGTGGAGTAGTAATTGTGCACCCAAGCATGGTCTTGAATCAGTGGCAAAACAACAGGAATCCATATTGGGTTGCATGGGTGTGTTTGCATATTAGGGAGCACAAATGCAACTGGAGGCTGGTATGCGCCCCTCCCTTGCACATACCACATGTGTGAGACCTTGCCAGCTGGTGCCAGGAATTGGCATGGTTAAGTGTGCAGGCAGATTCAGGGGTTGAGAATTGAGGTGGTTAAATGTGTGATCAGCACCAGGGACTAGGAATGGGGACAGCTCTGCAGTGAAAATAACAACCAGCAAGTTACTGAAGAACTTTGACACCTTGTGAGCCACATATTGAAACATTCTGATCAATCCTATTTATACCTTGATATGACAAGAACCAGTTGTCATTTGGATTGAGAATGCCTTCTATTCCCAGTATAATTTCAGTTTTTAGTTTGTGGTATCTTGAAAATGCACTTTCATAAAAAAATTCTACCTGTCAAGCAGTATATTTTGTACTTTTCAAGCACCAGATGAATCTGGTAAAAGGTCTCATTTGAAAATTAAACAGAAATGACCTTCAATTGTTCCTGCTGAGAGTATAATTACTTTCTTGCGTTCAATGATTTGACATAGCAAACTGCTGCTTTTGATTGATTTTAAGGAATATGACATGCCTTAATGTTGGCAGAAGGATGTTCATGGTTAGCAAAAGTTGAAGGAGTTTGAATAGCAAAATTTGATTAGTAAGTGTGTAAGGGGTTATAGGGAGAAGGTAGGAGAATGGGGTTCAGAGGGAAATATAGATCAGCCATGATTGAATGGCAGAGTAGACTTGATGGGCCAAATGGCCTAATTCTGCTCCTTGAACTTATAAACTTATGACTGTTCCCAAACTAAAGTTATTGGAGTGGAGATCAGATGTAACTGGACATGTTCCAATTTTTATGTTTGCAACCATCTACTTCATAGATGTAACGTTCATTGAGGAAGTTTAAGTAACATCATTTGAAACTATATTTTCCAAGTACAAGTTTTGAATGATACAATTATTAAATATTTATCATACAAATAGGATCATGTCACTCCTAAACTATTAAAAATGTAATTGACACATGCTTTCACCTGTTTCACAGGGTTGGATCTGGGTCACATGGCTCCCTTTCAATTTAACATCATATCCCACTCGTCAAATGGCTCCATAAACTGTGGAATTACCTGGGTAAGTCAAGTCAAGTCAAGTCACATTTATATATATAGCACATTTAATAAACAAGGGAGCAGTTCCAATGGGAGGGGGATGCTATTCCACAGTCTAGGAGCAGCGACCGCAAAGGCGCGGTCCCGCCCCTGAGCTTATGCCTGGACTGCGGGACATTCAGCAAGCCCAAGTCAGCTGATCTGAGGGACCTGGAGGTGAGAAGACTTTTAATGTAGGTGAGTGCAAGCCTATTGAGGGCTTTGTAGACAAAGAGGAGGGACTTGAAATCTATTCGGAACCACACAGGGTACCAGTCGAGAGAGGCCAGGATCGGGGTGATGTGGACCCTTTTTCGGGAGCCCGTCAGGAGTCTCGCTGCAGCATTTTGGACCGGTTGCAGGCAGGACAGGGAAGATTGGCTGATGCCAGTGTAAAGGGAGTTGCAGTAATCTAGGCAGGAGGACATAAATGTATGGATGATCTTTTCGAGGTCATCAAACTGGAGGAATTGTTTTATTTTAGCTATCGTCCGAAGCTGAAAGAAGCTAGCTTTTACCACGGCATTGACTTGTTTGTCAAACTTCAGTGCTGAGTCAAATATCACGCCAAGGTTTTTGACGGTGAGCAGTAAGTCATTATGTACCTTCAACAAGGCAGACTCTGTACTGTGATGAGCCCTGAAACCTGATTGGAAAGTTTCCAAGATAGTATTTTGGTGAATGTAAGGTATAAGTTGACTTAAGATTACCTTTTAAAGGGCTTTCGAGAGGAAAGGCAGTTTAGAAATGGGTCTGCAGTTGCTTGGCAAGGTGGGGTCGAGGTTAGGTTTTTTCAGGAGTGGCTGGACCACCGCATGCTTGAAGCAGGTCGGTACAGTGCCAGTGGCCAGAGAACTGTTGAAGATACTGGGACCGGCTGTTATGATGGCGTCGTTTAGGAGGGCAGAGGGAACAGTGTCGAGGGGGCAGGTCGTAGGTTTCATGGTGGTGATCAGTTTTACAAGGAAGGGTAGAGTCACAGGTTGGAAACAATCTAATTTTGAAGAACAGACCAATGAGACAGCCAGGTCACGGGTGGGAGGGGAGATATTTGTTCTTATGTTCTTTACATTGGTGGTGAAAAATGTAGTAAATTCCTCGCACAGTCAGGGACCCGGTTAAGCTGGTGCTGGGGGCAGGACAAATGATGGAGGTGATGGTGCTAAAAAGGACCTTGGAATTATGAGCATTTTTGGAGATAAGGGTGGAAATGTATTTTGTTCTTGCTGATTTTACTTCCTGATATTTGTGAAGGTTGTTTTTCAGGAGCGAAGGAAATTTGAAGCTTATCAGATTTGTACTTCCGTTCTGATTTTCTGCATTATCTTCTTAGGGCTCTGGTGGTGTCATTGAGCCATGGCTCACCTTTAGGCTTAGGATTTTTCATTTTAAGAGGGGCAACAGAATCCAGGAAGAGCAAGTAGCATTGAATAGAGAAATTAGGTCGTCGGTGCTGAGGTGGGGGGTAGACGTCTCAATAGTGCAGATGTAAGCCTGGCCTCACACTAGCAGAGATACTCCTTTCAGCTGTCCATCTCTTCGCCTCTCTCTACAATGTTAAGCCTTATTGTTTGTTTTCTTTACCTGTTCTACTAAAAGGGTTTCCATCTGAAAAGTTCACTATTTCCCTTTCTGGAAACACTGTCTGATCTGCTGAGCACTATTAGCATTTCCTTGTTTTTATTTCAGATTGCAGCTGTTTGCAATGTTTTTGACTTTCAAAGATTTTTCCTTATATTCTCTAGCAGATGTTCATAATTTACCTAAGCAAATCTGCTCCGATAACTACCTATCCAGCTTGCTCAGTTCCTTGACATTTGTACATTTTCACAATTTTTTTTTGTTTACTGGTAGACAGTGACAGAATGTGCTGACAAATTTGAGGCTTCCACGATCAGACACAAATGTGCTAAAGCCCTATTGCTGGTATTTACCTGGCAGTTTACCTTTTAACTACAGGAATTCTTCAATTCTTCAGCCCATTCAAAATTGATACAATTTAACACACAAATATATTTGCATAATTAAAGGGGCCCATTTGCCATAAATGATCTAATTAAAATATTCCTCTAGGACCCTTATCCCTGCTCTCTTTAACGATCATATTTTTTTGCAGATTGCTCATAAATCTAAAATGCTGTTAATCTGCTTGCCCATTATTGTTTAATTTCAAATTGCAATCAGCAGTAGTCACCCGTTCATCATAAATTACAGAGCCCAGTAGATTTGTATGCCTCCTTGGTGAACTGTGTTGCTTTGATACTGCCCATCAATATATGCATTGTGCATTTTCATGAAATGAAGATCTTTTGGTCATTTAAAAGAAGGCACCGTGAAATGTTGAATTAGAAAAGTGAGGCATCAAAATGCTCAGGTAGGCTATTGAATTTTCTGCATGTTTCATATATCTGCTGAATAATTGCTGTAATATGATGAGCAGGTGGGCTATCCTGCCCACACTTACAAAACATTGGAAAGCAGTTGGGAATTTTAGAATAGGAGGTCAGCGAAGAGGATGCTAGGAGGTTGCAGGGTGACTTGGACAGGTTGAGTAAGTGGGCAGATGCATGGCAGATACAGTATAATGTAGATATATGTGAGGTTATCCACTTTGGCGGCAAGAACAAGGGGGCAGATTATTATCTCAATGGTGTCAGATTAGGAAAAAGGGAAGTGCAACGAGACCTGGGTGTCCTTGTACACCAGTCACTGAAAGTAAACATGCAGGTACAGCAGGCAGTGAAGAAAACTAATGGCATGTTGGCCTTCAAAACGAGAGGATCTGAGCATAAGAGTAAAGAGGTCCTTCTGGAGTTATAAAGGGCCCTGGCGAGACCACATCTAGAGTATTGTGTGCAGTTTTGGTCTCCTAATTTGAGGAAGGACATCCTTGCTATTGAGGCAGTGCAGTGTCGACTCACAAGATTAATCCCCGGGTTGGTGGGACTGTCATATGAGGAATGATTGAAAAGACTGGGCTTGTATTCACTGGAATTTAGGAGAGGGGATCTTATAGAAACGTATAAAATTACAAAAGGACTGGACAAGCTAGATGCAGTAAAAATGGTCCCAATGTTGAGGGAGTCCAGAACGAGACTAAGAATATAAAACTGAGATGAGAAAAATGTCTTCACCCAGAAAGTTGTGAATTTGTGAAATTCTCTACCACAGAAGGCAGCAGAGGCCAATTCACTGGATTAATTTAAAAGAGAGTTAGCAGTCTAGGGGCTAGCAGAATCAAGGAATATGGGGAGAAGGCAGGCACGGGTTACTGATTGTGGATGATCAGCCATGATCACAATGAATGGCGGTGCAGGCTCATAGGGCCAAATGGCCTCCTTTTGCATCTATTTTCGATGTTGAACTATGTTTAACTTAGCATGTACAGAAATTTATTTTTCCAGTTAGTGTTATTCACAGAAATTTATTTTTCCAGTTAGTGTTATTCACAGCCTACAGTTTTGCATAGGGCACAATGTAACACACAAACATATTTGTATCTTTAAAGGTGACCATTTGCCATAAATTATCTAATTAAAATATTCCTCTAGGACCCTTATCCCTGCTCTTGGGGTGGAAGATTGCAACCTTCACGTGGTCCGCCCTGCTTCAACGAATGCAATCAACCCGGTGTGCACAATCAAATTAGATCAAATAGAACAAGTTGTCCCACAACTTTAGGCTGTGCACGCCAAACGCAAGAAGAAGAGGGTTACACAAAAAGCTGGAGAAACTCAGCGGGTGCAGCAGCATCTAAGGAGCGAAGGAGATAGGCAGCGTTTCGGGTCGAGACCCTTCTTCAGACTGGTCAGGGATCAGGGAAACGAGAGATATAGACGGTGATGTGGAGAGATAAAGAACAATGAATGAAAGATATGCAAAAAAGTATCAATGATAAAGAGAACAAGCCATTGTAAGCTGTTTGTAGTGTGAAAATGAGAAGCTAGTGCGACTAGGGTGGGGGAGGGAGATAGAGATAGAGGGAATGCCAGGGCCCGAGGGCTGAGGGAGAGGTGGGAAGGGGAGGAGACAGCAGGGGTTAACAGAATTGAGAAAATTCAATGTTCAAGCCCCCCTGCTCTGAGTTCTTTTTAGATCATATTTTTTGCAGATTGCTCATAAATCTAAAATGCTGTTCATCTGCTTCCCCATTATTGTCTAATTTCAAATTGCAATTAGCAGTAGTCACTCGTTCATCATAAATTACAGAGCCCAGCCGATTTACATGCCTCTCTTGGCGAACTGTGTTTCTGTGATATTGCCCATCAATGCATGCATTGTGCATTTTCATGAAATGAAGATCTATTGGTCATTTAAAATAAGGCACCATGCAATGCTGAATTATATTGCAGTGTAGGCTTGAAAATGCTCTGGTGGGCTATTGCATTTTCTGCATATTTCATACATCTGCTGAATAATTGCTGTAATATGATGAGCATGTGGGCTATCCTGCCTACACTTTCAAAACATTGGAAAGTAGTTGGGATGCTTAGCATGCACATAAATCTATTTTGCCAGTTAGAGTGTTATTCACAGCCTACAGTTTTGCATGGGTATTGTCAGTTACGGATTCCAACTGAAATGTTTCATATCATAATAAGATAATATGCTAATGTGTTGAAACTTGTAACATTTATAATAGTAAGATTAAATGAGAACTTACCAGTTTGAAGTTTGATCTTTATTTTATGAGGAGTCGAGTTGAGGGACTACGTGAATAGAAGCCCGTACAGCCGTTGGTGCGTCAATCTTCAAAGCAGCGGAATGAATTCACAGCTAACAATGACTGAAGTATAATGGTAAGATGATAAAACTAGAACTACCAGATGAGATCTATGAGGGTGGGAGCGGAGGGCACGTAGTCCCTCAACTCGACTCCTCATAAAATAAAGATCAAACTTCAAACTGGTAAGTTCTCCTTTAATCTTAATATTGTACTTCGGAGTCACGTGAGTGACTACGTGAAGACTTCAAAGCACTGTGAATTCACGCCGCAGACCCAAATCCGACGTTTCACACTGCCTGGATTGACTCAAAAGTCGTTAAACAATCAATCATGCATCAGTAATACATTTGTTAAATGAATAACAGTTTATTTACAAACAAATCATAACAAACCCCTCTAACTCAGGGGAAAAGTGTAACAGTACTGAAACCAGAATCAGCAAACACCCCGAGCCTTGAAATCAGCTTGTGATAAAACTCTGAAAAGTTAGCTCACTGGACCATCCTGCGGCCGCCGAGGATATGGTCTATTGGCAAGTCCATCGCCCTTGCCGCGGAAGTTGATGCCGCCCTGGTGGAATGAGATTTGAATTTATCAGTATCAATTCCTGCACTTGCCAGGACCTGCTTTAGCCACCTTGAAAATCGTTTGCACCGACACCTTACTGTGTGGTTTTTTAGTGACTAATAAACAAAGCCAACTCTGTTCCTCTCAGAGGTTTAGTAATCTCAATGTAACGAGATAAATGTGAGACTACACACAAGCGATCATCTGTGGGGTATGCTGAAAACACAATCTTCATCCTGTCATGCCTCTTCTATTATGTTTAAGCAAATCATAGACATAAAATATAATGCATCTGCCGACACATGCATTCTATCTAGCCGTAGCTTTTGCAACGTTTGTACACGTTGAGCTGAAACCAACGCCATAAGCATGACCACCTTCATAGTTAATTTGGCTATTAGATAGGCTTGTAACCGGAGCCCACTGGCGAAGAACCATAAGAACCTCACTCCACATTCCAAAACAGGCATACCTGGGTTTTAGGAGGATTAGAATTGAAAAACTCCCTTCATGAATCGTGAAACTAATGGATGTGTCCCTACTGTATGCAATTCTGCATTCATAGGTAAATAAGAAAGAGCCACTTCTGGCTGAATTAATCGCCACTGTACTTAATTTTAGGTCGAAATAAAGAGTTGACAAACTCCAATACGTCCGTGATCCCTGCAGTGTGATATACAATATTCTGCTGTAGGCAGAATTGCTTCCCACTTCCTTATATAGGTGATGATATATTGCTGCTGTGTACTATCCCTGCAGGCCAACGTGAGAACATCCACAGTCTGATGAGACAGTCCTCTCCCCAGGTATGGCCTCCTTAAAATCTGCAATTTACAGATCAATACGATCATATAAAGGATGTTGATCCCCAGTGACTGGATTTATCAGTAGATTTTTATTCTTGGGAATAAGCATGTAAGGCTCCATAGCCATTTGTAATACAACGGGAAACCATGCTTGTGTAGGCCAATCTGGCACTACCAATACCCCTGAAGCAGAGTCCTCCTTGATCTTTTACAAACATCTGCTGATGAGACAGAATGGAGGAATGTTCCTTTGATCGTTGTAATTGTTGATAATGCAGAGGACCATAACTACTGAATTTCTTCGGCCAATTCTACATCAATCGCCTTTCCTGCCTCTCTACGCTCAGCAAACTTCCCAGCAATGTTCGGAATTACCTCCAACCGAACTCCTTTACTGCTCTCCCCCAGCATAGAATCAGTGTCAGCAACTGATGGAACATCCTCCTCACAGGCAGGATAGTCCTGCAGCCCAGAAACAGGTGCTGCTAGCACAAGCTCTCCATCAGCCTGGCTTGGGCACCACTCCTCCTCACGGAGCTGGTCCCTGTCGAGCATTCTTTTGTAATAAAATCTCGACGTGGGAGAGCCGTGAGCAAATGGACTCTCCTTTGGAGGGTATAACCTCCAGGCCCGACTCATCTATGGGCCACAAGAGACTTGCCAGTGGCCTTCCGCCCTACTGGCAAGCCTTCACTGCCCCTGGCAGTGGGTCCGCAACCACTGGCTGTGTAGCCAGCACCGGACCAGGTGTACCAGACGGGCCCTCCATCCTCAACACTCTCCTGGCCACTTTTCCTTTCTACCCCCGGAGCGCCTCGCCGACACCTTCTTCACTTTCTGCAACATATCTAACAGAACTCCGAACCGTCGCAGAAAATGACCTGTGGTAAAAAATTTTAAAAACCTTACCTCCGTTTAAACTTACCGCTCGGAGGAGCGCTGCTGCTCCAACCGGCCGACTGCACCAGCGTCTGACGTCATGATGCACCAACGGCTGTACGGGCTTCTATTCACGTAGTCACTCACGTGACTCCGAAGTAAAATAACAGTTTATTTACGAACAAAATCATAACAAACCCCTCTAGCTCAGGGGAGACTATAACAGTACTCAAAACAGAATCAGCAAACACCCCCAGCCTTGAAATCGGCTTGTAATAAAACCTTTGAAAGGTCAGCTGACTGGACCATCCTGCGGCCGTGAGGATATGGTCTATTGGCACGTCCATCGCCCTTGCCGCGGAAGTTGATGCCGCCCTGGTGGAATGAGATTTGAATTTATCAGTATCAACTCCAGCACTTCCCAGGACCTGCTTTAGCCACCTTGAAATTGTTTTGCACCGACACCTTTACTGTATGTGTTTTTTTTGTGACTAATAAATTATTGCAGGACTCTGTTCTTCTTAGAGCTTTAGTAATCTCAATGTAATGAGATAAATGCGAGACTACACTCAAGCGATCATCTGTGGGGTATGCTGAAAATACACAATCTTACATCCTGTCATACCTCTTCTACTATGTTTAGGCAAATTCATAGAATTCATGGGTAAATAAGAAGACAGTGCACTTATGGCTGGATTGATTGCACTGTAACTTAATTTTTTGATCGAAATTAAAGAGTTGACAAAAAACTCCAATTACGTCTGTGATCCCTGCAGTTTGATATGAAATATTCTGCTGTAGACAGAATTGCTCCCACTCTTCCTTATCGAGGTGATATATTGCTTCTGTGTACTATCCCTGCAGGCCGACGTGGAGAACATCCACAGTACGATCAGACAGTCCTCTCCCCAGGTATGGCCTCCTTAAAATCTGCAAATCAACAGATCAATACGATCATGTAAAGGATGTTGATCCCCAGTTACTGGATTCACCAGTAGATTTTTATTCTTGGGAATACTGATGCGAGGCTCCCTAGCCATTTGTAATACAACAGGAAACCATGCTTGTGTAGGCCAATCTGGCACTACCAATACCCCTGAAGCGGAGTCCTGCTTGATCTTTTGCAAACATCTGCTGATGAGACAGAATGGAGGAAATACATACACAAACATTCCTCCCCAATGCAGCGAGAACGCATCCACCGCTACTACACCAGGATCTGGTTCCCACGAAACATATCTGGGCAACTGATGATTTAATCTAGAAACAAGTCAATATCTGGCAAACAAGTCAATATCTGGCAATCTATACTGAACAATCACTTGGTTAAATACATCCTGATTTAACATCCATTCTATGTTGTCATTAAACTGACGTGACCTAGTGTCAGCTACACTGTTGAATCTTCCTAGCAAATAAATTGCTCAAAGCCAGATATTTTGGTCAATACACCAGCTCCAAATCTGGTTAGCCAGTCTATCACAAGACTGTGACTTGACTCCACCCATGTGGTTTACATATGCCACTGCTGTGGTGTTGTCAATCTGAACTTGCACATGCAAGTCCCTCCTGGTAGAACAATAAGCTTTAAGCCCATACCAGGTTCCCAACAACTCTAGATAATTAATCCCTCTTAATTGAAGAAGGGATGTCTCATCAACATTCCATCTGCCTCCACACAACTAGAAGACATATCTGTTGCACCCCAACACAGTGCACTTACAATCAGTCTGTAATATTCATTGAAGGTGGTTCCACCAAAACCTTCCTAAAACCTTTTGAAACATGTACTATCCACCATTGGATGTCAGAAATTGCCCCAGCTGACAACTGCATAGGCCTTTCAAAATGTCCCATTTGTACTCTCAGTGCCTGTTCCTTTGATCATTGTAATTGTTAATAATGTAGAGGACCATACTGCACAGCTGGAAATGCTGCAACAAACTTCGCAATTAACCTGGCTACTTGTCTAATTGAAGGCCATTGTTCTCCAACGAGATTAACACAGTCCTCAATTAACTGATCCAATTTATCCCTGGGCAAAATTACTAACATGTGATTTGAATTAATGGTAAATCCCAGATAATCAATAATTTGGACAGGTGATAATTTAGATTTATCTGGGTGTACGGCAAAAATCTCCCAATTGTTCAAAAAGTGAATTTAACAACTGAAAACTGATTGATTGAGCTTCAGCATGAGTCTTTCCAACAAATCAGAATATCATCTAAATAGGACCATTACCACATGCCCACTGAGCTCTGAGTAATGCTAACACAAGGTTTTACCAATTTAGTAAACAGTCTAGGAGCTGAAGTTAATCCATTAGGCAATGCCTTGAATTGCCACAAACTGAGTCATCCAAAATAAATTTCAAATATCTTCTATCATCACCATGAATAGACACTGAGTAATATGCATCCATTTAAACTCAATGCTTACCATATAACACCCTTTGGGACACCAGATGTTTTTGGCCGTGGTAAAGGTTTCCATTTTGAAATGCCTATAACATACAAATTTATTCAAACTCATTAAATCCAGAATAATTCTACATCCCTCAGTCTTTTTAGATCTGGGAGATATACTTGACACAAATTGTCGACTTTGATAGACTGAAGTCTCAATTACCCCTTCCGTTATATAATGACTAAATCTCTGCGTGATAATAAGCACATTTTCCTCATCTGAAAATATAAGTTTCCGACTAGGAACATGTTGATTAGGTAGACTGTCATTAGAGTAAATTCAATTTTCACCCCTTCAATACTGCTATGTATAAACAAATCTGATGTCAACTCCTGCCATTTTTTGAGAAACAATTTTAACCTTCCCCCAATTTCAATAGCAACATCAGTTAATTCATTGTCTGTCAATGGTATAGTCCTTACCTGCTGACCTTGTTGTCCATGACCTCTTGTAGAGAAAGGCACCACACCCTACATACCGGTGGCAGCCTGCCAGTTCCGATATTGAAGACCCGAAAGACTGGTTCCTTCTCCTGCATCCACACTAGTGCCTTTCCAATAAGGAACAAACCTTTGCCTTGTTTGCCAGCCGGCTTAATGAGGGCCATGGTTTTAACATCTTCATGACAGTGTTTTACCCTTTTTGCAAGGTTACCTCCAAACAGCAGATTTTGTGGCAGTACACTAGTCGGTTTGCACAGACTCGCCAAGTTAGGGTTAGTCACTGGCCTTATAGCAGACCTAGTGATATGTTAATTTCAAAAATGCACTACACAAAATCCAAGTGCATCCTGCATGTGCTTCAAGCATATTCGCTGTATCAATAACTTTTTACAACAGCCGTGACACCTGCCGACAACAATTTTAAGCACTTTTTGAAATTTTTCATCTCCTGGGCCCTAGCTGGCATCTACCCAACTGTGACCAAATTTGGTGATTAACCACCGGTACCACTCAGGAGATCACCAATTAACAGGAGCTTTAATCCATAGTTAGACTCCTGTAACCTGGTGGTGGAGAGCATATACTGAATTGCTTCAGCCAAATTCTGTTTAAACCGTGCCTCTTCTTGCCTCTCTAAGCACCTAAGGAAATTATTTCCAGCAATATTCGAGAATTACTCCAACTGAACTCCTTTAATACTGCTCACTCCCCCATCCATAGAATCAGAGTCAGCAAACTGCACTGAGGGAACATACTACTCTTGTCAGGCAGGATATTCCTGCAGCCCTGTAACAGGCGCTGCTAGCACAGGCTCTCGCCACAGCCCGGGGTTCCCGGGCTTTGGGCACCACTCCTCTTCATGGGGCTAGTCCCTGTCGAGCATTCGCGCGTTAGAATAGAAATCTTGACCTGGGAGAGCCGTGAGCAAAACGGACCTCTCCTATGGAGGGTACAAACCTCCAGGCCCGACTTACTCAGGGTCCACGGGACCTATCAGACTTGCCCAATAGCCTTCCTGCCCTACTGGCATGGCTCTCCACTGCTCACAGGCAGTGGGTCCGCATCACTGGCTGTGTAGCCAGCACGGACCAGGTGTACCAGACGGGCCTCCATCAACAACACTCTCCTGGTCACTCTCCTTCCTACTACCGGAGCACCTCGCCGAAACCTTCTTCATTTTCTGCAACATTTCTACAAGAGACCTCCAACCGTCACAGAAAATGACCACTGGAAAAATTTAAAAAACTTACCTCTCGTTTTTAAACTTACCGCTTGGAGGAGCGCTGCTGCTCAAACCGGCCGACTGCACCAATGCATCTGATGTCATGACGCACCAACGGCTGTACGGGATTCTTCACGTAGTCACTCACGTGACTCCGAAGTATTCGGCTTGTACTCGCTGGAATTTAGAAGATTGAGGGGTGATCTCATGGAGACTTACAAAATTCATTAAGGGGTTGGACAGGCTAGATGCAGGAAGACTGTTCCCGATGTTGGGGAAGTCCAGGACAAGGGGTCACATTTTAAGAATAAAGGGGAAGTCTTTTAGGACCGAGATGAGAAAATCGTTTTTCACACAGAGTGGTGAATCTGTGGAATTCTCTGCCGCAGAAGGTAGTTGAGGCCAGTTCGTTGGCCATATTTTAGAGGGAGTTGGATGTGGCCCTTGTGGCTGAAGGGATCAGGGGGTATGGAGAGAAGGCAGGTACAGGATACTGAGTTGGATGATCAGCCATGATCATATTGAATGGCGGTGCAGGCTCGAAGGGCCGAATGGCCTGCTCCTGCACCTAATTTCTATGTTTCTATTTTTCTATGTAAAATTGCTTCTTGGAACTCACTGAGTGAAGCATTAAGTACTTTAATAGAAATCCCACGTGCAGGCCTGATTTGAGTTCAATCGAACCTGAATACATAGATGTTATGTGCGTAATCACACATTTAGCACTTTTACTCCAGGGATACATTTTTAGCTTTGAACCTTTATCTCAATCAATGATTACAACTGTAGTCTTACTTAAAGATAAAAAATAAGAATTAACAAGAATAGACACAAAAAGCTGGAGTAACTCAGCAGGACAGGCAGCATCTCCGGAGAGAAGGAATGGATGACATTTCGGGTCGAGACCCTTCTTTTGTTTATCTTCAGTTTAAACCAGCACCTGCAGTTCCCTCTTACAAATAACTAACAAGGAGTTTATTTTGCAATTAACGTCTATATTACTAAAAGTCTGATCATCAAGTTTTGACCACTCCCTGTTGTTCTGTATATTGATTTTAGAAGAAAACTCTGCCAATAAAGCTATGATTTTTGGCCATCTTACTCAGAGTCCCCCTCCGCTGTGCAGGACAAGAGGATTTTTCCCATCGATTAAATATAAAAGAGTTATTAGTGTTTCAAAAATGTTGAGATTCTCTCTCCTGAAGGCTACACCCCTTCCGGAGGGACTACAAAACCCGGAAGTGTTGAGTGCCTCAGTCAGTCTCTGCAAGATGGGGGAGCGAGAGGGTCACGTCTCTCAGTCTGAACTGTGAATAACACTGTACACATGTCTACTAAACTGTGAGTGTGGTTTTACTGACCTTGAGTGCCCTAATGTGTTTTGAAAGTGTAAATGTGGTTGGTTTGAAATAAAGCATAGCAAATGGTTGGTGGTGGTTGGTTTGAAATAAAGCAGAGCAAATGGTTGGTGTTGGTTGGTTTGAAATAATGCAGAGCAAATGGTTGGTGGTAGGTGGTTTGAAATAAAGCAGAGCAAATGGTTGGCGGTGGTTGGTATGAAATGAAGCACATCAAATGGTTGGTTTGAAATAAAGCACTGCAAATGGTTGCTTTGAAATAAAGGAAAGCAAATGGTTGGTGGTGGTTAGTTTGAAATAAAGCACAGAAAATGGTTGGTGGTGGTTGGTTTGAAATAAAGTTTCAAACCAACCAGTTGCATTCCAACTAAGACACGGACATGGTTCAACAACAACAAGCCCTGGTTTACTGCAGAACTCAGACAGCTCCGACGGTCTAAAGAGGAGGCCTACAGGAGCGGGGATGCGGACCTCTATAGGCAGGCCAAGTACAAGCTGAGAAGAGGAATCAGAGCTGCCAAGGAAAGGTACTCTGAGAAGTTAGGGAGCAAGTTCTCAGCTAGTGAATCTTCTTCAGTTTGGAAGCGCTTGCAATAAATTACCAGCTACTAGTGGAAAGCCCCCCCGCTCTTTGGACAATCATCAGCTGACCAACGACCTGAATGAGTTTTACTGCAGGTTTGAAAATCAGAAACGTAACCCTGGTACCCCCTCCGCCCTCCCCAAACAACATAGCCAGACCCCAGTCTACAAAGAATGGACCCTGCACTCTCTCCTTCCCATTCACCACTTCACACCATCTTAAGGCAAGACTCCAGTATGAAAAGACAGGACCATTTCCCACCCCAACCAACACTTCACACCCATTCACAGCCTGACCTCAGTCTGCGAAGACTGTGCCTTTCTACACCCACCCCCCTCCAATCACCACTTCACACCCAATCACCACACCCACTGTGCTGCACAACATAACGTATCCAATATCAACAATAAAAATAGAGGAGGTGGAGAGGCCTTCCAGAGGACAAAAGAGCCGGAAATCTCCAGGACCTGACAATGTTTACCCCTCTACTTATAAGCTCTGTGCCAAACTGCTGGCACTGGTCTATACAGATATTTTTAACCAGTCCCTGCAAACATGTACTGACCCTGCCTGCTTCAAAGTCTCCACTATTGTCCCTGTACTCAAAAAGGCAAGGATTACTTGTCTTAATGACTACAGGCCTGTCGCACTGACCTCTGTAGTCATGAAGACACTCGAAAGGCTTGTGCTGGCCAAGCTGAAAAATATCACAGGGCCCACAGGCTGGACCCTCTGCAGTTTGTATATCGGGCCAATAGATCTGTGGATGATGCAGTCAACATTAACTTAAAGCAAATTTTAAGTTACAAATTTAAAGCATACGGGATTAGTACAAACTTAAAGCATACGGCAATAGGGGTTCAGTATTGATGTGGATAGAGAACTGGCTGGCAAACAGGAAGCAAAGAGTTGGAGGAAACGGGTCCTTTTCACAATGGCAGGCAGTGACTAGTGGAGTACCGCAGGGCTCAGTGCTGGGACCCCAGCTATTTACAATATATATTAATGATCTGGATGAGGGAATTGAAGGCAATATCTCCAAGTTTGCGGATGACACTAAGCTGGGGGGGAGTGTTAGCTGTGAGGAGGATGCTAGGAGACTGCAAGGTGACTTGGATAGGCTGGGTGAATGGGCAAATGTTTGGCAGATGCAGTATAATGTGGATAAATGTGAGGTTATCCACTTTGGTGGCAAAAACAGGAAAGCAGACTATTATTTAAATGGTGGCGGATTAGGAAAAGGGGAGAAGCAGTGAGACCTGGGTGTCATGGTACACCAGTCATTGAAAGTAGGCATGCAGGAGCAGCAGGCAGTGAAAAAAGCAAATGGTATGTTAGCTTTCATAGCAAAAGGATTTGAGTATAGGAGCAGGGAGGTTCTCCTTCAGTTGTACAGGGTCTTGGTGAGACCACACCTGGAGTATTGCGTACAGTTTTGGTCTCCAAATCTGAGGAAGGACATGATTGCCATAGAGGGAGTGCAGAGAAGGTTCACCAGACTGATTCCTGGGATGAAGAAAGACTGGATAGACTCGGTTTATACTCTCTAGTAATTTAGGAGATTGAGAGGGGATCTTTTAGAAACTTGAGGGGAGATCTCATAGAAACTTACAAAATTCTTAAGGGGTTGGACAGGCTAGATGCAGGAAGATTGTTCTCGATGTTGGGGAAGTCCAGGACAAGAGGTCACAGCTTAAGGATAAGGGGGAAATCCTTTAAGACCGAGATGAGAAAGACTTTTTTCACACAGAGAGTGGTGAGTCTCTGAAACTCTCTGCCACAGAGGGTAGTTGAGGACAGTTCATTGGCTATATTTAAGAGATAGTTAGATGTGGCCCCTGTGGCTAAGGGGATCAGAGGGTATGGAGAGAAGGCAGGTATGGGATACTGAGTTGGAAGATAATCCATGATCATATTGAATGGCGGTGCAGGCTCGAAGGGCCGAATGGCCTACTCCTGCACCTAATTTCTATGTTTCTATGTTTCTAACATGGGCCTGCACTACATCCTACATCACCTAGACTATCAGGGAACCTATGAGAGGATCCTGTTTGTTGATTTTAACACCATTGTGCCAGAGCTACTACACTCCAAACTTTCCGAGTTGACTGCGCCTGAACCCCTCTCTCAGTGGATCACCAACTTCCTGACGGACAGGAAGCAGCATGTAAGGCTGGGAAAGCACATCTCGGACCCACAAGCACTCAGCATAGGAGCACCGCAAGGCTGCGTACTCTCTCCTCTCCTCTACTCTCTCTGCATCAATGACTGCACCTCCACAGACACCTCCGTCAAGCTTCTCAAGTTTACGGATGATTGGACTGATCCAGGATGGGGAGGAATCTGCCTACAGACAGGAAATGTCACAACTGGTGTCCTGGTGCCATAGCAACAAGCTAGAGCTCATGCTCTTAAGACAGTGGATTTCATTGTAGACTTTAGGAGAGCTCCCCCTCCCCTCACCCCACTCACCATCAACAACACCACAGTCACATCTGTGGAGTCTTTTAAGTTCCTGGGAACCATCATCTCCAAGGACCTTAAGTGGGGGTCTACCATCGACTCCACAGTCAAAAAGGCACAATAGGGGATATACTTCCTGTGGCAACTGAGGACGCACAATCTGCCACAGGCAATGATGGTCCAATTCTACTCGGCCATCATAGAGTCTGTTCTCACATTCTCCACTATGATCTGGTTTGGCTGAGCCACCAAGCACGACACCTGGAAGCTGCAGCAAATCGTCCGATCAGCAGAGAAGATTGTTGGCTGCAACCTTCCCTCCATTGATGAATTGTACACTGCGGGGGCCAGGAAGTGAGCGGGCAAGTTGATCTCTGATCCCTCTCACCCTGGCCACAAACTCTTTGAATCACCTCCCTCTGGAAGGCGACTCCGGACTGTCAAAGCTGCCACAGCCAGACATAAAAACAGTTTTATATCGATGAGTAGTTGCTCTACACAACAGTCAAAAATCTGTAGCCTCCTTTTGTTCTGGTATTTTGTTGGTTCACATGCTTGATCAATGGTGTTTTATCATTAATGTTTTATTATTATTAATGTTTAGTGTTTTCTGATTCATTCGTAACTGTCACTGTATGTCATGTTGTTACTTGTGGGCGGAGCACCAAGGCAAATTCCTTGTATGTGAATACTTGGCCAATAAACTTACTTACTTACTTACTTACTTACTTACTTACTTACTGCACGGCAAATGGTTAGTGGTGGTTGGTTTGAAAGAAAGCACAGCAAATGGTTGGCGGCGGTTGGTTTGAAATAAAGCACAGCAAATGGTTGGTGGCGTTTGGTTTGAAATAAAGCACAGCAAATGGTTGGTGATGGTTGCTTTGAAATAAAGCACAACAAATGGTTGGTGGTGGTTGGTTTGAAATGGCAAATGATTAAGTTTATACTTGACAACTTCCTGTTTGCACTGTATATTGATTTTAGATAAAATGCTACCACTTATGCCTGTGTTTTTTGGCCATCTTACTCAGTCCCCCTGAACTCATCAGGTGCAGAGGATCCTTTCCATCAATGAAAAATACAAGAGTTATTAGTGTTTAAAAAACGTTGGGAATCTCTCTCCTGTCAATCACGCCATGAAGGCCACGGCCCTTCCATTGGTGGGAGGGATTATAAAACCCGGAAGTGTAGTGTGGTAAGATGGGAGAGGGGGGGGAGGGGGGGGGGGGGAGGGGGGAGGGGGGGGGGAGGAGGGGGGGGGAGGGGGGGGGGGAGGAGGGGGGGGAGGGGGGGCGGGAGGGGGGGGGGGAGGGGGGGGGAGGGGGGGGGAGGAGGGGGGGGGAGGGGGGGGGGGAGGAGGGGGGGGGGGGGAGGAGGGGGGGGGGAGGAGGGGGGGGAGGAGGGGGGGGGAAGGCGGGGGGGGAGGATCGGGGGGGGGAAGGAGGGGGGGAGGGGGGGGGAGGAGGGGGGGAGGAGGGAGGTCATGACTCTGTCTGAGCTGTGAATCAACTGAACACACTGAATGTCTACTGAACTGTGAGTGTTGTTGTTTATGTGGTGTTTTCTGTGGTTTTATAATGGTTTTATGCTGGTTTCACCCTGCGTGAAATGGTATGAAACTACATTTGAATGTGGTGGCCTTGCACCATGCTTGAAGTGGTATGAAACCGCACTTGAATCTGGTGGCCTTGCACCCTGCTTGAAGTGGTATGAAACTGCACTTGAATTGGGTGGCCTTGCACCCTGCTTGAAGTGGTATGAAACAGCACTTGAATTTGGTGGCCTTGCACCCTGCTTGAAGTGGTATGAAACCGCACTTGAATCTGGTGGCCTTGCACCCTGCTTGAAGTGGTATGAAACTGCACTTGAATTGGGTGGCCTTGCACCCTGCTTGAAGTGGTATGAAACAGCACTTGAATTTGGTGGCCTTGCACCCTGCTTGAAGTGGCATGAAACTATATTTGAATTCGGTGGCCTTGCACCCTGCTTGAAGTTGTCGGAAACTGCACCTGAATTTGATTTCCTTGCAGGGTACACAAAAAGCTGGAGAAATCAGCGGGTGCAGCAGCATCTAAGGAGCGAAGGAGATAGGCGACGTTTTCGGGTCGAGACCCTTCTTCAGACCTTCGCTCCTTAGATGCTGCTGCACCCGCTGAGTTTCTCCAGCTTTTTGTGTACCCTCGATTCTCCAGCATCTGCAGTTCCTTCTTTAAAACTTGATTTCCTTGCACCCTGCTTGAAGTGGTATGAAACTGCACATGAATTTGGTGGCCTTGCACACTGCTTGAAATGGTATGAAACTGCACCTGAATTTGGTGGCGTTACACCCTGCTTGAAGTGGTAAGAAACTGAACTTGAATTTGGTGGCTTTGCACCCTGCTTGGAATGGTAGTAAACTGCATTTGAATTTGGTAGCCTTGCACCCTGCTTGAAATGGAATGTCAAGGAATAGTCATGTCAACTGCCAGCCCATCAGCCCTGAGTGAGCTGCCAGCACATCAGCCTTGAGTGACTGAGCTGCCACCCCAATAACCCATACTAGCCCTCGGGAAAGCAGTCCCTTCAGCCCACAACACCCATACTAGCACTCCAGAAAGCCCCCCCCCCGGCCACCAATATAGGAATTGGTGGAGAGGTGGAATATTGTGTTGGGGGACCAGCCCTCCCGTGTTAACATGGGACCCAACGGGTCCTACTTAGTCTAGCAACTATTACATTTTACAATAGCTAACCACAGTTAGTTCTGACTACAGATGAAATCCTATTTAATAATTTCCAAATGCAATATTTATAGTTACTGAGTTCACACAATAACAATTTCAGTGAAATAGAGCCAACAATAGCAAATGTATCATTGTGGTACCTTGAGAATAATAAGTAATTTAGTTGAATTGAAAGCTTCAAACTGTGCATGTTGTACATCACAAAACAATAAAGCCTCTATATTAATTTCTGAAAATGATTCTCCAGAGCAGACTTACATTTTACTGTTGTGCTCCATTGTGCAAAAATATTGAAATAAAATATGAAGTTAGTTATGTTGATTATTCCACAAATGTTCCCATTGACATGAACTGATATGTATTGCTTTGTTAGAAACCAAACATGTTGTTTTATTCAAGCTGCATTGTGAAGTAGATGAAATAGATTGATCAATAAATTGTGATATCATTTTTTCCTGTATTTTGCTCAGCATTCATTTAGGGAGCATGCCACCATTAAAAATGAATGTTTTCCGCACTGAGGTGGCACTAATGTATTTTGTGAAGGTCCAAATGTAAAGGGGGGGGATGGTGGGGGAGCGGGGGGGAAAGAGAGGCGGGGGAGCAGGAGGGGCGGTGGAAGAGAGGGGGGAAGAGAGAGGTGGGTGAGAGAGAGGGGGGAGGGGGGGAGAAGGAGGGGGAGAAATGGAAATACTTCTGATAAAACACATAAATACATACATTACAAACATTGTAATTCAGGCATACCAAGCACAAGTGTCAATTTCTAGAGTTGGAAAGTAGAGAAGTTTTGTAAAACCTGAATTAAATCTTATTTAGATCACTGAATTATTGTGTACAGTTCTAGCTTCCACAATACAGATTGGGAGTGGAGATGTGAAAAGCTGATTTAAAATAATGATGTCAGAAATGCACAATTTATCAAGGGGTCAAACACTGGGTCTAAACAGAGAAAAACATAAACAGGTACTGAAAATCTGAAATAAAATAGAAAATGTTAAAAATACTCAACAAGTCAGGAGGGAGTTGCTCAGTGACATAGATAGCTGATCTGTGGTCTCACAGTTTCAGCAACTTTACAATACGATATGATACAATACGATAAAACTTTATTCAGCCCTGGAAGGAAATTGGTCTGCCGACAGTCACAACACACAAAGTACATTAAAAACAACAACAATGAAAACACCTGCATTTAATTATGACTTCTTTCCATGGAGTTTGGGAATCAGATAGGTGTTTCTGAAGCTGTAAAAGGGATTCCAACTTGGTATGCTGCCTCCGTGGTACGAGGATCAAGGAGAACGGCTGAAGAACAATCTGAAAGGGGATGATGTGCAACCAGAGATTATGGTAGATGTACGTATCAATGGCATAGGTAGGAGAAGGGATGAGGATTTGCAACATGGGTTTAAGGAGCTAGGGCTTTAACTTCCTAGATAATTGGGATAATAGGTGAGAACCATAGAAAAGGATTAGTTTGCACCTCAATGAACATCCTTGCTGGGAGGTTTGCTAGAGTTGGGGAAGGTTTGCAGAAATTTGAGGGAGAAGGGAGCTCAGTGTAGTTTTTCAGATGCAGAGGAGAAAAGAGGAGAAAAGTTAGTAAGCCTTGGAGGCAGATCAAGCGAGTAAGTGAACGTTAAGGTAAATTAAAACTATAATGCATATATTTTAATGCAAGGATTGTACCCAGGAAAGTAGATGTACTCAAAGCTTTAATCAAACAGGGTGTATGATATTGTGGATGCAAGGAACTGTCGATGCTGGTTTACAAAAAATACACAAATTGCTAGAGTAACTCTGCGGGTCAGGCAGCATCTCTGAAGAACATGTATGGATGAAGTTTTGGGTCATTGTACAATATTGTTGGAATCACTGAGACATAGTTGAATGATGGACTAGATTGTCAACTCAATAACCCTGTGTAGAATTTACAGATGAGACAGAGGAGGAAGTAAAATGGGAGGAGATAGTGCATTATTAGTCAAAGTAACTTACTTTTTTACGCTCCTCAAACAAAGTGTTGTCATGTTCACATGAGATAGAGGAACAGATATGAAGGCAAATGCTAGAGAGATGCCATGAAGGGAGGGATATTGTTCTGCGGGTTGCAATTTCTCTAACATTAACCCAGATTGCTTTATGTTTAATGGCTCAGAGGAGGCAGAATTTTTCAAGTGTATCCATGAGAACCTTTTGACACCTTATGTCGATAAACCAAGAAGGGAAGGAACATTACTCGATCATATCTTGGTGAATATAGATAGTCCTCGAGGGATTAGTTAGTAGTGGATCATTTTGAATATATTGATTATAACTTCATATGTTTTAAAATGATTATGGAAAGTCAGAGGGATAGACCAGTAATTAAAACCTTGAATTAGGGATATGGCCAATTTCATTAACATGAGGGAGGATCCAGAAATGGTAGATTAGGAACCTACTTGAAGTAAGTTTACATGTCCACAGTGTGAAGCATTTTGAGAAATTGTTTATCAAGGCCAACATGTTCCTATATTGGTACATGCCAGAGGTATCAAGTATAGGGAACCATACGTTGATGGGTATTGAAAAAGAAAAACATTCTAAATATATTGTAGATTTGTCAGATCGACTATGTTAGTCCACTTCCCCTGCAACAAAAATGTCTGTCTGTCTGTCTGTTTGTCTGTCTGTCTGTTTGTCTATCTGTCTTTCTGTCTGTCTGTGTCTGTCTGTCTGTCTGTCTGTCTATATCTTCTATACTTAACTAAAACTCTCATCTTGCCCTCTTCCGGTTTGTGTTGTTTTCACATTTGTGCAAAAACTGTACATGATGGTGCTATGATATTTTGATACTTTAATCAGCATTCTCCTGTGCTACAAGTGCAATAAGATTTGTTCTGATCGGTAGAATATTACAAAACTTATGAAGGTTCAAATATCGTAAAAAAATGCCCCTTCCGGCACCCGCTGTCAATCACCGGTGGCGAGGAGAATAAAGCTGAAGAAGCGGAGTGAGCAGAGTGTGGTGAGCGAGCTGCATCGGCCATCACGACGACCCGGGAGCCGCCGAGTGAGTGCGGCCGGCAGGCAGCCGGTGAGTGAGTGAGTGTGGCTGGCAGGCCGTTAGTGGGTGAGTGAATGCGGCTGGCAGACAGCCGGTGAGTGAGTGCGGCTGGCAGGCAGCCGGTGAGTGAGTGCGGCCGGCAGGCAGCCGGTGAGTGAGTGCGGCCAGGAGCCGCTCAGTGAGTGCAGCCGGGGCTGGGAGTCGCTGAGTGATACTGGAGCCGGATCTGCTGAGTGAGGCTGTACCCAGGGGTAGGCAGCAGCGGGGTAGGCCATTGCAGTGAAAGGCCATGGCTGCGCTTCCCCCCTACTGCCTCCGACAGGCCCTGCCTGAAGCCGCCCCCCTCCCATGTCTACAGGATGCTCCCTGCCTGCAGCTGACCCCATCCCCAGCTGCAGGATGCTTCCATCCCACCAAACACCCACCCCGCCACATAGCGGTAGCCCAGGCCAGTGGCAGGGGTAGGCCACGTAAGCATCCGGGGTAGGCCACCCCAGCAGTAGGCAGTGGCAGAGATAGGCAGAGATAGGCCATGGCAGCAGTAGGCCACAGCAGCGCTCCCCCCCCTACCGGCCCCCGACGGGCCCCGCCTGAAGCTGTCCCTCTCGCCTGGTTACAGGACGCTCCCCACCTGAAGCCCTCCATGACCCCTGGCTACAGAACGCTCCCGCCGGTCTCTGCCTAAAACCGTCCCTGTCCCCAGCTTCAGGATGCTCCCCCCACCACCGACACTCACCTGATGCTGTCCCGTCCTCAGCTGCAGGGTGCTTCCCTACCCCCCCACCAGATCCTGCCTGAAGCAATCCACGTCCTCAGCTGCAGTATGTTCCCCACCAGTCCCTTCCTGGAGCCGGTGGGGAGCGGCAGCCATGGCCACAGCAGCAGTAGGCCACAGCAGCAGGCTACACTAGTGGCAGCATAAGGCCATGCCAGCGCAGGGGTAGATCATGCCAGCGGCAGGGGTAGGCCACGCCAGCGGGAGGCAGTGGCAGTGGCAGGGGTAATCCATGGCAGTGGTAGGCCTCGGCAGCAGGAGACCACGGCAGTGCTCCCCCTCCCCCACTGACACCTGACAGGCCCTGACTACAGCGGTCCCACTCCCCAGGCTGAATGACGCCCCTGCAAGCCCCCACCTGAAGACGTCCCCATTCCCCGGCGACAGAATGCTCCTGTTGGCCCCCGCCTGAAGCTGTCCACATTCCCAGCTGCAGGACTCTTCCCCTCCCACCCACCGGCCCCCGCCTAATACCGTCCCCCTCCCCTGGCTGCAGAACGCTCCCCACCTGCTTCCGCCTGAAGTCATCCCCTCGACTGGGTACAGATCACACCCATGGGCTCCCGCCTGAACCTAACTCCCTCCCCTGGCTACAGAACCCTCCAATCAGACCCCGCCTGAAGCCATTCCGTTTCCCTGGATACACAATGATCCACTAGCCCCTGCCTGAAGCTATCCCCATTCCTCTGTTACAGAACTCTCTCACCAGCCCCCGCCTGAAGCCATCCACGTCCTTAACTGCAGGACGCTTCCCTCCCACCACCGGCCTCTGCCTAAAGCCATCTGGAAACTCTATGCAGTGCGAATGACATATTTCACTGAGAATAAGTGCAGATGTTACATTGATTTTCAGATAAAGCAAGGATGTTAGACCATGGCACATGTTTGTGGTTGGTGTGTTCTTGGAGAGAGATGATCAGCACACGAAGCATACCAATCTTTTGGAGTGGACATATTTTTATGGGACTAATGGGAATTGCAAAAAAAAAAATGTACTGAACTTATGACTTCTCCTGCTTGCACTTAAATAGTGCATATAGTTAGAAGGATGCTGTAGACTGGCAACTGCAAGGAGTGGAATGTTATGTAAAGGTTAAACTGTATCAGTTAAAATAAAGTTGTCAGCTATCAGCCATAATCATGCCTTTCAGGTAAATTGACAGCATCACATAAAGCAAGCAGGTTTGCTTAGACATAAACAAACATTGGATACTTTGGAAAATGCTTGGCCTAACTTAGAAGAACCAGTAAATCATGAGCCAACCGACAAGGAGACTGAGATATTCTTTACTCTCTCGGAGACATCCGAGACAAACTCAGCACTTGTTACGACAAATAACTCTTGTTTTCAACACCAGGGATGAAAGCTAATTTGAAAACATGGTTTCAACATTTGTATTTAGATTAGGGTAGAAGCTCAGGCTTTTCAGCATAAAAAAAGTCTGTTACACATGAGCTAACGGTACTTCACTTAAGGGCGAGCTTCCAGAAAAGCATGAGGGCACGCAAATTCTACAAAATAACTTTAGTCAAAACTATTAACTGGAATTTCCAACAAACTTCAGACGGTACAGCCTCAAGGGGCCGAAACAAGTGTGAGATTCAGTGTCTATTTGCTATTTTCTATTGCTATTTATTTTGTAATTGGTGTTTTAATAGTTCTAATTATGGTATATTGCAATTGTATTGATATCTTCATCTTGCTTGGTTATTGCTTTAATGGTGCTTTAATAAATGTTTATACTTTAAATGTTATATTGTCTGAGTGTTCTTCCTCCAACATTAATCCAAATTCTGGAAACCAGCTTGTATTTTGCTACAGTTGCCCAGGACCAGTGATAATCTGCAAGGATTGTTGGGGAACTCTTGCTGTTGATAATACGCATGAATGAACTGGATGTGATTATGTGAAGCAAGATCAATGTTGATTGAGTGCCAGAGTTGATGAAAGTAGGGATGGTAGTCTTAGATTGCACAGAGATATTGATGTGTTGGTGAAATGGGCTCAAAAATTGCAAATCCTGACAAATCTCTGATGCATTTCAGGTGCATCAATGAGGCTTAAAGCATATATAATGGATGATAGGTTCTTGGGAAATATTAAGGGACAGAGGGAATGTTGAGTACACATCCATAGATCTTTGAAAGCAACAATGCCAGTAGGTAGCATGTGACCACAAAGGTTGATGAGGGCAGAGCTACAGCCATTGTATACAGTATATGGATTTCAGCAAGGCATTGGATAAGGCTCCGTACGATAGCCTGCTCTGGAAAGTTTAATTGCATGGCATCAATGGAGAGCTAGCTGAATGGATAGAAAATTGGCTTCATGGAAGAAAGGTTGTTTTTCGGACTGGAGATCTATGACAGGTGGCGTGCCTTAGGGTTTGGTGCTGGGTCCATTGCTGTTTGTCATCTATATCAATGATTTGGATGAGAATGCGCAAGGCATGATAAGTAAGTTTGCAGATGACACTAAAGTGGATGGTATTGTTGATAGCAAAGATGGTTGTCAGAAATTACAGCAGGATCGTGATTGGTTGGGCAGGTGGGCTGAGGAATGGTTAATAGAGATTAATACAGAGAAATGCGAGAAGCCACATTTCCGCCACTGAAAATAATATCCTTGTACCCACATTGTCCAGATTCATAGAAACATAGAAACATAGAAATTAGGTGCAGGAACAGGCCATTCGGCCCTTCAAGCCTGCACCACCATTCAATATGATCATGGCTGATCAACCAACTCAGTATCCTGTACCTGCCTTCTCTCCATACCCCCTGATCCTTTCAGCCACAAGGGCCACATCCAACTCCCTCTTAAATATGGCCAACGAACTGGCCTCAACTACCTTCTGTGGCAGAGAATTCCTAAGATTCACCACTCTGTCCTAAAAGACGTCCCCCTTATCCTTAAACTGTGACCCCTTGTCCTGGACTTCCCCAACATCGGGACAATCTAGCATCTAGCCTGTCCAACCCCTTAAGAATTTTGTAAGTCTCTATGAGATCTCCCCTCAATCTTCTAAATTCCAGGGAGTACAAGCCGAGTCTATCCAGTCTTTCTTCATATGGAAGTCCTGCCATCCCAGGAATCAGTCTGGTGAACCTTCTCTGTACTCCCTCTATGGCAAGAATGTCTTTCCCCAGATTAGGAGACCAAAAGTGTACGCAATACTCCAGGTGTGGCCTCACCAAGACCCTGTACAACTGCAGTAGAACCTCCCTGCTCTTGTAGTCAAATCCTTTTGCTTCCCCCTTATTTTGAAGATAAGAAGCATCAGATACAGTTATGTCAAAGCTCTTGAAAGCTCACGCTATGGTTCATTAGTCTTTGAAATTTCTACTTTATAAAACTGACACGAAATACCAATTCATGGTCATTTGTTTGCATTTCCACATGGTGAAACCAGGAGCCGGTGCTGTTAGCTCGCAAACCATAGATTGAGATCAGCAAAATGTCTGTGAAATTGAGGAACTGTCGTGCCCATTGTTCGGCACAAGATGAGATGCTGCCTGGAATTCCATTTGCAATACGCATAGAGAATTTTAGCATGCCTGCCATGTTCAAACAAAAGCATGTGAGTATGCAGAGAAGGCAGATCTGAAGATAGGATCATGATTTCAATCCACATGCAAGTCTAAATTGACCCTCTACTTTCTAGCTAACCACCTGCCTTAACCATGTACAGAAGACTCAGAGATTAGCAGCAGGAAGAACCATATCTATTCAACCTGTTTCATTAAAACAAATATCATTGAAATCACCTTAATGAGAGTTCAAAAAATATTTAGTGCCTGTCCTGCATCAAATCAGACTGCAAGGTAGATTATTACAATTGTAATGCTTATTTTATGATCTGATTCAGTTTACCACCCACTTTCAGTGCATCAACAAAGCCAACAAAATATTCAGCAGACACACACAAAGTTTTGAGTACAAGAAAGAAAACCAGGCCCAATATGTATTCTATGATCCTGAACCTAAACTGGAATGGATAAGCAACTAAATGTTATGTTAGGTGAAGCACACTCACAGCATTTCTGCTTGATGTAAAAACACCATTCCAGCAAATTGTTATGTGAATCATTATTTGACATGATTAATCTCATCCAGGGCATTTATTTACGCAATTTAATGAATGGAAACCTTTTGCAACTGCGATTGAATTTAATTTAGAACTATCAAAGGAAGATAACTTTGTTACATTAACTTACATTGAAAAGCAATGTAGTAATTGAATTTTGCAATTTTCAATATTCCCACTTTTTCTCCTTCATCATTACTATAAAAAGCAAAATTAATCATAAAATGTATTGTAAACAACTTTCAGCGTCCACTGTTTATCAACTGAAAGGTTCATTGGATCCTTCCGCATAATAAAGCTAAATGTAACAAATATTTGTTTTTTTGAGCCAAAACAGTTAACGAGGGCAAAGCCTTGGACATTGTCTCTATGGAATTTGATGATTCAAGGTATTTGATGAGATTTCGTAAGGTAAGCTGGTCAGGGAGATTCGATCACATGGGATACAGGGAGATCTAGCCCACTGCATCAACAATTGGCTTCATGAATGGAAGCAGAGAGAATTGATGGAAGGTTGTTTATTGGACTGGAGGCCAATGCCTAATTGTCACTGTGCCTCAGCGATCAGTGTTGGTCACATGACTTTTATCAATAATTTGGATGAGAATGTAAAAGGCATGATTAGAAAATTTGCAGATTACACCAAAGTGAGTGGTATCCTAGATAGTGAAGATGGTTATCAAAAGGTACAGCAAGATCTTGATCAGTTGGGCAAGAGGACCGATGAATTGTTAATGGATTTTAATGAAAATACAGATGAGCTAATTCATTTTGAGAAATCAAACCAACGCAGGACCTTCACAGTGAATGGCAGGCCCTTGGCATGCATTGTAGAGCAGAAATATTTAGGAGTGCATGTACAAGTTCCTTCAACATGGCATCAAATGGCAGATAGGATGGTCAAGGGGACTTTCAGGACATTGTCCTTCATCAGTCAAGAATCCAGTACAGGAGTTATGTTACAAGTGTACAACATGTTATGGAATATTATGTTACCATTGTACAACACATTGGTGAGGCCACATCACGGCCGCCCGAAGGGGGGTTGCGCTGGGTGCGACCGCACCCCCTTTTTTTCAGCCAGAGAAAGAAAAAACTCCCAGAAAATTCGCACAATCAGCGTTTCCAGTCAGAAATCACCTGAAATTCTGGTTCCGGCCGCTGGTGGAGGAAAAAAAATGCGCCCATCTGCGCCTGCACAGTTGGGGAAGCTACGCAAAATGACGCCGTCTCTCCGTGCGTGCGCAGTGGGCCCGGGCGGGATCAGACTCCCATTTGTGCTTCACCCATTGAACTCGATGCCTCGCGTCTACTCCAGGTAAGTAGTGAAGGGGGGCAGGGGGGGTGTGCGGTGTGGTGTCTGCCGCACCCCGGTCCAGCGTTTCCATCCGCGGCGTCGGAGCCTCGGCGGGAGCGGCTGTAACCCCATAACCAGATGCCGCTGCCCTCGCCTCCCCCTAGCCATCTTCCGCCCCGCCAGCCCCGCTGGGTCTCGCCCCCCTCACTGCCCCGCCCCCAGTTGACTGATCACCCCCCCCCAATTTTTAGACCCGCGCCCCCCCCGCGACCCTTACCCGCCCCCCCCCGCTTTGACCCCGCCACCCCGATGATGGGCCTTTTGACCCCGCGACGACCCTCGAACCGAACCCTCGCCACTAAATTCGCTCCCCCGCAGAAAGAGGAGGGAGACTGACACTTTAAGATTTTACATTTTAAATGGATCATTATATCAAATGTAACATTTCCATTCGAGAGTTAAAGATTAATGGACCTCACAGAAATAAATTCCATTGCATGTGGGAAGATTCAAAATAAAGAAACACATGAGTCCTTTTCATCATTTATATTGGCATTTTTTTCTTTTTTCCTTATACTGAAACGTTACGAAGCATTACAATGAAAATACGAATGGCCATTTAAATTCTCGATAGAACATTGCTGAAAATTTTTCAATTATCAAAATTGTTGCCAATTTTTTAAATTACTGTGCATTTTTGCATTAAACAAGATCTTCTATTTATATAGAACGTTGACAAATGTGGGCTCGATTTGTGAAGAATTTTGTCTTAATTTTCTAAGTTATGATTGAATTGTGAAAACTCCACATATATGCAGCCTATCAGTAAAATATTTTTTGAATACTTGTAATGTCTTAAGTCCTGTTAATGATAATATTGGCCAAATAAAATATATCACAAAATGGAGAATCTCTGTATTTGCAAAGCTTGCTTGTCCACTTTCTGTGAAAGGTTGAAGCTGTGAGTCAAGCTCCAAGGAGTCTGGATCCTAGATGGAAGTTGAGGATAAGGCGAGGTCCAAATGTCTTTCCTTTTGTTTATATGAATGAGGGTTTTGTAGAAGAGCTAAGAGGTGTTGCATATGCATGATTAGGATTGGTCAGATAGGGGGTATTGTAAAGTACTGTTATTTACTTTGCAGAGTGTTTGTGCTGTTATCTTGTGACGTGCGAAGCCTTGTTCAAATTGTTTATACTACCTGGAGCAATGTTTCTATTCTTTTGTAAACTGTCTTCCTGCTAGATCTTTCTGTAGAAACAATGTAATGGTGAATTTTGTGATTGGTTTCGGGGACTGTCAATAGCTATAATCTAATCAAGATTCAAGAGTTTATTTTTTAAAGAAGGAACTGCAGATGTGGAGAATCGAGGGTACACAAAAGCTGGGAGAAAAACTAGCGGGTACAGCATCTAAAAAGGAGATTCTCGCTCCGACGTCGCCTTCTCCACACCCGCTGCATGAAGGTCATGGAGTGAAATTCTTGCTCGGACATAGGGAGTTACATAGACCTCCTAGGACTACGTGTCGACTATGCAAACTCTTCTAAACACGCAAATTTGGTCCCAGCCGTGGGAGAGGCCGTTTAGTTGGTCCAGTGCTGGACTCAGTGTATTACTGAACTAGACTAAGGGGTAAGCTGTAGGACCATGATTACATTATATGTGACTTGCAATCTGATGGTACTCTCTCACTTGTCCTGCCACAAGTGTCTATCGCTTTCATCACTACGCCACGACTTGCATGAGCAATGACAGGTTGTCTGCACTCACCTTAATCCACATTTAATATGACTTTGCCCATAACTTGGACAAAGTGGTGATTAGGTTTGTGCAGTTACATTCTTGGAAAACGGGACTGGAAAATATTATTTGTGGCTCAATATATGCTGGTCTCCCAAGAATGTCAGTCGCCTTCATCACTGCACCAGGACTTCCATGAGCAATGACAAGCTGTCTGCATTCGCCTTAGTCCATATTCACTATGGCTTTGCTCATAACTTGGACAAAGTGGTGACTAGGTTTGCACAGTTATATTCTTGGAAAATGGAACTGGAAAAACATGATTTATGGCTAAATGGCAATATATGTTGGCTTGCCATGAGTGTCCATTCCCTTCATCACTACACCACGGGGTGGGAGATTGCAACCTTCACGTGGTCCACCCTGTTTTGACGAATGCAATCAACCTGGCGTGCACAATCAAATAAGATCAAATAGAACAAGTTGTCCAGCAACTTTAGTGTGCATGATGTGCATGAGTAATGACAGGTTGTCTGCAATCGCCTTAATCCACATTTACTATGACTTTGCCCATAACCTGGACAAAGTTGTGACTAGATTTGCGCAGTTACATTCTTGGAAAATGGAACTGGAAAAACATGATATATGGCTAAATGGCAATATAGGCTGGCTTGCCATGAGTGTCCATTCCCTTCATCATTACACCAGGACTTCCATGATCAGGGACAAGCTGTCTGCATTCGCCTTAATGTAGCGATGTTACAAAACCTACCTTAAGCGGCGCTGCAGATCTGTCACTGGCTGTGCGCGACTTTGGCGCCTTTGAGGGGGCTGGGTGGGGCCCGGGATTAAAATGCAGGTTTGTATCGTTTGTCAGAGAGGGATTTCCTTGGGCTGCTAGTCGATGAAGAAAAATCGATTGGACTTCCGATCCCGGTTTTTTATTAAAATAAATCGTTGGACAATTTAATGGTTGGATTAAAGTAAAACTTCTAACGCCAACAACGTGACACATCGCAAAAACAGGGCAAAACAAAGGGTAAGTCATTTATTTTATATATAATCTTGCTTCTTGGGGTGGCTTTAATCTAATTTTCGTTGCAAAAATGTTATTTGGGCCCCATACGAATCGCTGGTGTAAGTACAGAGTTGCTTATTGGTTACAATCTGAGGAATATGATGATGCTACTGATTATGGTATACCAATGTACCAGCTAGCAACTGATCTTCTCCATAAAGACTTGGTCTATTGCTAGAAATTGTAATTTATTTACCTATCTGTTACGGATTTGTAGCATATAATACAATAATATTAAAGTTCTGATCTTGAGAATATCACATTTTTGAATTTTCAAAGCACTCTGGGTGTTTAATTACTATTTCCGTCACAATGGTCAAGTTTGTAATTAGCTACAATTAAGTAAGTAACTAATTATATGCTTTAATTTCAGGTCATCCAAGTAACGAGTTTCATCACCTGCAACACTACACCAGGACTTCCATGAGCAATGACAGCAAAATGCAATGTGATTGGCATGATGCTGCCAAATCAAGTCAAGTCGTCAAGGTAAGACAAGCCAAGGTAAGTCGTCAAGTCAAGGTAAGTCGAGTCTATTTGTCACATACACATACAAGATGTGCAGTAAAATGAAAGTGGCAATGCCTGCGGATTGTGCAAAACAACGGAACAGGTGTTCCTGAATGTATATTGCCATTTTCCACTACTTCTACCAATGCAAGGTCATTCGTTGGCCTTACCCTATATACCAACATTGGTTCCACAAATCCTGTCATGCCACCCCTCTTTTTGAAAAGCTTCGTATGGGCCTGCACATTCAGTGCATTGTGTTCAGTTTTGGTCACCCTGCCATAGAAAAGATGTTCTTAGGCATGAAAGAGTGCAGAGAGGAATTACAAGGATGTTGTCTTGTCATGTGGGCCAGAGCTATAGGGAGAGGTTGGGCAGGCTAGAAATGCAGTGGAATGCAGGAGGATGTGGGGGATGTTAGAGAGGTATATAAGATTTACAAAGGGAGCACATTTAAACTGTCAAAATCAACTCTAGCTGTTCAAACATCTTTGTTGAAACAATGTAATGCACATCAATACTGTGAAAGCTTCTGAGAATAAAACCCAGACATCCAAAACATTCATTATTTTAAATCAATGTTGCGGGGTGTGGCTCTTTGGATGCACCAACAGTTCAAGTATTGATTCAAAAAGTGTGACCATGTGCATGCTTGATGTACTAAGGGCAAAATAGCCAGAAGGGAACTTCCCTTGATCTTATTCTGGGGATCGTTGCTACATTATCTACATCACAATGGCACAGAATATTTCAGCTCAGGATGGTTGAGATAGTTCAGTCAACATAGATCTTATCTCTGCACATTTGACTAGTGCATACAATAATGTCTCATCGCCATGTCAGTTTCCACAGTATGTCTCTTAAGTAATCTCTTGATATGGGCTGGTTGCCTGCTCCTGACCTCGTAAATATTGCAGCTGACCTTGTAAATTTTGAAACCAAAAGTTATTTGAAAATGTGAAACCAATTTGTTTTTTGTTTCTATTAATGGCCACTTTACCTTACACTTTGAATGCTCTCGCACTATAACTACCATTCCTTAACATTATTTCTCACAGTTTCTATTTTTATTTAAGTATGAGAGGAAATTTTACAATGATATAAAGTCATACAGGCCATACTTATCAGCTGCAGTTCCTTATGTCTAATTCCTAATTTGAGGCTGGTTCTTGATTCCATTGATGGCTACTTTGCCTTACACTTTCATTGCTCTTCCTAGACTGCTATTCCCTAACATTCTTTCCCGAACTTCCTATTTGACAAACATATATAAAGTCATACAGGAAATACTCAGCAGGTTAAGCAGCACCAATGAAAAAAGAAGCAGAATTAACATTTCAGGTGGAAAACGCTTCATCAGAAATATTTCTTATCCACGAATGCTGCCTGACCTGCTAATCACTTTTTTTTTCCTGTTGACCTTTCAATTTCCCAGCACCTACAATTTATTTTCTGATTTTTGTATGCAAACTTATGAAGGATTTAGATGGAATGAAGCTACTCCCATCAATAAATGGTTCAAAATGATACAATACATTCTCACAGAGATGGACATAAGGTACAGGGAAGATGTAAAGATTTTTTTATATGGAAGGATTGGTTGTGATGTGGAAATAATTACGTGCAGAAAAGAGTGGATCAGAGCTTTTATAAAGGAACTGGATGTGTATTTGAGTGATCATAATTTGCATGTGTTCAAGCAACAGGACCGAAATTGAATGTCCCACAAGGATTAAAAGTTTACCTTCTGTGACTCTAATGTGGTTTGTGTATTGAGCAGTATCTCTGTATACGTTAGTTAGTTTAGTTTCTTATCACGTGCACCAAGGTACTGTGAAAAGCTTTTGTTGCATGCTAACCAGTCAGCAGAAAGACAATACATGATTACAATCGAGCATTGAGTATACAAAACACTGGATCAGAATGGAAAAGCCCATTTTCAATTAGTAAACATAAAATAGCTTTGCATACAAAATAAAAACATTAATGTTTTTTGAAATGAAAGTCAAATTAAATTAAAATATTTGCATGATAGCGTAGGTTGCTTGTCCCATCTTCAATCAATAAAATGGTGAATGGGTGTGCAATTTCAAGGAATTTAAATTCATCATTTAAATGTAGAGCATTTGAATGAGATTGTCAAGGGGGAGTAAAAGAAAAGTAACGCAGTGGCAAGAGGGAATCAGAAGTGATAGGATTTTGATTGCCTGTAGCTTTGAACAATACCGTTTATTATGGGGTTTTGATAATTGCCAGATAATTGTCATATGGGAAAAGCGAAGTAATATGGTACCTACAATCACACTATTGATGCTGTAGTCTCTCTTTTTCTCCCTTTCACAATTTTCTGATGGTCTAAAGCTTAGTGTCAATGTATTAGTGAGACTAATGTTGCTTAGTATATTAACATGCAAAGCGAGAGCAGATGAAGAACAGACATGATGAATGTCATTCTTGAAAAGGTGATGCATAATTGTGAACTTCCCAAAAATGACATTTAATTCTTGGACTCATCGTTTAAATACATTAAGAAAGCCTCAAAGTAGATTTACCATAGAGTTATGATTTGAATTGCTGGTGAAAATTACAGTAATGGAACAACTTTCCATAATCATTAATCAACGTCTATAGAATGAATATTAACTGTTATCACTGCGGAGGCCCATCCTTTTAACTATTAGTTATTGGCGTTTAAGAGACAAACGATTTACAATTTAAAACACTTTATTTCATTACACTGTTCTCTTCTCTACCTTTTAAACTAATCTTTCTCTCTCTTTATTTCTCATTTTGTATGTGAACTTGCCTTGATTTACACTTCCTTTGCAATCCATGAACTGTTATGGCTCAACATCTTTTAGTCTTAATTGAGATACAAACTGTTTTTGTTTCCCTCCCTATGCCGTTATCAACTGACACTTTCAGTACTTTGCAAGGCAAAGTTTTCTTTAAGATTTAAAAATGTAAAGTGAAGTTAACCAGTGACAGGTGGGGTGAGATTAGGATTGCCAACTGTCCCGTATTAGCTGGGACATCCCATATATTTGTCTAAATTTGTTTGTCCCATACAGGATCGCCCTTGTCCCATATTTGACTGCTACTATTTGAGTCGAGGGATTGTCGGGTGGAGCTCCGCGTCCGGCCTCGCCTCACCCGTCCCGACGTAGTGTAGCTCATGGAGTGTAGCAGCAGCGCCTCGCCCGTAGCCCCGTCAGTCAGCAGAACGGCCAGCTGTCGAACCTTTGGACCTTTGCTTACCACCGATACCACCACCCCTCCTTCTCATGGCCAATCATCGGTTCATGAATTGGATGGGGTGCTGGACTTTGCACGCGACATTGCGCACAAAATCCGGCGTTCAGGCCAAAACTCCTCAGCTGGCCCGCCGGCTGGTCTTTGTGTGCAGTCCAGCACCCGGGCGCATTCACCCAGCCACTGCCGAGTCGGTCAATGAATTGCCGTCGGGAATTTGTCCCTTATTTTGACCTTTTGACCCTTATTTGGGAGTGAGAAAGTTGGCAATGCGAGGTGAAATGTGATGCTACTGAAAAATCTGATCTGCGTGCGAGGTCAAGCATTCTAGAAATAGCAAGTTGACAGGTCAACAAATTAAACCACCCATTACTGTGGTTATCAGTTTACATTACTGATATTGACCCCTCAGCTACATTTTTACAATCATATTCCATATAGAGCATTTTTAATTAAGTGAAACAGTGAAAGAAACAAATGGCTATTTTAAAAATGGGTATCAACCTATCAAGGCATATAGCAACAACCACAGAACTGAAAATAACAATTCACACGGTAGGTTCAATTTTTCATCTCCAATAAAAGAGGCAACAGAAGTAAATATGATAAACAGTAATCATTACCTCAGCAACTGTAATCCACCTTTGAATTTGTTTTGTTTGCCAGTAGAATTTGGTTTTGCACTATTATGGTGTGGTCCTATTACTTTATTGTATTAATGATGATCATCTATTTATTTGATTGTTGTGTTAACTGGCCTGTTAAACTGGAAAAAATAAGAATTTCAATGTATCATTACCTGTGCATATGACAATTAAACACTCTTGACTTTTTCCGTAAAATGGTTTCATATTATACTATATTAATATTAATCTATTAATATTAACTACAGAAATTGCAGGAAATGATCAAAAGGTTAGGCAGCATCAGTGAAAGGAGAAAGACAATCATTTCAAGAGAATCAATAGTGGAGAGTATTTAATTGTAATGTGTATCACCAACAAAACAATTAAATTCTGATTTACAGTAGCAGGATGAGCCTGTAATCTAATCATACAGTAAATATATAATAATACAAATATGAATAAATTCCACTACAAATCAACTGACTCCCACAGCTACCTGGACTACTCTTCCTCCCACCCTGCTTCCTGTAAGGACTCCATCCCCTATTCCCAATTCCTCCGTCTACGCCGCATCTGCTCCCAGGGTGAGGTTTTTCCACACAAGGTCATCACAAATGGCCTCATTCTTCAGAGAACGGGGATTCCCCTCCCCCACTATAGATGAGGCTCGCACCAGGGTCTCCTCCATACCCCGCAACACTGCCCTCTCTCCCCATTCCCCCACTCGCAAACAGGGCAGAGTCCCCCTGGTCCTCACCTTTCACCCCACCAGCTGGCAAATACAACACATAGTCCTCCGCCAGTTTCGCCACCTCCAACGTGACCCCTCCACTCGCCACATCTCGCCACATCTTCCCATCTCCCCCCCTGTCTGCCTTCCCATGTCAATTCTTCCCTTCCCTCCCGCTCTACCCCTTCCCCGGGCACTTTCCCTTGCAACTGCAAGAAATGCTACACTTGTCCCTTCACCTCCCCCTTTCAGGGACCCAAGCAGTCCTTCCAGGTCCGACAGAGGTTAACCTGCACCTCCTCCAACCTCATCTACTGCATCCGCTGCTCCAGATGCCAGATGATCTATATCGGTGAGACCAAGCGGAGGCTTGGCGATCGTTTTGCCGAACACCTCCGCTCGGTCCGCAATAACCAAGCCGACCTCCCGGTGGCTCAGTACTTCAACTCCCCCTCCCATTCCATATCCGACCTCTCGGTCCTGGGCCTCCTCCACGGCCAGAGTGAGCAACACCGCAAGTTGGAGGAACAGCACCTCATATACCGCTTGGGGAGTCTGCATACTCTGGGCTTGAACATTGAATTTTCTCAATTCTGTTAACCCTTGCTGTCTCCGCCCCTTCCCACCTCTCCCTCAGCCCTCGGGCCCTGGCATTCCCTCTCTCTACATCTCCCTCCCCCACCCTAGTCACACTAGCTTCTCATTTTCACACCACAAACAGCTTACAATCGCATGTTCCCTTTATCATCGATACTTTTTTGCATATCATTCATTCATTGTTCTTTATCTCTTCACATCACCGTCTATATCTCTCGTTTCCCTGATCCCTGACCAGTCTGAAGAAGGGTCTTGACCCGAAACATCATCTATCTCCTTCGCTCCTTAGATGCTGCTGCACCCGCTGAGTTTCTCCAGCCTTTTGTGTGCCCTGAATAAATTAATAACCACAATGTCAGTGCAAAAAAAACCATTGTACTTATTTCAATTAAAGACATTCAATAGAAGTTTATAGTTGAGATTAGTATTGTGCAGTGTTCAAGAGCCTGATGGTATTTGGGTAGTAGCTATTCTTGAACCTGGTGGCCATTCTTTTCAGACTCGTAGTTGTTCTCGATGGTAGAAGTGAAATGTGAGCAGGGCGTTGCTGGTGTTGGTCTTTGATAATATTGGCTGCCTTTTTGTGGTAATGCTTCCTATGGTTCCCTTTCATGATGAGGAAGTCAATGATGGATGGGACAGGGTTTACACTCTCTGAAATCTATATTCCTAGGTGCTCCTATGAACCAGGACCTTCAGGTTCAAGAACAGTTTCTTCCTAGCACTCGTCAGGTTTTTGTCAGAACTATCAACTGTTTCACTATCCACAGATGCTGCCTCACCTGCTGAATGTTTCCACAATTTTCCATTTTTGTTTCAGGTCTCCAGTATCTGAAATGGTGGGTTTTATTAAGCATGGTAAAATTAATGTTTCAAAATACATCAAAGTGAGAGCTGTAGGCCATAATTTGATTAGTTTTATAATCTAGATTCCAATGCTATCATTATCCTTTGCAATGTTAGACAAAGAAAAATTCAGATAAATAGACAATGGACAATAGGTGCAGGGGTAGGCCAATCAGCCCTTCGAGACAGCACCATTCACCGTGCTTATGGCTGATCACATATAATCAGTACCCCTTTCCTGCATTCACACCATATCCCTTGACTTTGCTATCTTTAAGAGCTCTATCTAACTCTCTCTTGAAAGCATCCAGAGAATTGGCCTCCACTGCCTTCTGAGGCAGCATTCCACAGATTCACAACTCTCTGGGTAAAAAGGTTTTTCCTCACCTCCATTCTAAATGGCCTACCCCTTTTTCTTAAACTGTGGCCCCTGGTTCTGGACTCCCCCAAAATCGGGAACATGTTTCCTGCCTTTAGTGTGTCCAATCACTTAATAATTTTATGTTTCAATGAGATTCCTTCTCATATAAATTCCAGAGTATACAAGCCCAGCCGCTCAATTCTATCAACATGTGACAACCTTATGAACTCCCTCAATAGCAAGAATGTCCTTCCTCAAAGTTGGAGACCAAAATTGCACACAATACTCCAGATGTGGTCTCACTAGGGCCGTATACAACTGCAGAAGGACCTCTTTGCTCCTATACTCAACTCCTCTTGTTATGAAGACCAACATGCCATTAGCTTTTTTCACTGCCTGCTGTACCTGCATGCTTACTTTCAGTGACTGATGAATAAGGACCCCCCAGATCTCGTTGTACTACCCCTTCTCCCAACTTGACACCATTTAGATAATAATCTGACTTCCTGTTTTTTGCCACCAATAACCTCACATTTATCCACATTAAACTGCATCCGCCATGCATTTGCCCACTCACCCAACCTGTCCAAGTCATCCTGCACCCTCATGGCATACTCCTCACAGTTCACACTGCCACCCAGCTTTGTGTCATCTGCAAATTAGCTAATGTTATTTTTAATCCCTTCATCTAAATCATTAATGTATATTGTAAATAGCTGCGGCCCCAGCACCGAGCCTTGTGGTATCCCACTAGTCAATGCCTGCCATTCTGAAAGGGACCCGTTAATCTCTTCTAATTGTTTCCTGTCTGCCAACCAATTTTCTATCCATGTCACTACCCTACCCCTAATACCATGTGCTCTAATTTTGCTCACTAATCTCCCATGTGCGACCTTTTCAAATGCTTTCTGAAAGTCCAGGTACACTACATCCACTGGCTCTCCCTTGTCCATTTTCCTAGTTATATTGCCTAAAAATATTTAGATCAAGCATGATTTCACCTTCGTAATTCCATGCTGACGGATCGATCTTGTTACTGCTATCCCAATGTGCCGCAATTTCATCTTTTAAAATTGACCGCAGCATCTTCCCCACCACCAATGTCAGGCTGACTGGTCTATAATTCTCTGTTTTCTCTCTCCTGCCTTTCTTAAAAAGTGGGATAATATTAGCTACCCTCCAATCCACAGGAACTGATCCTGAATCAATAGAACATTGGAAAATGATCACCAATGCGTCCACAATTTCTAGAGCCACTTCCTTAAGTACCCTGGGAGGCAAACCATCAGTCCCATCACTCTAGCCAACACCATTTCCTGCCGAATGTGAATTTCCTTCAGTTCCTCCGTCACGCTAGATCCTTTGGCCACTAGTACATCATGGAGATTGTTTGTGTCTTCCTTAGTGAAGATGGATCCAAAGTACCTGTTCAACTCGTCTGGCATTTCCTTGTTCCCCATAATAAATTCACCTGTTTCAGTCTTAACGGGTCCAAATTTGGTCTTAACTAATTTTTTCCTCTTCACATACCTAAATAAACTTTTACTATCCTCCTTTATATTCTTGGCTAGCTTACCTTCGTACCTCATTTTTTCTCCCCATATTGCCTTTTTAGTTATCTTTTGTTGCTCTTGAAATGTTTCCTAATCCTCTGGCTTCCCGCTCATCTTTGCTATGTTATACTACTTCTCTTTTATTTTTATACTGTCCCTGAGTTCCCTTGTCAGCCACGGTCACCCCTTATTCCCCTTGGAATATTTCTTCCTCTTTAGAGTTAACTGATCCTGCACCTTCTGTATTATTCCCAGAAACTGTCATCCCTGCTAGGGTATCTTTCCAGTCAATGTTGTCCAGCTCCTCTCTCATGGCTCCATGGTCTCCTTTGTTCAACTGTAATACTGACACTTCTGATTTTCCCTTCTCCCTCTTAAATTGTAAATGAAAACTTATCATATTATGGTCACTACCTCTTAATGGCTCCTTTACATCGAGTTCCCTTATCAAACACAACACTAAATGACACAACACTAAATCCAGAATTGCCTTCTCCCTCGTAGGCTCTAGTACAAGCTGCTCTAAGAAACTCCCTTTCTTGGGATCCAGCGCAAACCTGATTTTCCCAGTCTACCTGCTTGTTGAAATCTTCCATTACAAGCGTAGCATTTTCTTTGTGATATGCCAATTTTAACTCTTGATTCAACTTGCACCCTATAATCCATGCTACTGTTTGGGGGGCTGTAGATAACTCCCATTAGGGTCTTTTTACCCTTACAATTCCTCAGTTTTATCCATACTGACTCAACATCTCCTGATTCTATGTCACCCCTCGCAAGGGACTGAATTTCATTCCTCACCAACAGAGCAACCCCATCCCCTCTGTCCACCTATCTGTCTTTTCAATAGAACGTATTCCCTTGAATATTCAGTTCCCAGTCCTGGTCATCTTGCAGCCATGTCTCTGTAATTCCCACAACATCATACTTGCCAATTTCTTACTGAGCCTCAAGCTTATCCACTTTATTTAAAGAACAGATTGTGTTAAAGTTAGCAATTTTCCACTGAATATAAAAGTTATGATCAGGACACCTGGTGCGCACCATCCTCAAATATTCTCTGCATTATCTGCATTGCTCTCAATTCCCTTAATGAGGAAATCAATCAATCTCACGTTTGAACTTCCACAATGCTCTTGTCCCATCTCCAATTACATCAATAAAATTGTGAATGTGTGTGGAATAATTAATTTGATATAGAGAATGCCAAAGATTCATCAATTCTGAAGAAATTAATTTCATTTCATTTGAAGAAGGGTCTCTCCCCGAGAAGTCACCCATTCCTTCTCTCCCGAGATGCTGCCTGTCCCAATGAGGTACTCCAGCATTTTGTATCGACCTTCGATTTCAACTAGCATCAGCAGTTCTTTACTACAAATCCTATTCATTTCATTTAAGAATGACATGGTGTATCTTTTATTCTGGGACAGTGGTCTTATTTTGAGACTCCTCAGTTTGGTGAAATACAGTGCATCCAGAAAGTTTTCACACCCCTTTACTTTTTCCATATTGTGTAATGTTTTAGCCTTATTTTAAAATGGATTAAAAAAAATATGTTATCACCAATCTACAGACAATACTTCTGAATGAAGAAGCGAAAACAGGTGTTTAGAAATTTTTGCAAAGTAATTAAAAACAAATAACAGAAATATCATATTTACATAAGTATTCATACCATTTGCTTTGGCTCTCAAAATTGAGCTTAGGTTCATCCTGTTTCCATTGATTATCCTTGAGATGTTTCTACAACTTGATTGGAGTCCACCAGTGGTAAATTAAATTGATTGGACATGATTTGGAAAGGCACACATCTGTCCATATAAGGTCCCACAGTTGAGAGTGCATGCCAGAGCAAAAGCCAAGTAGATATTATGAGACAGGTTTATGTCGAGACACAGATCTGGGGTAAGGTAGAAAACAATTTCTGCAGCATTGCAGGTCCCAAAGAGCACAGTGGCCTCCGTCATTCTTAAATGGAAGAACCTTGGAACCACCAGGACTCTTCATAGAGCAGGCTGCCCGGCCAAACTGAGCAATTGGGGGTGAAGGGCCTTGGTCAGGGAGGTGACCAAGAACCCTACGGTCATTCTGTTCTTCACAAAATTATTCTGTGGAGATGGGAGAACCTTCTAAAAGGCCAACTATATCTGCAACACTCCACCAATCAGGCCTTTATGGTAGAGTGGCCAGACGGAGGCCACTCCTCAGTAAAAGGCACATGACAGCCCGGTTGGAGTTTGCCAAAAGGCATGAGAATCAATATACTCTGGTCTGATGATTCCAAGACTGAAACCAAGCACTCACTGCTCATTACCTGTCCAAAACCATTCCTACGGTGAAGCATGGTGGTTGCAGCATCATGCTGTGGGGATGTTTTTCAGCGGCAGGAACTGTGAGACTAGTTAGAATCAAGGGAAAGATGAATGGAGCAAAGTTCAGAGATATCCTTTTTGAAAACCTGCTGCCAAGTGGGACCTCAGACTGGGGCAGCAGTTCACTTTCCAACAGGATAATGACCCTAAGCACACAGCCAAGACAATGCAGGAGTGGCTTTGTGACAAGTCTGTGAATGTCCTTGAGTGGTCCAGCCAGAAACCGGATTTGAACCCGATCGAACATCTCTGGAGGGGCCTGAAAATATCTGTGCATCGACACTCCCCATCCAACCTGATAGAGAGAGGATGCGCAGAGAAGAATGGGAGAAATTACTCAAATACAGGTGTGCCAAGCTTGTAGCATCATATGTAAGAAGACTTGAGGCTGCAATTGCAGCCAAAGCTGCCTCAACAAAGCACTGTGAAGGTTTGAATATTTATGTAAATGTGATATTTCAGTTATTTATTTTTAATTACTTTGCAAAAAATTTTAAACACCTGTTTTTACTTTTTGATTATGGGGTATTGTGTGTAGATTGATGATTAAAGAAAAGAATTTAACCCTTTTTAGAATATGGCTGCAGCGTAACAAAATGTGGAAAAAGTGTAGGGGTCTGAACACTTTCTGAATGTATCCTCCCTAAATACACCTTGTTGAGCCTTGTGACAATTTTGTAAATTTATACATGGTCACTTCTAGTCTTCTAAGGTCCAAAGAACATTGGCATAATCTACTCAATCTTTTCTCATTGGCAAACCTACTAACCTAAGTAAGAATCTTGTAAATCTTCTTACCAGTCTCTCTGTGGCATATTATCTATATTACTAAAATATTGATCTTGACCACTTCCTGTTATTCTGTATATTGATTTTAGAAAAAACGCTGCCACTTACAGCTGTGATTTTTGGCCATCTTACTCAGATCTGCAGGACAAGAGGATGCTTCCCATTGATGAAAAATAAAAGAGTTATTAGTGATTAAAAAATGTTGAGATTCACTCTCCTGCATGCCACGCCCCTTTCGGAGGGACTATAAAACCCGGAAATGTTGAGTGCCTCAGTCAGTCTCTGCAAGATGGGGGAGCGAGAGGGTCACGTCTCTCAGTCTGAGTTGTGAATAACACTGAACACATGTCTACTAAACTGTGAGTGCGGTTTTACTGATCTTGATTGTGGTTTGAAAATGAAAATGTGGTTGGTTTTAAATAAAGCACAGCAAATGGTAGGTGGTGGTTGGTTTGTAATAAAGTCACAGCAAATGGTTGGTTTGGAATAAAGCACAGCAAATAGTTGGTGGTGGTTGATTTGAAATAAAGCACAGCAAATGGTGGTGGTGGTGGTTGGTTTGAAATAAAGCACAGCCAGTGGTTGGCGACGGTTGGTTTGAAATAGAGCACAGCCAGTGGTTGGCGGCGGTTGGTTTGAAATAGAGCACAGCCAGTGGTTGGTGGTGGTTGTTTTGAAATAGAGCACAGCCAATGGTTGGCAGTGGTTGGTTTGAAATAGAGCACAGCCAGTGGTTGGCAGCGGTTGGTTTCAAATGGCAAATGATTAAAAGTCCAAACTTGACAACTTCTTGTTTGCACTGTATATTGATTTTAGATAAAATGCTATCACTTACAGCTGTGATTTTTGGCCATCTTACGCAGTCCCACTCCGCTCATCAGGTGCAGAGGATTCTTCCCATCAATTAAAAATAAAAGTGTTATTAGTGTTTAAAAAATGTTGAGAATCTTTCTCCTGTCAATCACGCCGTGAAGGTCATGCCCCCTCCGGTGGAGGGAGCGATTATAAAACCTGGGTGTGGGTGTGGCTCAGTCTCTGCAAGTTGGGGGAGGGAGAGGTCACAACTCTGTCTGAGCTGTGAGTCAACAACACCCTGAATGTCCACTGAAAAGTGAGTGTGGTGTTTTTGTGGTGTTTTGGGTGGTGTTATGGTGTTTTCCCTGCATGAAATGGCATAAATGCATTTGAATGTGATGGCCTTGCATCCTGCATGAAATGGTATGAACTGCACTTGAACTAAGTGGCCTTACATCCTGCTTGAAGTGGCATGAAACTGCACTTGAATTTGGTGGGCTTGCACCCTCCTTGAAATGGCATGAAACTGTAGGTGAATTTGGTGGCCTTGTACCCTGCTTGAAGTGGTATGAAAATGCACTTGAATTTGGTGGCCTTCCACCCTGCTTGAAATTGCATGAAACTGCCCTTGAATTCGGTGGCCTTGCCCCCTGCTTGAAGTGGTAGGAAACTGCACGAATTTGGTGGCCTTGCACCCTGCTTGAAATGGAATGTCAAGGAATAGCTGTGAGTCAACTGCCAGCCCACCAGCCGTGAGTGAATTGCCAGCACATCAGGCTTGAGTGACTGAGCTGCCACCCCAAGAGTCAATATTGGAATTGGTGGAGAGGTGGAATATTGCGTTGGGGGACCAGCCCTCAGGTGTTAACATGGGATCCAACTGGTCCCACTTAGTGTAGTTCAAAAAAGAAAAATAAGATCACATGTGTACACAATACTTCAGTTGCATTCCCTCCAATGCCTCATGTTATTACAATAAGACACCATTACTGTAAAGAGGATTTCATAAATAACGAACCATAAAACCAATCTTAGAAAAAAAAAACTATAATATATCATGCACATGTCCAATTGCCATGTTGATCATTGTATTGGTCTCAGATGGTGATCTTTAATGATATGTCAAATAGATTGTGTGCCATGAACCTCCAGACATAAGGATCACAAAAAAGGATTAGCTTTCTACAAATGGGTCTAATATCTGATGAGAAACCTATATTTCTGCAGCTGTTCTGATGAAGGGAATGCACTCCTAATTAATGCAGTGTGCATTCAGATCCATTACAAGCCTCCTTATTTGTTGCTTTTTTTTGCAACAATTAAGCAACAATAGGTGAATTACCTTTTACAACAACCTTAATGTGGCTATAAAACTCTTGTTAATTAGAATTCAGACTATGAATGCAAAGAATAAGCCTTGTCTTTACATATTCAGGATAAAATTATAGCGTTGTTAAGAATAACATGAGCAATTATGCTAATTACGCCTAATTTACATATACAAATTAGGTTATTTAGAACAGATTTTTGTCCATCTTAAATTATATTAATCCTATCTTTTTGAATTTGAAGGTTATGTTTAAAGTCATGTGTGGAAAAACAAATCTATATATTTTTTTTCTCATAAGAAATCAATGAGCTGCATTTTTTGCACATCATTCACTTTGATGGATTATTTCTGTCAGCATATTATCATAGGAAAATTTCCATGATCTTTTTTTCCTGATCTGTTGTTATTGGCAACTTACTAATGTCTAATTTCTGGTCCGGTACTTCAGAGATATGTGCTAATGATTGGCTTGATCACGGAATCATAGATTCATGTAACACAGAGACTGGCTCTTGTATCTCATTTGCAGACCATGATGTCAATGTATGCATATCCAATTTGCCTCTATTTGACCCATATTTCCTTGCTCCTTTCCCAATTAAGCGCCTGTTCAGATGCTTTTTAAATGTTGCAATGTACTACCGCCTCCTCATACAGGGCATATGGGCACAATGTTAAAGGACGGATATTGATAAGCTTGAAAGGGTTCAGAGAAGATTTACGAGGATGTTGCCAAGACTAAAGGATCTGAGCTATAGGGAGAGGTTAAGTATGCTGGGTCTCTATTCCTTGGAGCGCAGGAGGAAGAGGGGTGATCTTATAGAGGTATATAAAATCATGGGAGGAATAGATCGGATATATGAACTGAATCTCTGGTCCAGAGTTGGTGAATCGAGGACCAGAGGACATAGGTTCAAGGTGAAGGGGAAAAGATTTAATAGGAATCTGAGGGGTAACTTTTTCACACAAAGGGTGGTGGGTGTATGGAACAAGCTGCCAGAGGAGGTCATTGAGCTGGGATTATCACAATGTTTAAGAAACAGTTAGACAGGTTCAAGGATAGGACAGGTTTGGAGGGATATGGACCAAGTGTGACTCGTGTAGCTGGGATATGTTGGCTGGTGTGGACAAATTGGGCTGAAGGGTCTGTTTCCATAATGTATCATTCTATGACTCTATGAGTCTAGGCCATTTCAGATAACAACCACCCTCGGTGTGAAAAACATACCCCTCCGAATTCCTTTAAAACAATCCTCATTCTTTTTAAGCCTTTTTGAACCAATTCTGGACTCCTCTGCCTTGGGAAAATGATTCTGACCGTCTATGATAGACCGATGGTGTTTCGGATCGGGACCCTTCTTCAGCCCAGTGGGCAATCTAAACCCAAGCACCAAGTTGAATGCGGCCAAAGGTGTATAGTCCCCACTCTCCCACGGCCACCCTCTGCTGGCTGCTGGGTTTGGAGCGAAGGTTTGGGACAATGTTCATGCCTTCACAATGATGTGATGGACGCGGGGGTCTGGACCAATTGCTGACAAGTCCCACCCCCTGGCAACGTCAAGTCCGTTATTGGACTTTTCTGTTGTGCGGCAGTCGGTACTTTGGCTTGTAGGCGACGCCGCCTTTCGGCTAGGTGGCGTTTCGACAGGGCGGCCATTCGGTAAGTTTGCTTTTAAGCGACGCAGCTTTTTGGTTCGTTGGCTTTTAGGCATCCCGTCCTTTCAGTTAGTTTGTATTTAGGCATCCCATCCTTTAAGTTAGTAGGCATTTCGTCTTCGGACTCTTTCGGTTTATTGGCATTTCCGCCTCGTTTCCATTCGGTTCTATGGCCTCGACTTCTTTGCTTCGGCCTCTCGTTCGACGGCGCCACGTCCGCACACGGTGCCGAAAATGATGCATCTCATCTGTTCGCTCATAAACATATCCTTATGTTCCATGCATCTCCATATGCCTATCGAAAATAAAATGTCATTAACAAATCTGCCTCGGCAGCATGTTCTAGGGACTTATCACTCTCTGTGTAAAAACTTACCCTGCACATCTCCTTTAAACTTTGCCCCTTTCACCTTAAATATGCTTAAGCATCTTTTAGATCAGACATAGAACCAAGTTCCAGCTGCCCATGCAAGAGGATATAAAGTTTCTGTGGATCTATGTTGTGGAAAACTTGTTCTCACTGGTTTTGGCTAATACATATCCACTGATCAACTATCTCGTCATTATTACATTACTGTGGAAAATAACTGTACACATACTAACAGTTTCATTTCAGTAATAGAAGTTACAGTTCATTATCCACAGGCACTTCACAACATTCTGAGTTAATTGGAGACAATATATAATTGCAATTCTTTATTTTTTTTTATTGTTTAGATGGGTTTTCGCATACAATTCTTATAAGTAATAGAAGTTACAGTTCATTTCAGTAGATGCATTTTGAAATGGTACATTATTTTGTAATTTTAACATTGAACATAAGACTTGTGGGCCTGTCGGCGACTGGCATAGTCATAGCAGGTCGCCAAAAAACAGCGACTGGACTAATGGGCCTGTACCACTTAAACGATTTTTTAGGCAACTGCCGACATTGAAATTCACCCATGTCAGCACTGGCGACAACCTACGTCACGTGTCGACAACCTACGACATCCTGCCGACAAGCGACGACAGCACCTATATCAAGCTACACTCATTTGGTGTCAAACCCAAGGTCACCACTGTCGCCGAAAATGTTACAACATGTTGAAATTTTTTTGGCGACCAGAAAGATGCCACGACAATTTGGGTGACTGAGGAGCATACAGGCGATACCCCAGCAACCATGTGGTGACGGCTTAGTGTCCTGTAGTCAACTTAAAAGTCATCTAAGTGGGACAGGGTGGCTGTGATTCCATCAATCTACGTTTCTGATTCTGAGCTGGTGTACAAAAGTTTTATTGGTTCCTATGTAAGTACAGTCAAAAGAAACTCCAGGCCAAGCCATTAATATTTATGCATTTATTTTAGACTCCCCTGTTACAAACCAATATACTTTGCCAACCATGATCAAACAACTGACTAAGAAACCAAAGGGAAAAAGATCAAATTTAGCTCTGAGGTTTAGAGCCATTTGTAAGAAGAAGCACATTATTGACTATTGATTCTTAGACTGTGTTGAGACAGCAGATTTCACTGGAACTTCATTAGTGCTCATCTGGATCTGGATATGGACGCAATGAATTAAAGAACGAAAAAGATACAGCGAGGTTGCATTTCAGAACATTAAGCATAATTGTGAATGTTTGGTCCTTGTATCTGAGAGTAATTACAAAGCATCCCTTCTAAGGAAGAGGGCTTGTACTTTTCCTCATTGCCACTATCAAAATACTGGACTGGGCAAGTGAGAACTAAGTCAAAAGGGACAACACTTAATTGATCTACGCACCAGGAGCAAAACAATGAAATTCTCATTTGCTACATATTTCCAGGAACATAAATGCAACAAATATATATTATATAAAATAAATATTTATTTATTCATCCATCTATTTGTTTGTTTGCTTGTTTATCTATGTATTTATCTATTAATGTATCTATTTATTTGTCTGTCTGCCTGCTTGCAAGCTTGCTTATCTACTTATTTATTTATGGTTTTTTTTTCCATATAAATTTTTTTATTAGAAGTAAATACATAATAAAAAACATTTTGTTTGTAGTGGTCATACATTAATAATATTGTTTCAATTATCAATTGTATAGTAATTGAACTTCTATATATTTTTTTAATTTCAATATAGATAGAAAATAATAGAGGGAGAGAGAAGAAACCAAAACATTAAAATATCTATCTATCCATCTCTATATGCTGGAGGGACTATAAAACCAGGAAGTGGTGTGCCTCACTCAGTCTCTGCAAGATGGAAGAAGCCAGTGGTGTGCCTCACTCAGTCTCTCTGTGCTCTGAATAGCACTGAACACATGTCTACTCAACAGTGAGTGCCCTTAATGTGGTTTGAAATTGAAAATGAAAATATGGTTGGTAAAAAGGCGCTGCCTGCAAATGTTTGTTTGGGGGGTTTGGGTTGAAGTTAAAATGCACTACTGCACATGGTGGCTTGGGTGCATTGGCCTGAAGTGAAAAGGCACTACTACAAATGGTGGCTTGGGTGCTTTGGCTTGAAGTGAAAAGGCACTACTGCAAATGGTGGCTTGGGTGCTTTGGCTTGAAATGAAAAGGCAGTACTGAAAATGGTGGCTTGGGTGCTTTGGCTTGAAGTGAAAAAGCACTGCCTGCAAATGGTTGCTTGGGGTGGTTTGGGTTGAAGTGAAAAGGCATTGCCTGCAAATGGTTGCTGGGGGAGGGGGTGGGTTGAAGTGAAAAGGCACTGCCTGCAAATGGTTGCTTGGGGTGTTTAGGTTGAAGTGAAAAGGCACTGCCCGCAAATGGTTGCTTTGGGGGGGTTTGGGTTGAAATGAAAAGGCCTGCCTGCAACTGGTTGCTTGGGGGCGTTTGGGTTGAAGTGAAAAGGCACTGCTTGCAAATGGATGCTTGTCTAAACTTGACAGCTTCCTGTTTGCACTATATTGATTTTAGATAAAACGCTACCACTTGTGGCTGTGATTTTTGGCCGTCTTACTCAGTCCCAATCCACTCCCATCAGGTGCAGATTCCATCAATAAAAAATAAAAGTGTTATTAGTGTTTTAAAAAGGTTGAGAATCACTCTCCTGTCAATCACGCCATGAAGGCCACACCTTTTCTTGTGCGACGGCGGAGGGATTATAAAACCCGAAGTGTGGTTGTGGCTCAGTCTCTGCATGATGGGGGAGGGAGTGGTCACGTCTCTGTGAGCTGTGAATCAATTGAACACACTGATTGTCTACTGAACTGTGGATGTGTTGTTTTTTGTGGCTTTATGGTGGTTTCACCCAGATTGAAATGGTATAAAACTGCATTTGAATGTGGTGGCCTTGCAGCCTGCATGAAATGTTATGAAACTGCATTTGAATGTGGTAGCCTTGTACCCTGCATGAAATGGTATGAAACTGCATTTGACTTTGGTGCCCTTGCACCATGCTTGAAATGGTATGAAACTGCATTTGAATTTGCTGGCCTTGCACCCTGCTTGAAGTGGTAGGAAACTGCACTTGAATTTGGTGGTCTTGCACTATGCTTGAAATGGTGGGAAAATAGATTTGAATTTGGTGGCTTGCACCCTGCTTGAAATGGAATTTTAAGGAATAGCCGTGAGTCAACTGCAAGCCCATCAGCCGTGAGTCAACATTAGGCTTGAGGGACTGAGCTGCCAGCCCAAGAATCCATTTGGCCCACAATGTCCATATTAGACACTCTGGAAATCAGTCCCTTCAGCCCAAAACACCCATACCAGCGCTCCAGAAAGCCCCCATCCCCCTCCACTGGCCACCAATGTTGGAATTGGTGGAGAGGTGGAATATTGCATTAGGGGACCAGCCCTCCCATGTGAATATGGCACCCAACGGGTCCCACTTAGTCCCACAATATATATTCCTGAAAATACGCAAAACTTTAGAGACTAAGTACAAATAATGTTGTTACAAACAAAACAAATAAACATCATATAGCAGTTCCACAATTATTCAATCGCCTTTGCTGGAAGCACGTTTGAGTCCTGATTGAATTGAGAAGGACATTGTTGTCCAACCCAATGGAATATTACAGACATTATTGGCCAATATACAGAAATCTATTTCATTTACTAGCAATGTTACAACATTTTGAGATTTTAAAAATCAAGTCTGCAATTTATCCCATCAGATAAAGCCTAAAAAGAAGTTTCAATTGACACCTAATTCACTTTCATATCTTCAGTATTAAAACAGTTATGGCCATTTTTATACTCCTGTTCCCCATTGCCTTTCCATTCTGAGCTGTGATCGAGGACAGTCAAAAGCCCACAACTTTCTTAAAAATTAAGAGAACTCAATGAAATGTTCAGTTATTATAGATTGAAGCATTCTGAAACAAATATGGAACAATCTTACTTGGATGCCCTGAAATTAAAGCATATAATTTGTTTGTTACCTAATTGTAGCTAATCACAAAATTCAATTACTAGATCTAAACATCTATCATTTTCTTAAGAAACGATAAACATTTTTAAATTGCCTAAGTGTCCAAATAACATTCACACAACAATTCACAATATAACATGATTTTTAAATCTCATTTATATGAATTTATAGGCCAAATGGAAGGAATTTGGTGTTTAATTCCCATAAATTAATGGCCTTTTAAATCAACTTGCGAGTGGGTTTTAGTGGAACGCGGTGGATTGGAACGTTGCGGTTAGCGGTGAATTTAACCCATAGTCGGCAGGGAAAATACTGCCGCGTTTGTATATATTTTTTGTCCCCTTTGCGCAACATAAAAATTTGATTAAAGGCTTCCTAAGAACCACGTTTTTATGTAAAAATAAACTGTATACCTTCTTTTATCCTCTACGTAAAATCCGTCACATTGTCGGCGTTCATGGCTTTAAAAGATTATTTTAAAATTACTCTTGCTTATAAATTATCTAGCGTAGTTTACAAATACCTTCATAAAACAAATGTCAGAGCGATTTCTCTTTAGCAACAAAATCCCCAGAGATGGATCGATTTGAATTGTCTGGAGAAAAACGGCATTTTAAATCCCCCTCTGAAAGGCGCCAAAGTCGCGCACACGGGGAGTGGCAGAACTGCAGCGCCGCTGAAGGTAAGTTTTGTAACATACCTACATTTACCCAATCACTATGCCTCCATCGTATTTGCTTTTATGATGAGACTTTTTGAACAGATGCCTTTGACATATCATCCTTCCTAAACCATGGTTTCTCCCCTACCATTGTGAAAGCCCTTACCACATCTGATCATTCTTATGCATGCGTTCACAAATTCTCTCCTCTGAGACAGGTCAACTAAAGAGTTCCCTGGTCATTACCTTCTATTCAACCAGCATCCGATGCACCATTCTCTGCAATTTCAGACACAGTCTTCCTCTCCCCTCCCTTTTTAAAATTGCACATGGATCTTTCCCCTCACTACACCCAAGTTCAGTCTTCTGATCCCACAAATAACCCATCCCCTTTTTTATGACACTTTCACTTGCAACCATGGGAGATGCAACACTTGTTTTTACATTTCTTCCTTTTCCACTATCCAAGGACCCACACAGTCTTTCCAGGTGAAACAACAGTTTACTTGCACCTCTTCCAAACTAGTGCACTGCATTTTATGTTGTCAATTTGACCTTGGAGAAACCAAATGCATACTGGATGCAAAGGTGATTCTGCATTTTCTGTCACTTCAAATCTCCATCCCAATCTAACCAACTGTCTTGTGGCCTCCTGCACTTTCAAGCGAAGTTCACAGTAAGCTTAAGGAATACTACTTCATCTTCTGCCTAAATATAAGTATTCGGGATTTAACATTATATTATATAATAGTAAGATTAAATGAGAACTTACCAGTTGCTGCAGTTTGATCTTACTCTTATGAGGAGTTACGATGAGCGATTACGTGAAGAACCCCACCAGTCCGCATACACGTCAATCTTCAAAGCAGTGGTGTGAAATCGCAGAATAACAGTAAATGAAGTAACATAGTAAGATTATAAACTAGACCTTCCAGTTGACTTTTATCATTTGAGGGCCGGGAGCGGTAGGCACGTAATCGCTCATTGTAACTCCTCATAAAATAAAGATCAAACTTCAAACTGGTAAGTTCTCTTTTAATCTTACTATTTTACTTCGGAGTCATGTGAGTGATTCTGTGAAGATTTCAAAGGTCTGTGATTTCACGCCGATCCAAATCCAGGTGTCTTACACTGCAATCAGTTAACTCAGGAGGAGTGAATAATGAGCAATACATTGAAACATGGTACTGATTAACATGTTAATGCTTTAATTCACAAAACAAACAAAAGAACACAATAGTGACTCCTCTCTCCCAGGGAGAAGCTATGAAACAGAATTTTAAACAGAATGGGTGAACACTCTGGGTTCAATAAGTGGTTTATTATAAAACCTCAATTCATTTGACCATCCTGCGGCCATGAGGATATGGTCTAGAGGAACGTCCATTGCCCTCGCTGCTGACGTTGATGCTGCCCTGGTTGAGTGAGATTTAAAATTGTCGGTATTAACTCCTGCACAACCCAGAACTTGTTTCAGCCATCATGAAATGTCCTGAATGGACATTTCCATATGTGACTTTTTGTGGCTAACAATGCTACCTCGGAGCCTCTGAAGCTCTTCGTGACCTCGATATCGCACCTTAAGTGCGCCACTACACACAGCCGTAAATCTGTGGGATAAGCTGACAGTACAAGCTTGAATCCTGACATCCCTGGTCTGCTTTGTTTAATTAGGTCATAGATGTACAAATTTACGTCATTCCCTGATGACACCATCCTGTCCAGACATAGTTTTTGCAATGTCTGAACCCTTTGCGCTGATACCAGCGGCATGAGCATAACCAACTTCAGGGTAATCTTTGGCAAGGACAAGGATGTGGCTGTACACCACTGACAAAGCAGCATCAGTACCATGCTCATATCCCTGATTTCAGAGTACCTAGGCCTGGGGGGATTAGAATTAAAGACACCCTTCATAAATCTGGTGATTAGTGGATAAGATCCTACAGACTGAAGTACCGACCCCTGGCATAGGTACGATGACAGGGCACTCCTGGCACTGTTGATGGCACTATAGCTCAACCCTTCATCGAAATGTAACTTGGACAGAAATTCAAGCACATCTGGGATGGAGGCTGTATGTAATGTTCCCATGTAAACAAAATTCCTCCCATTTCCTAATATGAGAGATGTACTGCTTTTTCGTGCTATTCCATCAGGACGATGTGATGACATCCACAGTCCGATTGGATAGTCCCAGACCTAAGTATGGCCTTCTTAAAATCTGCATTTAATAAATTAACACGATCATATAACGGGTGTTGATCTCCAGTCTCAGGGTGCACCAATGGATTATGACATTTTGGGACCACCATAATATGCTGTGTAATAATGTCCGAAATGAGAGGGAACCATGGCTGTTTAGGCCAGTCAGGTACCACTAAAACTCCTGAAGCGGAGTTCTGCTTGATCTTAGTCAAGCACTGACTGATGAGGCAGAAGGGGGGAAATGCATATAAAAAGATTCCGCCCCAGTGTAGCGAGAACGCATCCACTGTGACTGCCCCAAGATCTGGTTCCCATGAAATGTACTTCGGTGTCTGGTGATTGAGTCTGGATGCAAACAATTCGATATCTGGCATCCCATACTGAAGAACGATTTCATTAAATACATCATGATTCAACATCCACTCTGTGTTATCATTGAATTTGCGTGACCTGGTGTCTGCCACCATATTAAATCTGCCTGGCAAGTAGATAGCTGAAATCCAAATGTTTTTTTTTAATGCACCAGTGCCAAATAAGGTTAGCCAATCCGTCACAAGATTTCGACTTGATTCCACCCATGTGATTAATATACGCCACTGCTGTCGTGTTGTCAAACTGAAGCTGAACATTTAAGTGATGTTTAGTGGTACAGTAAGCCTTGAGCCCATAAAATGCTCCTAAAAGCTCTAAATAATTAATTCCATGTGATTGGAGAATAAATGCCACATGCATGTTCCATCTGCCTCCACAGCTAGATCTGGTATCAGTAGCACCCCAACCTAGTGCACTAACATCAGTCTGCAAAACAACTGATGGTGTTTCCATCAGAATTTCGCTAGAATAATTAAAAATGTTTCTAATCCACCATTGTACTTCCACAATGGCTTCAGATGGTAATTGCATGGGCTGGTTGAAATGACCTGCATGTATTCTGAGTGCCTGTACCTTTGCCCTCTGTAAATGTTGGTAATGCAAATGTCCATATTGCACAGCTGGAAAGGCAGCTACCAATTTGCCAATTACCTGGCCACCTGTTTAATTGAAGGTGATTGCTCCCCCAAGAGCTTGATACCACCTTCAATTAAATCTAATCTCTTGCTCTTGGGCAGAGTCACAGACATGTGAGTTGAATTAACTGTGAATCCAAAATAGTCAATTATGTTAACAGGCACCAATTTTGATTTAGCTGTATGATAAACGCCAATCTCTCAACCATGAGTTTAACAGCTGAAACCGATAACTCAGCTGCCACCTGGGTTTTTACAATTATTAAGATGTCATCCAAATAAGCCATTACAATATGACCCTGAGCCCGGAGTAACCCTAGTACTGGTTTTAGTAGCTTTGTAAATAATCTAGGGGCTGTGGTTAACCCATTAGGCAGTGCTCTAAATTGCCATAATTGTCCCATCCAGCTAAATTTCAAATATCTCCAATACTCTTTATGAACAGGCACTGAGTAATATGCATCCAGAAGATCTACACATGCCATATAACACCCTCTGTAAATCAATTGCTTGGCAGTATCAAATGTTTCCATTTTAAAGTGATTATACCGCACAAACGGATTAAGTCCTGTCAGGTCCAAAATAATCTGACACACACCATCTTTCTTTGGTCCAGGAAAAATTTAATAGATACGAATTGATGAGTTTGATAAACTGTCTTCTCAATTACACCTTTAAAATATAATTTTGCAATTTCAGCTTGAATCTCCAAATTCTCTTTTTGTGAGAAAATGAGTGCACGCTCTGGCATGTGCTGGGTGGGTGCACACAAGTTGGGAATAAATTCAATTTGAAACCCTTGTATACTCTGCAGTATAAACACATTAGATGTACCATTGGCAAGAATGTCTTTCCTCAGATTAGTAGATCAAATCTGTACGCAATACTCCAGGTGTGGCCTCACCAAGACTCTGTACAACTGCAGTAGAACCTCCCTGCTCTTATACTCAAATCCTTTTGCTATGAATGCCAGCATACCATTCGCTTTCTTCACAGTCTGCTGCACCTGCATGCCTACTTTCAATGACTGGTGTACCATGACACCTAGGTCTCATTGCATCTCCCCTTTTCCTAATCGGCCACCATTCAGATAATAGTCTACTCTCCTGTTTTTGCCACCAAAGTGGATAACCTCACATGTATCCACATTATACTGCATCTGCCATGCATTTCCCTACTCACCCAACATATCCAAGTCACCTTGCAGCCTCCTAGCATTCTCCTCAAAGCTAACACTGACCCCCAGCTTTGTGTCATCCGCAACCTTGGAGATGTTGCATTCAATTCCCTCATCCAGATCATTAATATATATTGTAAATAGCTGGGGTCACAGCACTGAGCCTTGAGGTACCACACTAGTCACTGCTTGCCATTCTGAAAATTACCCGTTTACTCCTAATCTTTGCTTCCTGTCTGCCACCCAGTTCTCTATCCACATCAATACTGAACCCCCAATACCGTGTGCTTTAAGTTTGTATACTAATCTCTTAAATGGGACCTTGTTATAAGCCTTCTGAAAGTCCAGATCTCACACATGCACAGGTTCTCCATTATCCACTCTACTAGTTACATCCTCAAAAAATTCTATAAGATTCGTCAGACATGATTTACCTTGCATAAATCCATGCTGACTTTGTCCAATGATTTCACCACTTTCCAAATGTGCTGCTATCCCATCTTTAATAACTGACTGTAGCATTTTCCCCACTACCGATGTTAGACTAACTGGTCTGTAATTCCCCGTTTTCTCTCTCCCTCCCTTTCTAAAAGGTGGAGTTACATTAGCTACCCTCCAATCCTCAGGAACTACTCCAGAATCTGAAGAGTTTTGCAAAATGATCACTAATGCATCCACTATTTCTGGGACTACTTCCTTAAGTACTCTAGGATGCAGCCTATCTGGCCCTGGGGATTTATCGGCCTTTAATCCATTCAATTTACCTAACATCACTCCCGGCTTAACCTGGATTTCACTCAGTTCCTCCATCTCATTTGACCCGCGGTCCCTTTCTATTTCCGGCAGATTATTTATGTCTTCCTTAGTGAAGACAGAACCAAAGTAGTTATTCAATTGGTCTGCCATGTCCTTGTTCCCCATGATCAATTCACCAGTTTCTGATTGCAAGGGACCTACATTTGTTTTAACTAAAGAAAGTCTGAAGAAGGGTCTCGACCCGAAACGTCGCCTATCTCCTTCGCTCCTTAGATGCTGCTGCACCCGCTGAGTTTCTCCAGCTTTTTGTGTAACCCTTTGTTTTAACTAACCATATCTCTTCACATATCTATAAAAACCTTTGCAGTCAGTTTTTATGTTCCCTGCCAGTTTTCTTTCATAATCTATTTTCCCTTTCATAATTAAGCCCTTTGTCCTCCTCTGCTGGACTGCATTTCTCCCTGTCCTCTGGAAGGCTGCTTTTTCTGGCTAATTTGTATGTTTAATCTTTAGTTTTGATACTATCCCTCATTTCCCTTGTTATCCATGGATGCACTACCATCACTGATTTATTATTTTGCCAAACTGGGATGAACAATTGTTGTAGTTCATCCATGCAGTCATTAAATGCCTTCCATTGCATATCCACCGTCAACCCTTCAACCCTTTAAGAATCACTTGCCAGTCTATCTTGTCCAATTCACGTCTCATACTCTCAAAGTTACCTTTATTTAAGTTCAGAACCCTTGTTTCTGAATTAACTATGTCACTCTCCATCCTAATGAAGAACTCAACCATATTATGGTCACTCTTGCCCAAGGGGCCACGCACAACAAAACTGCTAACTAACCCTTCCTCATTACTCAATACCCAGTCTAGATACCTTGACGCCATCCTATCCCCTTTTGTTAAATCCCTCCCCACCTATGTTCAAGACACCTCAGACGCTCTCCGTCGGCTCCGTGCATTCCATTCTCCAGGCCCCCATCCTCTCATCTTTACCATGGACGTCCAGTCACTCTACACCTCCATCCCCCACCAGGACGGTCTCAAAGCCCTCCGGTTCTTCTCGACCAGAGGAGCAACCCATACCCGTCCACTGACACCCTCCTCCGCCTAGCAGAGTTGGTCCTCACCCTCAATAACTTCTCTTTTGATTCCTCCCATTTCCTCCAAACACAAGGCGTAGCTATCGGCACACGCATGGGCCCCAGCTACGCTTGCCTCTTTGTTGGATACGTCGAACAATCCTTGTTCTCGGCGAACCAGGGCCCCATCCCCGACCTCTGCGTTACATCAACGACTGCTTTGGTGTCACCTCCCGCACCCACACACAACCGACTGACTTCATTCATTTCATCACCAACTTCCATCCGGCACTCAAATACACTTGGACCATTTCCGACATTTCCCTACCATTCCTTGACCTCACCATCTCTATTGCAGGTGATACGCTCCTGACCGACATCCACTACAAACCAACTGACTCCCACAGCTACCTGGACTACTCTTCCTCCCACCCTGCCTCCTGTAAGGACTCCATCCCCTATTCCCAATTCCTCCGTCTACGCCTCATCTGCTCCCAGGATGAGGTGTTCCACACCAGGTCATCACAAATGGCCTCATTCTTCAGAGAACGGGGATTCCCCTCCCCCACTATTGATGAGGCTCGCACCAGGGTCTCCTCCATACCCCGCAACACTGCCCTCGCTCCCCATTCCCCCACTCGCAAACGGGGCAGAGTCCCCCTGGTCCTCACCTTTCACCCCACCAGCCGGCAAATACAACACATAGTCCTCCGCCAGTTTCGCCACCTCCAACGTGACCCCTCCACCCGCCACATCTTCCCAAAGACCGCTCCCTCCGCAACTCCCTTGTCAATTCTTCCCTCCCCTCCCGCTCTACCCCTTCCCCGGGCACTTTCCCTTGCAACCGCAAGAAATGCAACACTTGTCCCTTCACCTCCCCCCGCCACTCCTTTCAGGGACCCAAGCAGTCCCTCCAGGTCCGACAGAGGTTCACCTGCACCTCCTCCAACCTCATCTACTGCATCCGATGCTCCAGATGCCAGATGATCTATATCGGTGAGACCAAGCGGAGGCTTGGCGATCGTTTTGCCGAACACACCTCCGCTCGGTCCGCAAAAACCAACCCGACCTCCCGGTGGCTCAGCACTTCAACTCCCCCTCCCATTCCGCATCCGACCTCTCGGTCCTGGGCCTCCTCCACGGCCAGAGTGAGCAACACCGCAAGCTGGAGGAACAGCACCTCATATTCCACTTGGGGAGTCTGCATCCTTTGGGCTTGAACATTGAATTTTCTCAATTCTGTTAACCCTTGCTGTCTCCTCCCCTTCCAACCTCTCCCTCAGCCCTCGGGCCCTGGCATTCCCTCTCTCTCTATCTCCCTCCCCCACCCTAGTCGCACTAGCTTCTCATTTTCACACCACAAACAGCTTACAATGGCTTGTTCCCTTTATCATCGATACTTTTTTGCATATCTTTCATTCATTGTTCCTTATCTCTCCACATCACCGTCTATATCTCTCGTTTCCCTGATCCCTGACCAGTCTGAAGAAGGGTCTCGACCTTTCGCCTATCTCCTTCGCTCCTTAGATGCTGCTGCACCCGCTGAGTTTCTCCAGCTTTTTGTGTACCCTCGATTCTCCAGCATCTGCAGTTCCTTCTTTAACACCCAGTTTAGAATAGCCTGCTCTTTTGTTGGTTCCTCTACATGTTGGTTTAGAAAACTATCCCGCATACATTCCAAGAAATCCTCTTCCTCAGCACCCCTGCCAATTTGATTCACCCAATCTACATGTAGATTGAAGTCGCCCATTATAACTGTTTTATCTTTGTTACACGCATTTCTAATTTCATGTTTGATGCCTTCCCCAACCGCACTACTACAGTTAGGTGGCCTGTACACAACTCCCACTAGCGTTTTCTGCTCCTTAGTTTTTCGCAGCTCTACCCATATCAATTCCACATCCTCCAAGCTAATGCCCTTCCTTTCTATTGCGTTAATCTCCTCTCTAACCAGCAACGCTACTCCACCTCCTTTTCCTTTCTGTCTATCCCTCATGAATATTGAATATCCCTGGATGTTCAGCTCCCAGCCTTGGTCACCCTGGAGCCATGTCTCTGTGATCCCAACTATATCATATTTGTTAATAACTATCTGCACATTCAATTCATCCACTTTATTGCGAATGCTCCTTGCAATTGTAATAACCTGTTTTTGCCCCTTCTTCATGGCCTACCGGCAATCTGCAGCGGCGTTTACTGCCTGGACCGGCCTGGACTTCAGCTTCGGTGGCGGCACAGCGCTGGGGCACCATCGTGGAGCGGGAGATGCCTTGCCCGCGTCGTCGTGCGGTGGGCTCCGGAGGGTTGGGACCGCCGACTCCTACATCGTGGAGCTGCAGTCTGCGGTCTGTGGAGCTTCCAGCCAAGGGTGGTGCTGAGCTTTAAACACCGCGGAGCCTGGGATATCATGACGAGATCGCCAGAGTCGGAGCTCCGACCGGTGCGGCCCGTGGATTTAGGGAGCTGTGAACTCTGGGGAGGTAGCAGCCGCTCCAGACATTCCGGGCCGCTGAGAGTGTTCAGCCGACGCCAGAGCTTTATCATCTGAGAGGGCCTGAAGCATCGGGCTGCCGTAGCAGCAACTGCGGAGGCCTCAATAGGCCCGACTATGGGTGAACTGGGGATGGGACTGGACTTCGCTACCTTCCCCCACAGTGGGAACCATTGTGGGGGGATGTTTTTATGTTTACTGTTAAATTCTTTCATGTTGTGTGTTATCTTTATTTGTGTGCAGCAATGTCAAGTCAAATTTCACTACACCAATTGGTGTATGTGATAATACATGTCCTTTGTCGTTTGTCCTTACTGATAAACCCATAACTCTTATCAGCTGTAAATTGTGTATGTCATCTAAAACTTGATGACACAATGCCCTTTCTCTGAGTAGGGAAGCATTAGCTTCCACCACTGGCTATGTTATCAAACACTAAATGTACCTGTGCCTCTTGTGTATAGATATGGCAAAGTATGCATCTTCAAGGTTGATTCTTTGAATCAGCTAATTTGCTCAAAGCCAATCATCCATCTCAAACTGGGTAACCAAACACATGATCAGATTAGCCTAATCCTAACCTGATATGGCATGCTCCATGTTCCTACAATCTTGAGAAATATCAGAAATATACCCCTTTTTGTTCTTGGGCAGACTACTCATCCTCTGTGAGATATCACTGATTCTACTTGGAACCACCGTTCCTCTATTGACCATACGGACAGAAATTTCTTGTCTTCTGTTGCCATGGAGGATGGATTATCTAGTTGTTCATTCAATTCGCTGATAACATATAATCAGAACCTTATGATTAGTGTTGAAGCACCGTATCCACTTGATGTGGGAATACGAGTTCTCTGTCAACGCTTGACTATTAGAGTCACCACGAATCCTCAGCGTTCTTCCTCAGAGTCGAAATTAGCCTAATGCAAGCCTGAACCAGGAATTGTTTTGCTGTCCTCTGACTGAAACCACCTGTGTGCACCACACAATCTCTTCGACCAGCCACTCAATCAGGAATACTGGTATTGAGAACCTGCAGATTATTATATGTACCTTTTTGATTCACAACATGAACCTGCAAGTCAGATAAAATACTATATGCCAGACCGGCTTCCTGCTAGTAGCTACCTATCCCAGAGAGGATGGCAATGATGTTTTCAACAAACTGACAACTGCACTAACTGAGCAGAATTTTAACCATTGTTAAAGGAGACTAAAACTACTTCACTCGACTGAGCATCCTGATAATCTCAATAACAGATGTTGATGGCAGTGCCTCCCTGGTCAATATGACCCATATGGCCAGCCAGCTCCAGGATGGTCTACTCTGAACCAGGGTAACCAAGCTGTTCCTTCTTGGAAATTACATAGGTTAGTATGCAAGGCACCCTGCCAATGTCTCTGCATCAATCTGTCTACTCCAGAGACAGAGAAAAGATACTAGACTGCCAGTAAATGCAAACCTGGGCTGACAGACTGCTCCATTTTGTAGTTTTACGGATGTTAATAAAGATACCTTACCTGCCAGCGTTTCTGATGCCGGGTCAACCTCCTTATTGGAGCTTCAGCGAAGTTTCATTTGCAGACCCTGTCTGACCACATATTCAGCCCCAAGCTTGCCAACAGCTCATTTCCAGAGCTCAAAAGTGATATTGCTGTGCAAGGCACGACTGCCAGCATTCCTGAGCTGAATGGAACAGACTACTTCTTCGACCTACAAGCCTTGCTGGAGCATTGCAATTTCTCCCAACCGTTTCCAGCATAACATCTTTCTTCAGCTGCTGTGGTGTTAGGTAGCTGATGCTGCTGGCCAAGTCCTCTTGTAGTGGCTTGCCCATCCCCGAGGGAACAGCAAATTTAGAGGCAAGAGCAGGCAGCTCTTCCTTATGCGACTCTCGCACGTCATGCATTACAGCATAGGATTCAGGCACATATTCATATTTGGAAACAGCTCCATACTGATCTCCGACATTCCCCTCATCTGAGTGGGAGGAATATTGGAACTCTGAACCAGGTGTTGCCACAGGCGTAGGACTCCAACTGCCTGTGCATGCCTCCGTAACACGGAGCATATTTTGTGCCACCATCTGATCCATCAGATGTTCCAATTGAGACAAACGGCCAATCACATCCGCCATAGATGTGGGGACAGAATCCTCTTGTTCCGAATCGTCCGACAGGACTTGTCTCACAGACCTGGCTTTGGCTTTGCCCCGACTCGGGGTTGCCAAGCTGCTCCCTCTAGGAGCCGGATCGGAACTAGCTGTGCAGACTGTCACTGCCAGCGACTCCGAAGTGGAAATGGATGGCCGTTGGCTTTTCGCAAGGCCGCGCTCCTCTGCTGCTGGTATTTCAGCAGCCCCTGTAAATCATCATTATTTATTGTACTTACCAGACAGGTTGCGCCTGCTAGTGACTCCGAGTCATTCTTCCCTTCTGGAGCCTCAATGGAGTATTTCAGGGGAGGAAATAGAGCACAACCCTGAACCAAGTGTCTCTTCCTCAGGCCTCTGGCCCCTATAAGACCTGGTTGAGCCGCATCATAATTGGAGTCACCTTTTCCGATACTCCCGTCGACAGAGTGAGAGAAATACTGCAACCCTGCCAGGTGTTGCCTCAGGCATATGGCTGGAGCCGCCTGTTAATGCCTCCGTTACATGGAGCATAGTTTGTTCACATGTTTTTAAAAAAGCATATCCCCATTAGTTCAGGGATTCGATTGCTTTATCAATATCCACATAGTTGGAGTCACTTATCAAACCCCTGTCTCACTGTGCGAGTTGGCCCACGAGTGACCCCGAGTTTTCACTCGTGGTGATCACGTAGCGGGAACGTCGGAACTCGCACGAGCAACTTATCGACTCGTGGCGCTAACGGCAGGTACTCGGGAAACTTGTTAACTCGTGAAAAAAATCAAACATGTTTGATTTTTTCCACGAGTCAAATTAACTGTTCAAGTGTAAAATGGAAACATTTTAACTCGTTGCAATAACGTAGTGGCCCCGTGCGTTTATCTTAGTGTCTCGTGAGTGTACCGTGGGAACTTTAATAATCTGTTCTTTTGCTCGTAAGACTGAACCAAAGATAGACACAAAATGCTGGAGTTTATAACTCAGCGGACCAGGCAGCATCTCTGGAGAGAAGGAATAGAGTCGAGACCCTTCTTCAGACTTTCCTTCGCTCCAGAGATGCAGCCTGTCCCGCAGAGTTACTCCAGCATTTCGTGTCTATCTTCGGCCTTTCTGCCACTTGTCCCCGTGGCTTCACTCTGTCTCAATGAACGGCTTAAAAGACCTGCCGTAGGGGCAAGTCTGGGGTGGTGGGTGGGATGTGTCCACGTGTGATGCTCCATCCACCCCCCCGGGGCCGAGAGTGTGGGATTGGGAAGGAACTGCAGATGCTGGTTCACACCGGAGATAGACACACACAATGCTGGAGTAACTCGGCGGGACAGGCTGCATCTCTGGAGCGAAGGAATGGGTGGCATTTCGGGTAAGTCTGAAGAAGGGTCTCGACTCTATTCCTTCTCTCCAGAGATGCTGCCATGTCCGCTGAGTTGTGTGTGTGTGTCTCTCTCCCTCTCTGTCTATCTGTGTGTATCTGTGTGTGTGTCTGCTGTCGGGTCCCGGTGGCCGCTCAAAGTCACCCGAGCTGCTTGATTCCTCTGAAGTGGTGGCCAGCTGCTGTCTGTGTGTATCTCTCTCTCTCTGTGTGTGTGTGTGTGTGTGTGTGTGTGTGTGTGTGTGTGTGTGTGTGTGTGTGTGTGTGTGTGTGTGTGTGTGTCTCTCTCTCCCTCTCTGTCTATCTCTGTGTGTGTGTGTGTGTGTGTGTGTGTGTGTGTGTCTCTCTCTCCCTCTCTGTCTATCTGTGTGTGTGTGTGTGTGTGTGTGTGTGTACTGTCGGGTCCTGGCGGCCGCTCAGTCACCCGCGCTGCTTAATTCCTCTGAAGTGGTGTCCAGCTGCTGTCTGTGTGTATCTCTCTCTCTCTGTGTGTGTGTGTGTGTGTGTGTGTGTGTGTGTGTGTGTGTGTGTGTGTGTGTGTGTGTGTGTGTCTCTCTCTCTCCCTCTCTGTCTATCTCTGTGTGTGTGTGTGTGTGTGTCTCTCTCTCCCTCTCTGTCTATCTGTGTGTGTGTGTGTGTGTGTGTGTACTGTCGGGTCCTGGCGGCCGCTCAGTCACCCGCGCTGCTTAATTCCTCTGAAGTGGTGTCCAGCTGCTGTCTGTGTGTATCTCTCTCTGTGTGTGTGTGTGTGTCTCTCTCTCTCCCTCTCTGTCTATCTCTGTGTGTGTGTGTGTGTGTGTGTGTACTGTCGGGTCCTGGCGGCCGCTCAGTCACCCGCGCTGCTTAATTCCTCTGAAGTGGTGGCCAGCTGCTGTCTGTGTGTATCTCTATCTGTGTGTGTGTGTGTGTGTGTGTGTGTGTGTGTGTGTGTGTGTGTGTGTGTGTGTGTGTCTCTCTCCCTCTCTGTCTATCTCTGTGTGTGTGTGTGTGTGTGTGTACTGTCGGGTCCTGGCGGCCGCTCAGTCACCCGCGCTGCTTAATTCCTCTGAAGTGGTGTCCAGCTGCTGTCTGTGTGTATCTCTCTGTGTGTGTGTGTGTGTGTGTCTGCTGTCGGGTCCCAACGGCCGCTCAATGTCAGTCACCCGGGCTGCTTCCTTTTTTAAAATTATTTAAAATAGAGATCCATTGCAAAAAAGTATTTAAAAACATAAAAAAACAAGAAATGCTTGGTAGAATGCGCATTTTCCCATTGTAGGTCATATCAATAGATGCGGACGCGCTGAAATAACTCAAAACCACAGGATGGAGATGTATTTTAACATTGTTGCTTTATTAAACCATACCTTCATTCACGGTTGGCTCAAGAGTAACGGGAGAGGAACTTGCTAACTCGGGAGAGGAACTTGCTAACTCGGGAGAGGAACTTGCAACATCGCAGCAATTACATACCCGTGGGAACTCGGCCACACACTTGATCATACACTTGCAGTCTCGTGGGCAGCCACGAGTCTATCACTCGGGGTACCTCGTGGGTCAACTCGCACAGTGAGACAGGGGCATCACTTATGAGAGAATTTCCAAATCCCCTCTACTGAGTGGAAATCATGAAGCAACACTGAACCAGGTGTTGCTCCCACAGCGTCTGATAGACACCGCTCAAAAAGCTTCCTGAGCCAGGAGTTCCTTTCTGGAACCTCAACGGAGTTCCTTTTTTTAAATTTTTTAAAAATAGTTTTATTAGAAGCAATGTACAGTAGCATAAACCATATGACATAATACATTTAGTGTACAACTTCTTGTTTTAAATTTAATAATAATAGAGAAATAAGAGAAGAAAGAAGAAGAGAGAAAAGAAAAAAGTAAGGGAAGTAGTGATGTGTAAACCCCTGGAGTACCACTCCAGGAGTGGACAATTGAAAGTTTGTGGAAAGATAGAGAGAAGGAACCCATGAAGTTGTTTAAAAAAAGGGAAAAAAGAAAGAACAGGAAAGCAAAAAAAAAACAAAAAAACAAAAAGGGGATATACCTATTTCATATCTTTCCACACCCCTCACTCAGTTCAGAAACGGTTAATTTCCAGAGTTATGTTGCACCATTTTATACTTGCAATAAATAGATCAAAGGAGGCCATATCTTTAAGAATTGCTCTGAATTTCCTGCTAGGACGAATCTCATATCTTCGAGATGTAAAGTCTCAGACATGCTTGTGATCCGCATTTTAAGCGTTCGAGTAGGTGCATTTTTCCAAAATTTGAGTATACGTTTTTTGCCGTTATCAAGCCGTAGTTAAGGAAACGACTTTGAAATGAAGTTAGCTCGGGGCAGGCTTCCGTTGTTCCAAAAAGAATCAATTCTATGTTTGGGTCAAAATTTATCTTAAATAGTTTTGTGAAGGTTTCAACGATTTATTTCCAAAATTTATGAGGTTTTATGCAGGAGATGAAGGAGTGCGCTATAGTTACTTCTTGAGATAAACATTTATCACAGATGAGGTAAACATTTGGAACATTTTTATTCAGTTTGGTTTTCGAGTAATATCTATCTTACTAAACGTCTGATCTTGACCACTTTTGGCTCGCTGTGCTGTAATTTCCGCGAGAATGCCGCCACCTACGGCCGTCATCTTTGGCCACCTCGCTCAGAGCCCCCCTCCGCCTTCCTGGACCGGATGATTATTCCAATCATAGAAAAATCAGAGATATTAATGTTTTTAAATGTTTTGCCATTCCCTCTGCTGCCCCTGCTAGTGGGAGGGGGGAGGGACTATAAAACCCCGAAGTGGTGTGCCTCACTCAGTCTCTGCAAGATGGAGGAAGCCACAGGGTCATGTCTCTCTGAATACCACTAAACACATGTCTACTCAACTGTGAGTGCCCTTAATGTGGTTTGAAAATGAAAATATGGTTGGTTTCAAGTAAAAATGCACTGCAAACGGCTGTGGGGGGGGGGGGGGGGGGGGGGGGGGGGGTTGGGTTGAAGTGGAAATGCACTGCAAATGTCTGCTTAGGGGGGTTTTGGGTTGAAGTGGAAAAGCACAGCAAATGTCTGTTTTGGGGGGTTTTGTGTTGAAGTGGAAATGCACTGCAAATGTCTGTTTGGGGGGGGGGGGTGGGTTGAAGTGGAAATGTACTGCAAATGTCTGTTTGGGGGGGGGGGTTGGTATGGTGGAAATGCACTGCAAATGGATGTTTGTGGGGGTTTGGGTTGAAGTAGAAAACTTCCTGTTTGCACTATATTGATTTTAGATAAAGCGCTACCACTTTTTAGCCATCTTACTCAGTTCCCCTCTGCTCATCAGGTGCAGAGGATTCATCCCATCAATGAAAAACAAAAGTATTATCAGTGTTTAAAAATATGTTGAGAATCTCTCTCCTGTCAATCACGCCATGAAAGCCACACCTTTTCTGGTGGGAGAGGGAGGAATGATAAAACCCGGAAGTGTGGGTGTGGCTCCATGATGGTGGAGGGAGAGTTCACGACTCTGTCTGAGCTGTGAATCAACTGAAAACACTGAATGTCTACTGAACAGTGAGTGTGGTGTTTTGTGTGGTTTTATGGTGGTTTTATGGTGGTTTGACCCTGCTTGAAATGGTATGAAACTACATTTGAATGTGGTGGCCTTGCATCCAACATGAAATGATATAAAATTGCATTTGAATGTGGTGTAGTTGCACCATGCATGAAATGGTAAAAAACTGCATTTGAATTTGGTGGCCTTGCACCCTGCTTGAAATGGTATGAAACTGCACTTGAATTTGGTGGCCTTGCTCCCTGCTTGAAATGGTAGGAAACTGAACCTGAATTTGGTGGCCTTGCACCCTGCTTAAAGTGGTATGAAACTGACCTTGCATTTTGTGGCCTTGAACCCTGCTCGAAGAGGTAAGAAACTGTACTTGAATTTGGTGGCCTTGCACTCTGCCTGAAATGGAGTTTCAAAGAATAACCGTGAGTCAACTGCCAGCCCACCAGCCATGAGTGAGCTGCCAGCACATCATGCTGGAGGGACTGAGCTGCCACCCCAAGAATCCATTTGGCCCACAATGCCCTTACTAGCTCTCTGGAGACCAGTAGTCCCTGCAGTCAACAACACTCATACCAGTGCTCCAGAAAGCCCCCTACTGGCCACCAATATTGGAATTGGTGGAGAGGTGGAATATTGCGTTGGGGACCAGCCCTCCTGTGTGAACATGTGACCCAATGGGTCCCACTTAGTTTAGTAGTCTATATAAAGTTTTAAATTGGATTAGGATATGTCTTACATTAATCAAGCATTTACAGTGGCTTGCAAGTATTCATACCCCTTGAACTTTTCCACATTTTGTCACGTTACAACCACAAACGGAAATGTATTTTATTGGGATTTTATGTGATAGACCGACGCAAAGTGGCGCATAATTGTGGTGGAAGGAAAATGATAGATGGTTTTCAAATTTTTTTACAAATAAAAAACTGAGAAGTGTGGCGTGCAAAAGTATTCAGCCCCCTTTACTCTGATACCCCTAAATAAAATCCAGTGCAACCAATTGCCTTCAGAAGTCACCTAATTAGTAAATAGAGTCCACTTGAGTGTAATCTAATTTCAGTATAAATACAGCTGTTCTGTGAAGGCCTCAGAGGTTTGTTATAGAACATTAGTGAATAAACAGCATATTGAAGCCCAAGGAACACACCAGACAGGTCAGGGATAAAGTTGTGGAGAAGTTTAAAGCAGGGTTAGGTTATAAAAAAATATCCCAAGCTTTGAACATCTCACGGAGCACTGTTCAATCCATCATCCGAAAATGGAAAGAGTATGGCACGACTGCAAATGTACCAAGACATGGCCATCCACCTAAACTGACAGGCTGGGCAAGGAGAGCATTGATCAGAGAAGCAGCCAAGAGGCCCATGGTAACTCTGGAGGAGCTGCAGAGATCCACAGCTCAGGTGGGAGAATCTGTCCACAGGACAACTATTAGTCGTGCACTCCACAAATCGGGCCTTTATGGAAGAGTGGCAAGAAGAAAAGCCATTGTTGAAACAGAGCCATAAGAGGTCCCGTTTGCAGTTTGCCACAAGCCATGTGGGGGACACAGCAAACATGTGGAGGAAGGTGCTCTGGTCTGATGAGACCAAAATTGAAGTTTTTGGCCTAAATGCAAAACGCTATGTGTGGCGGAAAACTAACACTGCACTTCACCCTGAACACACCATCCCCACTGTGAAACATGGTGGTGGCAGCATCATGCTGTGGGGAAGCTTTTCTTCAGCAGGAACAGGGAAGCTGGTCAGAGTTGATGGGAAGATGGATGGAGCCAAATACAGGGCAATCTTGGAAAAAAACCTGTTAGAGTCTGCAAAAGCCTTGAGACTGGGGCAGAGGTTCACCTTCCAGCAGGACAACAACCCTAAACTTACAGCCAGAGCTACAATGGAATTGTTTAGATCAAAGCATATTCATGTGTTAGGATGGCCCAGTCAAAGTCCAGACCTAACTCAAATTGAGAATCTCTGGCAAAACTTGAAAATTGCTGTTCACAGACGCTCTCCATCCAATCTGACTGAGCTTGAGCTATTTTGCAAAGAAGAATGGGCAAAAATTTCAGTCTCTAGATGTGCAAAGCTGGTAGCGACCTACCCCAAAAGACTTGCAGCTGTAATTGCAGCGAAAGGTGGTTCTACAAAGTATTGACTCAGGGGGGGGGCTGAATACTTTTGCACGCCACACTTTTCAGTTTTTTATTTGTAATAAAATTTGGAAAACATGTATCATTTTCCTTCCACTTCACAATTATACACCACTTTGTGTTGGTCTATCACATAAAATCCCAATAAAATACATTTACGTTTGTGGTCGTAACGTGACAAAATGTGGAAAAGTTCAAGGTGGTATGAATGCTTTTGCAAGCCACTGTATGTACATATAGCAGATATTTATCCCATCTATCTTTCGAAATGTTTATAGTAAGTTCATTTCCCACTCTCTTATAATTGCATCTGATGATGGTACTTCTATATTTAGAATGGTATTATACAAGTGTGATATTAAGTTATTTACTTCAGCCTTTCTGTTCATAACTTCATCTAAATATCTGACATCAGAGATTGGTATTCTTGTGTGTGTTTTTTCAAATAATCTCAAATTATCTCAAAGGTATCTAAAATAGTGATTACTTTTCAATTGTATTTGAATTGCAATTTTTGAAATAATTACATACATATCTCATTTCATACATATCTTCAAATGTTTTAATTCCTATTCTTTCCCAGTGAGTAAACATTTTATCAATAATAGATGGTTTAAATGATGGATTATTAGCGGAGAGAGAAGAGATAGGTTTCATAATTTAAGAGTAGATTTTATTTGTCTCCAAATTTGTATTGTGCTATGGATAATTGGATTTTTCTTGTATATTGCATTCTTCAATTTTATTGGGGAGAGAAGGATCACTCCTATGTTAAAAGGTGAATAATCCTCTCTCTCCATTACTATCCAGTCAACCTGTTGGGCTGAATTGTCCAACCAGTAAATTACATTTTAATATTCGCTGACCAGAAATTGGCAGTGAATACAAGAAATTGGGGAGTGTCAGTCTGCCAAATTCTTTGGGATGACACTACATAAGTGTTGTCTGTGGATTTTTAGGTAGGTATATTGGTATTGATTGAAATAAGTACAAAATTTGTGGGAGAAAAATCATTTCTATGACATTTATTCTGCCTATTAAAGACATAGGTAGCGTTTTCCAAAATTGAATCAAGGCGTGTCATTTGGTAAGTAAGGGCATATAGTTTGCATTAAATAGAGAGTTGTATTTTCTGGTAATTTGGATACCCAGATATTTAAATATTTCTGTAGCAATTCTAAAGGGGATTTTAAAAGGTGAGTCAGCTCTTGAGGTTTTATCGTCTTGATTTCGCTTTTGTTCCAGTTTATTCTATATCCTGAGAAGGTACCGAATTCCTCTATTAAATTTAATATGTGTGGTATGCTAATTTGCGATTTTGTAATATATAATAGTATGTCATCTGCATATAGTGATATTTTATTATTAGAGTGTTTAATGTTATAACCGTGGATATTCGGATGCATTCTTATACTTTCTACTAAGGGCTCTATTGCAAGAGGAAATAGCAGGGGTGATAGTGCACAACCCTGTCTATTCCCCCTGATAGTTGAAATTTTGGAGACAATATGTTATTGGTCAATATTCTAGCAGTCAGCTTGTCATATAATAATTTTACCCATGAGATAAAAATCTCTCCCATTTGAAATGTTTGCAATACTTTGAAGACGTATTCCCAAGCTATTTGTCGAATGCTCTTTCTGCATCCAATGAAGTAATTGAAAAATCTTCCTCTTCAATTTTATGTGAATGCATTATGTTGAAAAGACGTCTCAGATTATTGAATGAGTATCTCTTGGTTATAAACCCCGTCTGATCTGCATTTATTAATTTACAAACGTATTTGCTTAATCTTCTTGCTAGATTTTTCGCTAGTATTTTCTGATCTGTATTTAACAGTGCAATAGCTCTGTATTAACCAGGGTCTTCTAGGTCTTTATCTTTTTTAGGTATAAGTGTGATAGTTGATTTTGCTCGTGTTTCTGGTAATGTCTGTTCTTTAAAAGCGTATGTATAAAGCTTGTGTAAATGTGGTGAGATTATCTCGTAAAATCTTGTATTACTGAATCCATTCGGTCCTGGTGTTTCACCGTTCTTCGGTGAGTTTATTGGCTCTTTTATTTCTTTAATTGAGTCCTGTGCTCCTAATTCCTCTTGTTCCAACAGATTGATTTTGGGAGGTTACAGTTATCCAAAAAAATGTATAACTTTAATGCTATCTGTAGATGTTTTGGATGTATATACATTTTGATAAAATTGAACAAACCTAGGAAGCATTAACAATTCACCTTTATCTGATTTCATTTTTGGAATCATATGATCCTTTTCCAGTTTTATGCAGCTGGCATACCAAACATTTATGTGGTTTATTGCCAAATTCAATTTTTTCCTGTTTTGTGATTTGAAATAATCTGATTACTCGTGTAGATAAGATTCTGTTTAGTTTAAATTTCAGTATTGTTATCTTATTGTGTTAGTCTATGGTTGGCTCTTTCGCATTGTCTAAATCCAATTGTCTAATATGTTCTTCTAGTTCCAATTGTTCGGTCTTATTTTTTTATTTTGAAAGGCTTGGTATGAAATTATAGATCCTCTGATAAATGCCTTAAAATATTCCCATAATAAAGTAGGAGAGATGCCTGGGGTGTCATTAGTCTCAAAATCAAAACGTTACATCTATTGTTTTAAATATGTACAACCCTGAGGGTTGTTTAAAATTTGGGGATTGAACCTCCAAAACAATTTTTAATTGGGCATTCCTTCTAGTTTTAGAAAGAAAGTTTTACGGGGAATGATCAGAGATGATGCTATTATGATATTTAGAATTAGTTGTGAAGGGGATTAATTTTGTGTCCACTAGGAAATAATCAATGCATGAGTCAGTTTTATGTACCATTAAGTAAAAGGAATATTCCCTTCCAGCTGGGTTTGCAATCCTCCATACATGTTATTTTGTGTTTTTTATGTATGTATTTAAGAGTTCACTGGATTTTTATTTTATGTTAAGTCTCTTTTCTTGTGCAGATTTATCCAGATATTGATCCAGAATGCAATTGAAGTGCCCCCCAATTATCACATTTTGATTATTAAACTCAGAAATTATATTCAGAATTGTATTAAAAAATTGCGGGTTATCAATATTAGGCGCATAAATATTGACCATGGTAAGTGAAGTAGAGTATATCTCTCCAGTAACTATAACATACCTTTCCTATTTGTCTACTATTGTATTCTTTAGTTTAAATGGTATGCCTTTGCAAATTATAATAGTAAGATTAAATGAGAACTTACCAGTTTGAAGTTTGATCTTGATTTTATGATGAGTTACGTTGGTGATTACGTGAAGAAGGCCCGCCAAGCAGTTGTATGAAATCACAAATAAACGACACCGAAGTAAACAGTGAGATCAGTGACTCGAGAACTACCAGATGATCTTTTATGAGAGAGGGTTGGGCGTGGTGGGCACGTAATCACCAACATAACTCCTCATAAAATCAAGATCAAACTTCAAACTGGTAAGTTCTTGTTTAATCTTACTATTTTACTTCGGAGTCACGTGTGCGATTCCGTGAAGAGTTCAAAGCTTTGTGATTTCATGATGCAGATTACAATGCAGAAAGGACTATGTAAAATTAAGGGAGACACAGATAGGGTAGACCATCAGAACCTTATTCCCAGGGTGGAAAGGTCAAGGAATAGAAAATATAGCTTTAAGATTAGAGGGGCAAAGTTTACAGGAGATGTGTGGGGCAAGTTTATCTTTTCACACAGAGGGTGGGGGGCGCCTGGAACCAGTGTTGTGGTGGAGGAAGATATGATAGTGACAGTTAAAAGACCTAGGTAGGCATATGGATATGATAGGAATGGACGTGTATGGATTTTGTGCAGGCAGATGAGATTAGTCTATCTTGGCTTTATGTTCAACTGACATTATAGGTCGAATGGTTTGTTCTTGTGTCATACTTTCCTATGCTCAATGTTCTAATACTCAGGAAAGTTGTGTGCCGAGGTACTCGGACGTGGCGCCGACAGACATGAAGCCGAAGCAACGGTCGAAGCCAAAGAACCTAAAGGACACGAGGCCAAAAACCCATTAAACCTAAAGAGTCCGAAGACGAAATGCCTAATAACCGAAAGGATGGGATGCCTAAATGAAAACTAACCGAAAGGGCGAGACGCCTAAAAGCCAACAAACCGAAAAGCTGCATCGCCTAAAAGCAAACTTACCAAATGGCTGCTCTGTCGAAACACCATCTACACGAAAGGTGGCGTCACCTACAGGCCAACGAACCGACTGCCGCTCAACAGAAATATCCAATAACGGACTTGACGTTGCCGAGGGCGGGACCTGTCAGCGACTGGTCTCCCCCCTTCTCCTCTCCCCCCTCTCCCCTCTCCCCCACCTCCCTCTCCCCCTCCTCCCCTCCCCCCTCCTCCTCCACTCCTCCCCCCCTCCTCCTCCCCCATCCCTCCTTCTCCCCCTTACCCCACTCTGCTCCCCCATCTTCTCCCCCCCCTTCTCTCTTCTCCCCCTTCTCTCTTTTCCCCCTTCCCCCACTCCCCCCTCTCCATTCTGTCTCCCCCTTCTCTTCCCCCCTCTCCCCCCTTCTCTTCCCCCTCTCTCCCTCCCCATCTCTTCCCCCTTCTCTCTCTCTCTCCCCCGCTCTCTCTCCCTCTTACCCCCTCTCCCTTCTCTCTCTCCCCTTCTCATCCCCCCTCTCTCCTTTTCCCCCCTCTCTCCCTTCTCTCTCTCCCCCTCCTCTTCCCCCCTTTTTCCCTTCTCTCTCCCCTTTTCTTCCCCCCTCTCTCCCTTCTCTCTCTCCCCCTTCTCTTACCCCCCTCTCTCCCTTCTCTCTATACCTGTTCTCTTCCCCCCACATCTCCCATCTCTGTCTCTCTCGCCTACTCTTCCCCTCCCTCTCTACCCCCCTCTCTCCATTCACTGTCTCCCCCCCTCCCTTCTCTCTCCCCTCCCTCTCCCCCCCATTCTCTTCCCCGCCTCGCTACATTCTCTCTCCCCCCCCGATCTCTCCCCCCCTCTCTCCCCTTCTCTCTCTCTCCCCCTTCTCTCCCTTCTCTTCCCCACTCTCTCCCTTCTCTCTCTCCCCCTTCTCCCCCCCCCTTCTCTTCCCCCCCACCTCTCCCTTCCCTCCCCCTCCTGGAGACAGAGGGGAGGGGGGGGGGGGGGTGAGAGAGAAACATAGAAAATAGGTGCAGGAGGAGGCCATTCGGCCCTTCGAGCCAGCACCGCCAGTCAATATGATCATGGCTGATCATCCGCTATCATTAGCCCGTGCCTGCCTTCTCCCCATATCCCTTGACTCCACTAGCCCCTAGAGCTCTATCCAACTCTCTCTTAAATCCATCCAGTGATTTGGCCTCCACTGCCCTCTGTGGCAGGGAATTCCATAAATTCACAACTCACTGAGTAAAAAAGTTTTTTCTCAGCTCAGTCTTAAATGACCTCCCCTTTTTTCTAAGACTGTGACCCTGGTTCTGGACTCACCCAACATTGGGAACATTTTTCCTGCATCTAGCTTGTCCAGTCCTTTGATAATTTTATATGTTTCTATAAGATCCCCCTCATCCTTCTAAACTCCAGTGAATACAAGCTTAGTCTCTTCAATCTCTCCTCATATGACAGTCCCGCGATCCCAGGGATCAATCTAGTGAACCAACGCTGCACTGCCACAATCACAAGGATGTCCTTCCTCAAATTTGGAGACCAAAACTGTACACAATAGTCCAGATGTGGTCACACCAGAGCCCTATACAACTGCAGAAGAACTTCTTTACTCCTGTTCTGAAATCCTCTGGTTAAGAAGGCCAACATTCCATTAGCTTTCTTCACTGCCTGTTGTACCTGCATGGCAACTTTCAGTGACTGGTGTACAAGGACACCCAGGTCTCGTTGTACCTCCCCCTTACCTAACCTAATCGCATTGAGATAATAATCTGCCCCCTTGTTTTTGCCACCAAAGTGGATAACCTTACATTTATCTACATTATACTGCATCTGCAACGCATCTGCCCACTCACTCAACCTGTTCAGGTCCCCCTGCAACCTCCTAACATCCTCTTCACAGTTCACACTGCCACCCAGCTTTGTGTCATCCGCAAACTTGCTAGTGTTGCTCCTAATTCCCTCCTCCAAATCATTAATATATATGGTAAACAATTGCGGCCCCAACACCGAGCATTGCGGCACTCCACTCGCCACTGCCTGCCATTCTGAAAAGGACCCGTTCACTCCTACTCTTTGCTTCCGGTCTGCCAACCAATTTTCAATCCATGTCAACACCCTACTCCCAATACCATGTGCTCTAATTTTAGTCACCAGTCACCCGTGCGGGACCTTATCAAAGGCTTTCTGAAAGTTTAGATACACTTCATCCATTTTACTTGTCACATCCTCAAAAATTTCCAGAAGATTAGTCAAACATTATTTCCCTTTCATAAATCCATGTTGACTTGGACTAATCCTTTTACTGCTTTCCAAATGCTCCATTATTACCTCTTTAATAATTGACTCCAGCATCTTTCCCACCACCGAAGTCAGGCTAACTGGTCTGTAATTCCCCGTTTTCTCTCTCACTCCTTTCTTGAAAAGTGGGATAACATTAGCTATCCTCCTATCCACAGGAACTGATCCTGAATCTATTGAACATTGGAAAATGATCACCAATGCGTCCACTATTTCTAGAGCCACCTCCCTGAGGACCCTGTGATGCAGACCATCAGGCCCAGGGGATTTATTATCCTTCAGTCCCATTAGCCTACCCAATACTATTTCTTGCCTAATGAAAATTTATTTCAGTTCCTCTACCCCATTAGATCCTCTGTCCTCCAGTACATCTGGGAGATTGTTAGTGTTCTCCTTAGTGAAGACGGATCAAAAGTACCTCTTCTGCAATTTCCTTGATGCCCATAATTATTTCACCCGTGTCTGCCTTCAAGGGACCCACATTTGACTTTGCTACTCTTTTTCCCTTAACATATCTAAAGAAACTTTTACTGTCCTTCTTTATAGTCCTGGCCAGCTTCCCCTCGCACTTCATCTTTTCAGCCCGTATTACCCGTTTTGTTTCCTTCTGTTTAGGGAGAGAGAAGGGAGGGAGAGAGAGGGGGGAGAGAGGAAGGGAAGGGGGAGAGAGGAGTGGAAGAGAGAGGAGGTGAGAAGAGGGGAGGGAGAAAAGAGGGGAGAGAGAAGGGGAAACAGGAGCGGGGGTTCATTTTCCCCCACAAGCCATAGGTGACTGGGCAATCTGAACCCAAGCACCAAGTTGAAAGCGGCCGAATGTGTGCAACCCCCACTCTCCCACGGCCACCCTCCGTGGGCTGCGGGTCGGGTGGAGTGGTGGTTTCGGACAATGTTCATGCCTTCACAGTGATGTGATGGATGCGGGGGTCTGGACCAATCGCAGACAAGTCCCGCCTCCTGGCAACGTCTTGTCCGTTATTGGAAATTTCTGTTGAGCGGCAGTCGCTTCTTTGGCCTGTAGGCGACGCCGCCTTTTGGGTAGGTGGCGTTTCGACAGAGCGGTCATTTGGTAAGTTTGCTGTTAGGCGACGCAGCTTTTCAGTCATTGGCTTTTAGGCATCCTGCCCTTTCGGTTAGCTTGTATTTAGGCGTCCCATCCTTTCGTTTAATAGGCGTTTCGTCTTCGTAATCTTTCGGTTTATTGGCGTTTCGGCCTCGTTTCCATTCGGTTCTTTGGCTTTGAATTCTTTGCTTCGGCCTCACGTCCGTCTGCGCCACGTCCGCACATGGTATGCCTGAAGTAGGATTCAGCATAAACACCTACTTTTTGATACTGTGTTTGGATTCCAATTGGGCAACTGGACTCCAAACCTTGTTTCAGTGCTGGGCCAAATATGTACAGAAGTCATGAATTCCAGAGATGAAATGAAGTGGCTGCCTCCCCCAAATAACAATGGTAGCAGTTGTTGGAGACCTTTCATGCCAACTTCAGGACAAGAATCAAAAGTTTCCCACAACATTTTCTCAGTTCAACCATCAAATCTGCTTCATTAATGGTCTTCCCTTAGTGAAGTCAAAAATTGGGATGTTCCTGATTTGGGTGATTTTGAGTTTCATGTGTACCTCATTATGAATGTGGACTTGTGTAACACAAACTGGACATCACTGAGATATGAGCTAAAAAATTTGAATTGACAGGCAATGATCAGGAAGAGAGAATCACTCCCACGTTGACATTACCCATCATCAAATCCATCTTCTTCAACACCAAATGGTTCAATGGTGCTTTTATTGTTACAGGCACCAACTCTCGGACACCTCCTCTTACTTATCCCTGGACCATGACCCCACTGACGAGCACCAGGCCACTATCTCTAGCACCATCACTGACTTCATCAACTCCGGCTCCCTGCTCCCCCAAGCCTCCAACCTCATCTATCCCCAGCCCCAAACGGCCCGATTTTACCTTCTCCCCAAAATCCACAAACCTGACTGTCCTGGTAGACCCATTGTCTCTGCCTGTTCGTGCCCTACCAAACTTATTTCCACATACCTCGGCTCCATCCTATCCCCCCCAGTTAAATCCTTCCCGACCTATGTTCAAGACACCTCAGACACTCTCCGTCGTCTATGGGCATGCCGTTCTCTAGGCCCCCATCCCCTCATCTTCACCATGGACGTCCAGTCACTCTACACCTTCATCCCCCTCCAGGAGGGGCTCAAAGCCCTCCGGTTCTTCCTTGACTGGAGAACCAACCTATCCGCATCTACAGATGCTCTCCTCCACCTGGAGCTGGTCCTTAATAACTTTTTGTTTGATGCCTCCCATATCCTCCAAATACAAGGTGCAGCTATGGGCACATGCATGGGCCCCAGCTATGCCTGCCTCTTTGTAGGGCACGTCAAACAATCCTTGCTCGAGATGTACCAGGGCCCCATCCCCAGCCTCTACCTCCCCGACATCGATGATTGCATTGGTGCTACCTCCTGCACCCACACACAACTCACTGACTTCATCAACTTCACCACTAACTTCCATCCGGCACTCAAATACACATGGACCATTTCCGACTCTTCCCTACCATTTCTTGACCTCACTATCTCCATCGCAGGTGATAGACTTCTGACCGACATCCACTATAAACCCACTGACTCCCGTGGCTATATAGACTACACTCCTTCCCACGCTGCTACCTGTAGGGACTCCATCTCCTACTACCAATTCCTCCGTCTACGTGGCATCTGCTCCCAGGATGAGGTATTCCACATCAGGGCATCAGAAATGTCCTAATTCTTCAGGGAACGGGGATTCCCCTACTATAGATGAGGCTCTCACCAGGGTCTCTTCAATACCCCACAACACTGCTCTCTCTCCCCATCCCCCCACTCGGAACAAGGGCAGAGTCCCCCTAGTCCTCACCTCCCACCCCACTAGCCGTCACCTACAACAAATAGTCCTCCGTCATTTTTGCCACCTCCAACGTGACCCCACCACTCGCCACATCTTCCCATCCCCCCCCCCCCCCCCGCCCCAGTCTGCTTTCCTCAAAGACCGCTCCCTCCGTAACTCCCTGGTTAATGCTTCCCTTCCCACCCCCTCCCCAGGCACTTTCCCTTGCAACCGCAGGAGATGCTACACTTGCCACACACCCCCCCCCCCCCCCCACCATAAATCAAAAAGTTGTGTTTTATAGTCTGATGGTTTGTGGGGAAGAAGCTGTTCCTGAGCCTGTTCCGTTTTACCTGATGGCAGCCGAGAGATGAGTGTGTGGCCAGGATGGTGTAGGTCCATGATGATACTTGCAGCCATTTTGAGGCAGTGCCTGCGATAGATGCCCCTCGATGGTAGGGAGGTCAGATGATGGATTGGGCAGTGTTTACAACTTTTTGTAGCCTTTTCCGCTCTTGGACGCTCAGGTTGCCGTACCAAGCCACAATGCAACCGGTCAGCATGCTCTCTACTGTGCACCTGTAGAAGTTCGAGAGAATCCCCCTTGACATACCGACTCTCCGTAATCTTCTCAGGAAGTAGAGGCGCTGATGTGCTTTCTTTATGATTGCATCAGTGTTCTGGGACCAGGAGAGATCTTAAGAACTATGCACGCCCAGTTATTTGAAGTTCTTGACCCTTTCCACCATCGACCCGTTGATATAAACGGCTGTGGGTCCCCATCCTACCCCTTCCGAAGTCCACAATCAGGTCCTTGGTTTTGCTGGTGTTGAGAGCCAGGTTATTGTGCTGGCAACATTTGGTCAATCGGGCAATTTCACTTCTAAATTCTGACACGTCCCCATCAGTGATACATTCCACAACAGTGGTGTCGTCAGCGAACTTGATGATGGAGTTCGCACTATGTCCGGCTACACAGTCATGTGTATAGAGTGAGTACAGCAGGGGGCTGAGCACGCAGCCTTGAGGTGCTCCCATGCTGATTGTTATCGAGACTGACACATTTCCACCAATACGGACAGACTGTGGTCTGTGAATGAGGAAGTCGAGCATCCAATTGCAGAGGGATGTGCAGAGACCCAGATCTGAGAGCTTGGTAACCAGCTTGGAGGAGATGATAATATCAAATGCCGAGCTGTAGTCAATGAATAACAGTCTGACCTATGAGTTTTTGTTGTCCAAATGGTCCAGAGCAGAGTGGGGAGCCAGTAAGATCGCATCCACCATTGATCTGTTGTGGTGGTACGCAAACTGCAGTGGGTCAAGGTTTTTGTCAAGGTACGAGTTGATTTGCGCCATGATCAGCCTCTCAAAGCACTTCATCACAACAGACGTTAGTGCCACTGGTCGATAGTAATTGAAGCACATCACCTTGCTCTTCTTGGGCACCGGTATTATTGATGCCCTTTTAAAGCAGGTGGGAACCTCAGACTTCAGAAATGAGAGGTTGAAAATGTCCGTAAAAACTCCAGCCAGTTGGTTCGCACAGGTTTTAAAACATGCGCAGGTATACCATCAGGTCCAGGCGCTTTCCGAGGGTTCACACCTTTGAAGGATCTTCTGACGTCGGCCTCTCTGACTGTTACCGAAATACCATCACGGCGAAGGGGGCTCGGGAAGGCACACCAGTGTTCTCCTTATCAAAGCATGCGTAAAACGCATTGAGCTCGTCAAGGAGTGATGCTTCGCTGACATTTGAGCTGACTCCCGATTTCATCTTGTAGGAGGTGATTGCATTCAAGCCCCACCACAGCTACAGAACATCCGTCTCATCCTCCAGCTTGGAGCAGATGTCCATTTTGGCCTATTTGATGGCTTTAACAAGGTCATATCTTGACTTCTTGTAGACCTCAGAATCTCCAGACCTGAATGCCCAGGATCTGGTCTTCAGAAGAAAGCGGATCTCATGGTTCATCCAAGGCTTCTGGTTAGGAAACACTCAGAAGGATTTTGTTGGGATGCAGTCCTCCACACATTTCTTTATGAAGTCTGTAATGACTGTGGCAAATTCATTCAACTCCGTTGCCAAGTCCCTGAACATTGCCCAGTCTACAGACTCCAAACAGTCCTGGAGTTGTTCCTCTGCCCCGACCAGCTCTGTTCTGTCCTCACTTCTGGGGGTGTGCTCTTCAATTGCTGCCTGTAGGCAGGAAGAAGCAGGACCGCGGTATGGTCGGATTTACCGAAGTGAGGGCGAGGGATAGAACGATAGGCATTCTTGATGGTGGTGTAGCAGTGGTCAAGGGTGTTTGGTCCTTTGGTGCTGCAGGAGACATGTTGGTGCAAGTTATGGAGTGATTTCTTAAGGTTGGCTTTTTTAAAGTCCCCAGCTATAGTTGTAAATGCCTCGGGTTAAGCCGTCTGGTGCTTGTTGACCACGGCATGCAGCTCCTCCAGTGCCAGACGGACGTTTGCCTGGGTTGGGATGTAGACCACGGTCAAGATGATGGATGAGAATTCCCTTGGTAAGTAGAAGGGACGGTGTGGAGAGCAGGAGTTGGATAGGACTGCCACGTCTGAGCACCACACAGAGTTGACCATGAGACAGAGACCGCCTCCTCTCCCTCTCCCAGATGCCTGCGTACGGTCCATATTGTGGATGGAGAACCCTTCAGGCAGGACCACTGAGTCTTCGGAGCAGGGGGTGAGCCATGTCTCTGTGAAACAGAACACAGAGCATTCACTCAGCTCCCTTTGGTAAAGCAGCCTTGCCCTTATGTCCTCCACTTTGTTTTCTAGTAACTGTACGTTGGCCAGTAGGACGGTAGGGAGAGGGGGCCCAAAGTCCCCTACGCTTCAGTCTTACTTGTAGTCCTGCCTGACGGCCACGTTTCCTTACTCCATGAAGCCCTCCTCGGTGTTTAAAGGTACAGTACTTACGAGTCACCGCGAGGTCGGGGATTCCTCTGAGTTCGGAGATTCCCTTACAGTCGGCACCTCCAGCTCCGTTGCTGCTGGGAGATCCCGCCCGATGGCCTCGATTCGGGACTCCATGAAGGCCTCCCCGGTGTTTACAGGTACAGTACTTACTGTTCCTGTGTGCCTGCAAAAAATCTGCAACTTTACTTTAAAGTGGAGCTATTAAGTCCATTGCAACTTACTTTATATTATACACTTAAATTTTTGTAAACAAGTAGGCATACCTTTGGACAAGAGTGGAATGCTTAGTTTGGATTGTGACAAGATCCTGACTCTAACTGACAGGCAAGCATGTTTACATGCTTGATCAGCCCTGAATGTTGCTTTGCCGTAACAATCCCAATATATATATATTTTTTCCACTGCTAAATCCATGGTTGAAATCCTATTGTGATTTAACATCCCATCAGCACACACCACTGCAAAATGAAAACTGAAGATGTTGTGTTCAGAAATAATTTAACTCCATCAAGCCAGTTCGCATCCACATCTGCCAGGAACATCTCACAATGTAAAGCAGTCAGTTTTTACTGAATCTTGTTCCATCTCAAAAAAATCATGCATCATCTAGGAATTACATCAAACCATTTTGAAAACTCTCGAGTAGGTTTTACAATCTGCCTTTGAGAGGCTATACATCCGAATCTAGCATCAGAGACATGTATTTTCTGGCAAAATTGCCCACTTCTGCCCTATGCATCTCCCAATAGGAAACCTACTAGCACTATTGCTTGCACCACCACATGGCATGGCAGATTATGGTCAGCATTACAATTGCCAGTTGCAACTTAAACACAAATAATAAACAATTCATATGTATGTTCAACCTTGATGTGTCTAACAATGTTCCATGACCAGTTATTCTCCACCTTGAATATATCCTCCCTACATTTCTGGCTCAGGACCTCATTGAAACTGAGGTTTTTCTTTACAAGTCTTTAGTTAGAGGGTGGTGAATTTGTGGAGATCTTTGCCACAGAAGACTGTAGAGGCCAAGTCAGTGGATATGTTTAAGGGAGAGATAGATTTTTGATTAGTACAGGTGTCAGAGGTTATGGGGAGAAGGCAGGAGAATGAGGTTAGGAGGGAGAGATAGATCAGCCATAATGGCAGAGTAGACGGTGGGCCAAATGGCTTAATTCTACGCACATATGACCTATGAAGATATAATTGCACAGCTAGGTCTGGTTAATGTCTCTGTCAACTCTAGCAAGTATTCTGCCACAGGTGGAATGTCAGGGCCCAACCAAGTCAAATACAATGTGGATGCTCCTTTAGCTCAACTTTTGGAACAATCACTGCCTTCCTATGAAAATATATATCAGAATCTACAGTCTGCGTTTTATAGGTATGATTATAATGGAGACATATAGTTTCTCCTCAATGTGACATATTCCCATGGGTTGTTGATGCCATTCTGTACACCATCTTCTTTGTTGGCAGATTTTACCAGAAATATAAATACATTCCACGGGTACCTTCATGATGTACTGCCTTTCATTACATAGTAATCCAATCTGTATGCAGGTTCACCAAATTACTTCAGCTGGACAAGCACATCCAGTTAGATGCACCACCTCTATGGTACCATCTACCGAATGTACATCTTAAGAGGAATTGCCATACTCTATTAAATGAACTATCTGATGGATAACCATGTTCCTTCCATGCAATAATGGATTTGCTGTCATATTAGTATCAGGGTGGAATCATATGTAGCACTCAAGCAAAGTACTGCTTTTGCACAATGGCACGTGTTTTTTTTTTGGTACATTTGTACCAAACCCCTGACTTCACAAATAGTTGCAATAAGCTTTTAAGTGGACATTAAATAACCAACCCACAAGGGGACTTTCTCTCTAAGATGAACTAAGTTTTCTCATACCTGTTCCACAATCCTAATTCCATACCACTGTGTATTTTTTTCAATTAAAGGGGCATTTCTTTCCTTCTTTGTTAATATACTTTCAATTTTTAGCTCACATTCCCAAGAATATAACCACAGCCTGCCAATGAGTATCATTATTTATTCCTTCTAGAATTACATATTTGCAAATAATTTATTTTCTTATGGGTTTGTATTTTGTATGTTTTCTGTGTTTTTTTTCTCAAAAAAACACTAAAAAAAAATGTGTTTTCAACATGTGCTGCTTCATGACTAATGTTGCTTAATTTGGTTAAAATTAAGAAACATTAGTCATGAAGCTGCACATGTTAAAAACACTTTTTTTTTTAGTCCGTCATTTTCAGGTATGTTCCTCTCGGTCCTATTTTTAATTTAATATAATTTCTTAACTTCTATAGGTCCAATGGGGATAACTTATCCAGTTCTAATTCTTCAAGACATACACTGGCCCATTTCCTACCTCTTTTCAGCAATTGGTAAAGTCAGCAATCTCAAGTTTATCTTAGCGTAAGCATCCTGTCCTGGTCAAATTCACAATTATTGGCAGTACTTCATGGTGTTTAGCTTGAAGTGACACCAGCCATTGGAAACAGTTTGAATTCATTTGCTGAACCTGGTGTATATTTGGGGTTGACTATTTCAATTTGTTGCCTTTTCCTGATTTTGTTTACATTAGGAGGCTACAAAACTATTATTGTCCCTTGTACGTAATAAGTGATAAACCTGCTACCATCCATATCCCATTGATAATTACTCTTACTCCATAAATAGTCATAGATTGTACAACATGGCACTTCCCTTGTGATTTTCTTATTTGCCATAAGACTGACCAAGTGTGAGACAATTTCAGTTTTTGTTTTACTTGGATTAATACATGAATAAATCCTTTCGTATTATTTCCATCAAAGAGGTGCAGTGATTTCCCTATCGCTTGTTCATGAAGGAAGCAACCAATTATTTTAGACATTTGTTTTACATCAGTAAACATGCCCGTCAATTGGGAGCTTGCCACATTTCCATGTGGATCCCTTATATCATGATAATATCTAATGATTACTTGCCTCAGTATAAATGAACCACACTCTTGGCTCCCAAATAGCTGTTTTTTCCCCCCGACATGCACACCTATTGTCTCCTAGTCCTTCCCGAACATGATATTTAATCATCCTTACTTAAAACTTTTTCACAACCATCTTGTGGAAACAAGAAACTGCCGATACAGGTTTAAAAAAAAGGCACAATATTCTGGAGTAACTCAACGGATCAGGCAACATCTGGAGAACATGGATAGGTGATATTTCAGGTTGTGATACTTCTTCGGACTGATTGCGGGAGGGGGTGGGGAGAAACCTGGAAAAGAGGAAAGACAGGACAAAGTCTGGCAAGTAATGGGTGGATACAGGTGATGGGAGGGGGGCTGATAGGCAGATGGGTGGAAAAGGCTAGAAATGAAAAGGCAATATGGGAGACAAAGGGATTGAAAGGTTGTGAATTGTGAAGCTAGAGGAAGGAATATAGGTGGAAGAGGGGAATGTGGAGAGGTATATGTAAGTCCAGCAGGGGCACTGGGGAGACAAGGGGTGGGGGAGAAAAAAGGTGGTGGGGTAGGATGCGCGAGGCTTTGGTAGTTACCTAAAATCGGAGAATTAATTGTTCATTGGATGTAAACTGCCCAAGGGGACTAGGAGATGTTGTTTGGCCAGTTTGCATTCGAGGACCCAGGACAGAAAGTTAGGTATGGGAATGGGACGAGGAGTTAAAATGGTTAACAACCGGTAGATGCAGTAGGCATTGGCGGGCAGAGTGCAATTATTCGGTGAAACGTCACCGAGTCTACGCTTGGTGTTGCAGCTGAACAGGAGACCATATGGGAACACTGTATACAGTAGATGAGGTTAAGCGAGGTGCATGTGACTCTGGTCTCATCTGGAAGGGAATGCTGTGGTCCCTTGTTTGTAGGTGAGGGAAGGTATTTAGGGACAGATGTTAAGTCTCCAGGAGTTGCAGGGGGAAATATCTGGAGAGGGGATGGTTTGGGTGAGAAGGCATGAGTGAACCAAGGAGTTGTGGTGGATGATGTCTCTGTGGAAAGTGGAAAGAGATGGGAATGGGAAGACGTGACTGGCGGTGGGATCACATTTGAGGTGATGGAAATATTGGAGAATGATATGTTGGATGTGGAGGCTTGTGGGATGAAAAACAAGGAGCAGTGAAACTCTATCCTTCTTCCATCTGGGGCAGGGGAAGCAAGAGCATGTCCTCCAGAGATGCTGCTTGACCTGCTGAATTACTCCAGCAATTTGTGTCTTTATTTTTACAACGTTTTTCTGTGATTGATACAACTTTCTAAGCATCCACTTGAGGTGGTTTATGAGTGACAATAGTGATTAAACCACTGCGAGGGTAATGTTCAAAGCTCAACCATATAACATATAACCATATAACAATTACAGCACGGAAACAGGCCCTCTCGGCCCTTCCAGTCCGTGCCGACCATTTGTTTTCCCCTAGTCCCATCTACCTGCACTCAGACCATACCCCTCCATTCCCTTCACGTCCATATACCTATCCACTTTACTCTTAAATGTTAAAATCGATCCTGCCTCCACCACTTCTGCTGGAAGCTGATTCCACACAGCCACCACCCTCTGAGTAAAGAAGTTCCCCCTCACGTTACCCCGAAACCTCTGTCCCTTAATTCTCATGTCATGCCCTCTTGTTTGAAACTTCCCTACCCTCAATGGGAAAAACGTATCCACGTCAACTCTGTCTATCCCTTTCATCATTTTAAAGACCTCAATCAAGTCCCCCCTTAACCTTCTGCGCTCCAAAGAATAAAGACCTAACTTGTTCAACCTTTCTCTGTAACATAGTTGCTGGAACCCTGGCAACATTCTAGTAAATCTCCTCTGTACTCTCTCTATTTTGTTGACATCCTTCCTATAACTAGGCGACCAAAATTGTACACCATACTCCAGAATTGGTCTTACCAATGCCTTGTACAATTTTAACATTACTTCCCTACTCCTATATTCAATGCTCTGATTTATAAAGGCCAGCACACCAAAGGCTTTCTTTACCACCCTATCTACATGCGATTCCACCTTCAGGGAACTATGCACAGTTATTCCTAGAGCCCTCTGTTCCACAGCATTCCTCAATTCCCTACCATTTACCATGTACGTCCTATTTTGATTTGTCCTGCCAAGATGTAGCACTTCACACTTATCAGCATTAAACTCCATCTGCCATCTTTCAGCCCACTTTTCCAAATGGCCCAAATCTCTCTGTAGACTTTGAAAATCTACTTCATTATCCACAACACCACCTATCTTAGTATCATCTGCATACTTACTTATCCAATTTTCCACCCCATCATCCAGATCATTGATGTACATGACAAACAACAGTGGACCCAACACAGATCCCTGAGGCACCCCACTGGTCACCGGCTTCCAACCTGACAAACAGCCATCCACCATTACTCTCTGACATCTCCCATTCAGCCACTGTTGAATCCATCTTGCTACTCCGCCATTAACACCCAAAGATTGAACCTTCTTAACCAACCTTCCATGGGGAACCTTGTCAAAGGCCTTACTGAAATCCATATAGACAACATCCACTGCTTTACCTTCATCAATTTCCCTAGTTACCGCTTCAAAAAATTCAAGAGTATTTGTAATTCAAGAGTTATTAACAGTATTCAAATTGATACAAAATACGTTTTAAAACTCAACTAATTTTAAATCGGATCATGTAGTGGTAGATAAGGCTTTAAGGCTACATATTATCTCTAATATCTCATTTTGCTATTCTGCTGTTAAGAAATGCTTATTAATGGAAAAACATGATCGTATATGCAGCAAGAGTTGCATTCTTTAAATTCTGTTTAAAATTTCATCCAAAAATGTATGTTCAAAGCAAAAAAAAACCTATGGGGAAAAAAAAAATATCCCACTGTAAAATCCAAAAAACATTGAGAAATGTAAAAAGTTAGGAGCTCAAATGTTTGCCAACATTTTAGGAAAAATTGTGTCCCGGCCTTACAAATAGTTCATACTATTAAAAATCACTTTAAAATCATATTGTTATTCAATTCAAAACACAGCATGCCTAAAAAACTAAATGTGCCCAGTAACAACATCAAGGCAACAAATGGTTAACAGCTTTGAACTTTGATTAGTTGAGGGATGATGCCGAATCCAAGCTGTAGATATCTTTTAATGATGCATTTTCACAGAGGGGACGCCAAGGAAAAAAAAAGTATATAGTTTCATGTGTTGACAACCCCTATCCAACTTTCCAACAGAAACATAGAAAATAGGTGCAGGAGTATGCCATTCGGCCCTTCGAGCCATTCAATATGATCATGGCTGATCATCCAAAATCAGTACCCCATTCTGGCTTTTTCCCTTCATTCCCTTAGCCTTAAGAGGCGACCACCTTGAAATACCTTGTGACTAAATCAAAAACAATTTCATTGTATTTTCCAAACCTGTCAATATTCAGATGACAAAACTGTAGGGTGTCTGATGTAAATGAGTCCAATAACTTTCAGGATTCAAACACTGACTCGGAATTTAAAAAAAAAATGTTCTTGCTTAAGATTGTTGATGATGCATTCATGCTATTACAGATTGTTTCAATGGTCCACACTTACAATTATTATGGTAAGATTATAATAATAAGTAAACATCTGATAGCATTGGACACAGTCACTAATCCAGGATGTATTTGCAAGTATATCCCTTTGCATTCAAGCTATTAATTCCTTTATAATTTCTGTACATGCAAAAATTCTATGATTGTCAGCAAGCCTTCATGGCACTCAAACATCAATCCTCATGTCATTTTGACAAAGCTTATCATTTTTACAAGAAACCAGCCAAGTTATCTTCTCCACTGATTGCCTGAATGCTGTTCTGCAGTGATTTTTATATCCCTCAAATCCAATTAGTCCCAGTGCAATACTGTTTCCATTTGGCAAAGCGTTCTTTTCAGGATCTAGCAGAATTCATCAACATATGATACAGCCTTGGAGTGACCCAAGTGAAGATGTTCTTATCTTTGGTGCCAATCCAACTGGGGCCTCCAACAAGATCAGCTTCCATCTTTATCTGCAAAGAACAATTAAATGTAGACATAGTTAAATTGTTCCTCAAGGGCTGATGATATGAAAAATTTCATCAGTTTGATCAAATTGCAGCAAACCAATTTGCAGGCTTCCAACAAAGTCTACAATGATTCCCCAAGATCATCAGAACTAATCCTCTTAAATGTCTTTTGTTACATTGCACAGAACATGGTGATTCACGGTGATGGATAAGTTGTGTTCTGTTCTGTACAACAAATATGAAGAGATTAGAGTTGCAGAGAAGGCTATTGTCATCTTTTAATATTTTACAATAATAGAGGGGCTGTGGCACAGTGATAGAATTGCTGCCTTACCATGCCAGAGACCCAGGTTCGATCCTGACAATGGCTACCGTCTGTATGGAGTTTGTATATTCTTCCTGTTTTCCCTGGATGCTCCAGTTGCCTCCCACACTCCAAAGATGTACAGATTTGTAAGTGAATTAGCTTCATTAAACATTGTAAATTGTCCCTAGTGTGTCGGATAGTGCTAGCGGATGGAGATTGCTGGTTGGCACAGACTTGGTGGGCTGAAAGGTCTGTTTATGCTCTGTAACTAAACTAAACATGAGAGAAGGAAAGATGGAACAATTTAGAGTGACTTCCTTATGTGTGGCACAGTATAAATAACAGATTGCACAAGATAGCAGAAGTAGTATGCATAGTTCAAGGCATAATTTGGAAAGTAACAGATGACAGACGCCCCAGAATATCCATGGCTGCAATTCTGATCAGTGGGTTTTCAAACTTCTCTCTAATTAGATAGAGCCTATTCCATTGTCTTTTGGATGCTTGGAGTCTGAGGGCAGATTGAAGCTGATGAAGGATGACATGCACAAAGATGCTGCAAAGAAGGACTGTTAATCCGATATCTTACTTTGACACTTCTGTCAGCTCATTGATCGTTCTTTGAGATCACTAAAATAGACAGATCAAAGATGCAACGTTCTTTACCAAAGCCTCCTTTCTCCACAAAGTTGTTCATGGACTATCTCTAGTGTGAATCTTTTTGCACTGTCCACTGGAGTACTTGTGGACTGTATCTCTAATGTTAACTCCTCTTCTTTTGGTCAAAACTACCATCATTGTTCTTACTTTCTCCAATCCTTTCCCATTGAAAGCGACAATTATTATTAAACTGACTGTGGCACAGCTATGTTGGCTTTATTTTTTTACCTTTCTCATCTTCCAAGATAATTAAGGGAACTGTGTACTTATCCCTTGTCACTGTTGCACAGTTGGTAACACTCATAAATCTAAATCTGATTTTTTTGTAGATTCAAGATTCTTCAACAGTCCAGAGCACAGAAATCGAGGCCGAAACTCAAGAGTTAAGTATGTTTAATTGTTTTGTTCACTAACAACAGTTTGATGCATTATAACTTGCTGCAGCTTTACTGACATTAGTACGAATTTCATTGTTCCATTCCTGGTCAGCACACCACTAAAGATCTTCAATAATTTTAAATAAAATGTCACAAGAAGCTAATTAGGAAAACACAAAGGACCACCTCATATTGTTAATATTGACCAAATTAAAGACACTATAAAATGGAGAATCCTTGTATTTGTCAGAATTGCTTAACCTTTGTTAGTGGAAAATTGGCTGTGGAAGCGTCGGCCAGTCTGAGTCCAAGCCTCAGATTGATATGCAGGATGGTGAAAGATACAGGTGTTCTCCTAATTTCCTCCTAATTGATAATATGTATTAAAACTTTGCGAAGAGACGTAAATGCATTACTTTGATTGGATTGCTGCAAAGGAATTGTAAATAATGTAAGTAATGCTGCAAGACAATTACCCTGCTGTTTGTTGATTGGCCAATGTGTTAAGCCCTGGCAGAATTGTTTTGTGTTCCAGGGTAAATGTTGCTTTATTCAGTCAACTAACTTCCATCTAGAAGCTTCTGTAAGAAACTTTGTTTAAGACTCTCTGTAATTGGGTTGGGGAACTGTCAATAATGTATTGATGTAATTGATATGTATGATTGGATTTTAAAGGGAACCACCCCTGTGTAGTTCAGCCCCTCAAGGTCTGCGGACCTATTAGAGGTAGCCCCCCATTTAGATCGGTGTCGATCTTCTGGAAGGACACTTGGGACTGCGTGATCTTTTGGGCAGTGTCTGCTTGCATGAGGCTGAAAGGCTTGGCCAGGCAGAGAAAAGGATCAAACCCACGGTTGTTGGGGAATTTGTGTTTGTTCTAAAAATAAAGATTAGTTTGTCCAGTGTGTAGCGGCACCAAACATGGTGAATGAAGGTGAGATGCCAGGCCGGTTCAAAGTGTTGTTTATTCAGTGGTGACATGTTAAGTTGGTGCGCTAACCATATTACACTGTTGCTGTAGCTGAGCAAGGTTGTACTCTGAGGCTCACTACCTGTTGACTTCCCTAGGTCTCGAGGTGAGAGACCTCAAGTGCCAGGACTCTCCCTCTAGCCCATGATGTCACGTGCCCTCCCTCGTATCTCCCGACGAGGGTTCGAGCACAAGTGGCCCGTGTTTAGGCTGACACCACAGGACCCCCCCCCCCCCCCCCAGAACCGGAGAAAGGAATAGCGTGGTCAAGGGCGCCTCCAGCATGTGGGTCTGGGACACCCTGAGTGTGGGTCGGGACGGAGGGCTCCACAGGCGCAGTGATGCTCTGCGTGGGAGATCCTGAGGTACCGAGGGGTGCGAGGAGACCAATGCAGAAGCCGCCAGACGGAAGAGACACGGTCGCATTTTCTCGACCAGCTAAGGGAGAGTGCTGTGAAGAAAGCGAATGGTATGTTGGCATTCATAGCAAAAGGATTTGAGTACAAGAGCAGGGAGGTTCTACTGCAGTTGTACAGGGTCTTGGTGAGGCTACACCTGGAGTATTGCTTACAGTTTTGGTCTCCTAATCTGAGGAAAGACATTCTTGCCATAGAGGGAGTACAGAGAAGGTTCACCAGACTGATTCCTGGGATGGCATGACTTCCATATGAAGAAAGACTGGATAGACTTGGCTTGTACTCGCTGGAATTTAGAAGATTGAGGGGTGATCTCATGCAGACTTACAAAATTCTTAAGGGGTTGGACAGGTTAGATGCAGGAAGATTTTTCCCGATGTTGGGGAAGTCCAGGACAAGGGGTCACAGTTTAAGGATAAGGGGGAAGACTTTTAGGACCGAGATGAGAAAATCCTTTTTCACACAGAGAGTGGTGAATCTCTGGAATTCTCTGCCGCAGAAGGTAGTTGAGGCCAGTTCGTTGGCCATATTTAAGAGGGAGTTGGATGTGGCCCTTGTGGCTGAAGGGATCAGGGGGTATGGAGAGAAGGCAGGTACAGGATACTGAGTTGGATGATCAGCCATGATCATATTGAATGGCGGTGCAGGCTCGAAGGGCCGAATGGCCTGCTCCAACACCTAATTTCTATGTTTCTATGTGTGCTGTGAAATACGGCCCACAGCAACGATGAGGGGAAAAAAAACTAAATAAAATAAACAAACTAATTTCTGAACCGAGCGTGGAAATGCAGTGAACACAAAAATGAACAGCAAAAAGACAAATTACAGTGCAATCAGTGTCCAAAGTTCAAATTGTCCAGTGTTCATAGTGCAGGATAGGAAAGCTGTGTTGCGGTGACAGCCTCCGGCCAGAATGAGGTGCTGTTGCCGGTAGACAGGCTGCAGAAACTGTAACCGGCTGGAACGTGCCGCTGTGGATGGCGGTGAGGCTGCAGTGACAGCATCCGGTCAAGAGGTGGCCCTGTGGACGGAGGTGAGGCTGCAGTGACGGCAGCTGCTCTGACAGTGGCACTGTTGCCGGTGGTCAGGGTGTAGGGATGGCATCTGGCCGGAAGGTGGCACTGTGGACGGTAAGTTTGAGCTTCTCTTCCGGCCGGGGCGGCCATATTTGTAGTCGGGTCGGCCGCTTGTTGTAGGAGGCCTCGGTGGCCATTTTGCTGGCCGTCTGAGGCAGCGTTCACCAGTGATTCAAGACAGCTGAGGAGCAGAAGGGTGTCTTCCGCAAGTGCCCCAGGTAAGCCCGCCCAAGGGCTCTGGTCCATTGTCGGGAGTGGGAGAATGGCAGGTACTCTCTCTCTGCTCCCAGGGCCATCGGCCATGTGTCGGCCTTGCTGTGGGCAGGAGGCTGCTATGCTCGCAGCTCCTGCAGCAGTTGGTGGGGCAGCGGCGGTGGGTACAACCCCTCCGCTCCGGTGGTCGGCTCTGGGCAGGTCATGTGGAGGAGCTCAGCGGCTGTCACACAAGGCGGCCTGCCCCATTGCCGGGAGCAGGAGAGTGGCGGCAGCCGCGGCTTCTCAGCTCCAGCGAGCAGCAGCTGGTGGGGAAGAGGCGGCACCTCACTGCAGGGCCAGGTTGGTGGCAGCCTAGTTCTGCAGGGCTGGGCAGCTGGCTGCAGACATCAGGTCTCCCGAGGCTGCGTGCTTCAGACAAGTCCAAATTTCAACTTGGACAGTCTGGGGTCACCAATGTAGCGGCACCATACGTGGTGAATAAAGGTGAGACCAGTTCAAAGTGTTGTTTATTCAGTGGTGACACGTTAAGTTGGTGCGCTAACCATATTACAATGTGGCTGTAGCTCTAGCGAGGTTGTACTCTCGGGCTCAGCTACCTGTTGACTTCCATAGGTCTCGAGGTGAGAGACCTTAAGTACCAGGACACTCCCTCTAGCCCATGATGTCACGTGCCCGCCTCTCGTATCTCCTGACGAGGGTTCGAGCATAAGTGGCCCGTGTTTAGGCTGATGCCACAAATGCTTGAATCAGTGTTTTTACTGAACTAGACTAGGGGGGTAACCTTTAGGACCGTATTTACAATATTATTGCAAAGAAAACAAGTAGAGTTATTATGCAGGTCGGTGCAATATGTATTCCTTGCTTATTATTACTAGATAGCTAGCAGATTACTGTTTGTGGGAGCCTATTATGTTCTGGTTGGCTTCACTACCTTATCCATTGCAAAACCAACTAAAAGTATTTATTTGAGCAAATCAATTTGAAGTGTTCTTTAAAGGTACCATATAAATGCATACAAATGCTCTCAGTGGAGTTTTAGAGGCTTTTAGATGGCAATAAATATGCAAGGAATGGAGGAATTTGCAGGCTGAAGAGATTAGATTAATTTGGCATCATGTTCAACATGTTTATCCTGGCCTAAGGAGCTTGTTCTTGTGCGGTATTTTTCCATGTTCTTTTTTTGCTTCATTATTTATCCTATCAAACTAAGGGTATCTAAGAGTTGCTGGGTTAATTTTGACTGTATTTGTATTATTATTTTTAAGGAATCACAGTGACACCTTAAAACAATATTTATCGTCATGCCCCAATTGACCTGATGGCATGAACAAAGAAACTTGATATGTGGAAGTAAGGGGAATACAGACTGTGTAGGTGGAATGAGCTTCCTTCCTTTATTAATTAGCTAGTTAGCTTTTTGTTTTGCAAAGCCTGACAGTTTTTGTTGTTAAATTCTAAAGCTGGACACCAAGTTAGCAGATCTATTCAATTCAATTCACTAACTATGTGGGCTTGCAGCCACTGTGTTACTAATCTACACTCTGTTCTCCAAAATGTAAGGAAGAGTCAGGTTTGATGCTGAAAATCTTAGCTTTAATGAGGCAAAAATGTCCTTGGCTATTGAAGGCCAACCGGTGCAGAAATGCATTTAGCTAAAAATATACCAACATTAAAAGAACCGGGTACCAGAATAAAAGCAATTGCGTGGCCTTCATAGTTAAATGACTACCATGTCACACATCATGGCATATGCTTTAGCAAACAAAGGGCTTTGTAAGAAACTTTCAAAACAAGCTGAGAGTTGAAGCAAGTGTTAGAGCAGCTAGATCAGCAGATGGGGATTAATCAGATTATAGAGAGGAAAGCATTTGTTTCAAAGATATGCTTCCTTCTCTGAACCCCTGCATAGTGTTGATCAATGAGACATAAAATTCAAGGTACAAATAACAATTGTGGTCCCACCAAGGCTGGATTTTTCTCCCCACCCCTCACATATTGAAAATGTTAAATCTCAGATTTATAATTGGAGCAGAACCCATTTGCCAAATGCTCAACATTCCGAAATGACTTTTCGACATTAGTGGTTGAACATCGAACAGAATGTGTAATGTATATATAATTTATGATCCGTGTTGTTTTACATGTGTCTATATGCCAGTGATACTATAGAAACATATAAAATAGGTGCAGGAGGCCATTCGGCCCTTCGAGCCAGCACCGACATTCAATGTGATCATGGCTGATCGTCCCCAATCAATAACCCCTGCCTGCTTTCTCCCCATATCCCTTGTTTCCACTAGCCCCTAGAGCTCTATCTAACTCTCTCTTAAATCCATCCAGTGATTTGGCCTCCACTGCCCTCTGTGGCAGGGAATTCCACAAATTGACCACTCTCGGCCAAAAGGTTTTTCTCACCTCAGTCTTAAATGGCCTCCGCTTTATACTAAGACTGTGGCCCCCTGGTTCTGGACTCTCCTAATATTGGGAAAAATGTTCCTGCATCCAGCTTGTCCAGTCCTTTTATAATTTTATATGTTTCTATAAGATTCCCCGTCATTCTTCTAAACTCCAGTGAATACAAGCCTAGTCTTTTCAATCTTTCTTCATATGACAGTCCCGCCATCCTAGGTATCAATCTTGTGAACCTACGCTGCACTGCCTCAATCACAAGGATGTCCTTCCTCAAATTAGGAGACCATAGCTGTACGCAATACTCCAGATGACGTCTTACCAGAGCCATATACAACTGCAGAAGAACCTCTCTATTCCTATACTGAAATCCTCTTGTTATGAAGGCCAACATTCCATTAGCCTTCTTCACTGCCTGCTGTACCTGGAAGCCAACTTTCAGGGACCGGTGTACAAGGACGCTCAGGTCTCGCTGCACCTCCCCCTTACCTAACCTAACCCCATTGAGATAATAATCTGCCCCCTTGTTTTTGCCACCAAAGTGGATATCCTCACATTTATTTGTATTATATTGCATCTGCCACACATCTGCCCACTCACTCAACCTATCCAGGTCACCCTGCAACTGCCTAACATCCTCTTCGCAGTTCACACTGCCACCCAGCTTTGTGTCATCTTCAAACTTGCTAGTGTTGTTCCTAATTCCCTCTTCCAAATCATTACTATATATGGTAAACAGTTGTGGCCCCAACACCAAGCCTTGCCACTCGCCACTGCCTGCCATTCTGAAATTGACCCATTCACTCCTGCTCTTTCCTTCCTGTCTGTCAACCAATTTTCTATCCACATCATGGTATATTGTTATACCATGTGTTCTAATTTTAGTCACCAGTCTCCTGCGTGGGACCTTATCAAAGGCTTTCTGAAGGTCTAGATACACTACATCCACGCTCCCCTTCATCCATTTTACTTGTCACATCCTCAAAAAACTCCAGAAGATTAGTCAAGCATGATTTTCCTTACATAAATCCATGCTGACATGGGCGAATCCTTTTACTGCTTTCCAAATGCCCCATTTTTACCTCTTTAATAATTGACTCCAGCATCTTTCGCACCACTGAAGTCAGGCTAACTGGGCTGTAATTCTCCCTTTTCTCTCTCCTTTCTTGAAAAGTGGGATAACATTAGCTATCCTCCAATCCACAGGAACTGATCCTGAATCTATTGGACATTGGAAAACGATCGCTAATGCGTCCGCTATTTCTAGAGCCAACTCACTGAGGACCCTGAATGCAGTCCATCAGGTCCAGGGGACTTATCTTACTTCAGTCCCATTAGTCTACCCAATACTATTTCTTGCTTAATGAAAATTTATTTCAGTTCCTTGACCCCCTTAGATCCTCTGTCCTTCAGTACTTCTGGGGGATTGTTTGTTTCTTCCTTAATGAAGACAGATCCGAAGTACCTGTTCAACTCTTCTGCCAATTCCTTGTTTGCTATAATAATTTCACCTGTGTCTACCTTCAAGGGACCCACATTTGACTTTGCTATTTTTTTTCCTTTTACATATCTTAAGAAGCTTTTACTGTCCTTCTTTACATTCCTGGCCAGCTTCCCCTCTTACTTCATTTTTTCAGCCCGTATTGCTTGTTTTTCCTTCTGTTGTCCTATCAAATTTTCCCAATACTCTGGCTTCCGGCTACTCTTTGTTGTGTTATACATCTTTTCTTTTAGTTTTATTCTATCCCCAACTTCTCTTGCAACCACATTTGCCTCCTACTCCCCTTAGAATCGTTCTTCCTTTTTGGAATGAAATGATCCTGCATCCTCCGGATTATGCCCCAAAATTCCTGCCATTGTTGTTCCACTGTCATTCCTGCTAGTATCCATTTCCAGATTACCTTGGACAGCTCCTCTCTCATGCCTTCATAATCCCCTTTGTTCAACTGCATCACTGCCACTTCTGATTTAACCTTCTCCTTCTGAAATTTCAAATTAAAACTAATCATATTATGATCATTACCTCCAAATGGTTCCTTTTCCCCGAGTTCTCTTTATCAAATTTGATTCATTGGACCAGAATTGTCTTTTCTCTGGTCGGCTCCATTACAAGCTGTTCTAAGAATCCTTCTCAGATGCACTGTGCAAACTCTTTCTTGGGGTCCGGAACCAACCTGATTTTCCCTGCCTACCTGTAGATTGAAATCCCCCATCACCACATTACCTTTGCTGCATGCTCGTTTTAACTCCTGCTGCAACTTACACCCAGGCTACTCTTTGGCGGTCTATAGATAACACCAATTAGTGCCTTCTTGCCTTTGCAATTCCACAACTCAATCCACAGTGACTCTACCTTGTCAGTCCCTATGTCTTCCCTCGCAAGGGACTGAATTCCATTAATCACCAGAAGAACTACTCCCCCTCCTCTGCCCACCTGCCTGTCCTTTCTATAGGATGCATAACCCTGAATATCAAGTTCCCAGATCCTATCCTCCTGCTGCCACATCTCGGTAATCCCCACAATGTCATATCTACAAACCTCTATCTGAGCCTCAAGCTCATCTACTTTACGTCTTATACTTCGTGCATTCAAATACAGTACTTTTAATTCCTTACACATCTCACCATTCACATTGATCCCTGTTACACTTGGCCTTACTCTCCTATCCCTTTGTGAGCTTTCTTTCCCTTTAATTCTGGGTCATTAACTATCCCTTTACTCCCTTTCCCTTTAACTCCGTCCTTGACTATCCCACTATTTACCATTGATCTTGAAGTTGGTATGACCATGTAGTTTATGGTCTTGGCCAGATCCTCATTCAATGGTCCCCCAGTTCCAGTGGGATAGCAAATGTAGATGCCCGGCTTGGCACCCCAGATTCCTGACCTTCTTGCCTGGAGGTATGCTCACTAGCCATACCCCCGACCTCGGAGTCAGAACAAAACTGGCTCCTTGTACTCTCCTCCTCCAAAAGGGAGACATTATGCAGCCCTTCTACAGGTGCTGCTGCCACGGGCCCCCGAGGAGACCCGTGGATATAAAGCTCATCATCCTCGAGCGTATCGGGATGGAGCATCCTCTCCATGACAGTTGCCCAAAAATGGCATCGTGGGAGGGCTATCCTCCTGACGCGACTCACTCATCAGAGTCTACGGGCCATACCGACCTTTTGGTGGCTTTCCGGCCCACTGGAGTAGCCACGGTGCCTTCCACTGGCACCAGGTTGGAAGCCACTGGCCGTGCCGCCAGTGACTCTGAAGGCGAGATGGGCAGACACCCACTACCCGCACTCCCGCGGTCTTCTGTAGCTGTTTTCCCAGCAGACCGCCTCTACCTTCCCTTAACCATTTTCTCCATAGCCGACTTGTTCCTGCGAACAAGATTTACCGACCGCAGAAAATTACCTCTGCTAAGTTTAAAACTTACCTCAGGGTTTTTAACTTACCTCTGTTGGAGCTACACACCTGCCAGCCCATCGGTGCGCCATGCGTGAGACGTAATGACGCGCGTGTGGACTGGCGGGACTTCTTCACGGAATCACTCTAGTGACTCCGAAGTAAAAGAACAAATAGTGCAATCAGATTATGGGAGAATCAGTCAGTTTGATGCACAAAGACATGCAGGGTTTTCTTTCTTTTGAAATCCGTTAATTAAAATTGCAGGTTATTTGATGTATGATCTTTATTTTAGACTTTAAGATAGAGTTTGGACAGACCCTTCGGCCTACCGAGTCTGCGCTGACCAGCGGTCACCCATACACTAGCACCATCCCACACACTAGTGCCAAAGTACTCCTTAATGATTCCAGAGAAGCGTCTGATACATGGAGAATTGATGCTTCTCATCATGGAGAGGATGATGCGTACAAAGTAGCCAGAAAAAGCAGCATACCAGAGGACTGGGAGAAATTCAGAGACCAGCAGAGGAGGACAAAGGGCTTAATTAGGAAAGGAAAAATAGATTATGAAAGAAAACTGGCAGGGAACATAAAAACTGACTGCAAAAGTTTTTATAGATATGTGAAGAGAAAGAGGTTAGTTAAAACAAATGTAGGTCCCTTGCAGTCAGAAACAGGTGAGTTGATCATGGGGAACAAGGATATGGCGGACCAATTGAATAACTACTTTGGTTCCGTCTTCACTAAGGAAGACATAAATAATCTGCCTGAAATAGCAGGGGACTGTGGGTCAAAGGAGGAATTGAGTGAAATCCAGGTCAGTCGGGAAGTGGTGTTGGGTAAATTGAATAGATTAAAGGCCGATAAATCCCTAGGGCCAGATAGGCTGCATCCCAGAGTACTTAAGGAAGTAGCTCAGGAAATAGTGGATGCATTAGTGATAATCTTTCAAAACTCTTTAGATTCTGGAGTAGTTCCTGAGGATTGGCGGGTAGCAAATGTAACCCCTCTTTTTAAGAAGGGAGGGAGAGAGAAAACGGGGAATTACAGACCAGTTAGTCTAACATCGGTAGTGGGGAAACTGCTAGAGTCAGTTATTAAAGATGGGATAGCAGCACATTTGGAAAGTGGTGAAATCATTGGACAAAGTCAGCATGGATTTACAAAAGGTAAATCATGTCTGACGAATCTTGTGGAATTTTTTCGAGGATGTAACTAGTAGCGTGGATAAGGGAGAACCAGTGGATGTGGTATATCTGGACTTCCAGAAGGCTTTCGACAAGGTCCCACATAAGAGATTAGTATACAAACTTAAAGCATACGGTATTAGGGGTTCAGTATTGATGTGGATAGAGAACTGGCTGGCAAACAGGAAGCAAAGAGTTGGAGTAAACGGGTCCTTTTCACAATGGCAGGCAGTAACTAGTGGGGTACCACAGGGCTCAGTGCTGGGACCCCAGCTATTTACAATATATATTAATGATCTGGATAGGGAATTGAAGGCAATATCTCCAAGTTTGCGGATGACACTGAGCTGGGGGGCAGTGTTCGCTGTGAGGAGGATGCTAGGAGACTGCAAGGTGACTTGGATAGGCTGGGTGAGTGGGCAAATGTTTGGCAGATGCAGTATAATGTGGATAAATGTGAGGTTATCCACTTTGGTAGCAAAAACAGGAAAGCAGACTATTATTTAAATGGTGGCCGATTAGGAAAAGGGGAGATGCAGCGAGACCTGGGTGTCATGGTACACCAGTCATTGAAAGTAGGCATGCAGGTGCAGCAGGCAGTGAAAAAAGCGAATGGTATGTTAGCTTTCATAGCAAAAGGATTTGAGTACAGGAGCAGGGAGGTTCTACTTCAGTTGTACAGGGTCTTGGTGAGACCACACCTGGAGTATTGCGTGCAGTTTTGGTCTCCAAATCTGAGGAAGGACATTATTGCCATAGAGGGAGTGCAGAGAAGGTTCACCAGACTGATTCCTGGGATGTCAGGACTGTCTTATGAAGAAAGACTGGATAGCTTGGTTTATACTCTCTGGAATTTAGGAGATTAAGAGGGGATCTTATAGAAACTTACAAAATTCTTAAGGGGTTGGACAGGCTAGATGCAGGAAGATTGTTCCCGATGTTGGGGAAGTCCAGGACAAGGGGTCACAGCTTAAGGATAAGGGGGAAATCCTTTAAGACGAGATGAGAAAAGACTTTTTTTCACACAGAGAGTGGTGAGTCTCTGGAACTCTCTGCCACAGAGGGTAGTTGAGGCCAGTTCATTGGCTATATTTAAGAGTGAGTTGGATGTGGCCCTTGTGGCTAAGGGGATCAGAGGGTATGGAGAAAAGGCAGGTACGGGATACTGAGTTGGATGATCAGCCATGATCATATTGAATGGCGGTGCAGGCTCGAAGGGCTGAATGGCCTACTCCTGCACCTAATTTCTATGTTTCTATGTTTCTATCATATCGTTGTGTGGAACCAAGATACAATTGTCAGAGAATAATTCTGCAGGATTGTCAAATGCAGGGTAGATGAAATCAATACAATCCTCCAGTGTTTTTGCCTATAGAGCCATGTCTTCTGGCATTTCAATTTCATTGTTTTCATTCTTTAAAATCTCGTCTTCTTCAAATTTCAATAAAAATTGAGAATAGTCGCCTTCTCCATCTCTCAATTGCATATTCGTCTGCAATTGAAACTTGGTGAGAAATGTCCACATGTAGGATTTCTTGACACAGGAATTTTCAATATCAACATTATATCCCCTTTTCACTACAGGAAAGGTTGTAAAAAATCACCACAACAAATGGTAAGAATGCCGCCAAAAGGCTTAGTGTTTTTGGTTAATTGTCTCGCGTACTGAAAGAGGATGAAAGAGGAAATGTTAGCGGCTCTCCAGCGGCGCAGCCGTTCCCGCCCATTGTGTTCCCATTGTGACGTAGAACACGTAGGCATTATTGCGGAGGCACAGCTGTTATTGGACGTTTTTGTTGAGCGGCAGTCGGTCCTTTGGCCTGTAGGCTACGCTGCCTTTCCAGTAGGTGGCGTTTCGACAGAGCGGCCATTCGGTAAGTTTGCTTTTAGGAACGCAGCTTTTAGTTTTGATGGCTTTTAGGCATCCCGCCCTTTTGGTTAGGATGCATTTAGGCGTCCCATCCATTCGATTAGTAGGCATTTCGTCTTCGGACTCTTTCGGTTTATTGATGTTTCGGCCTCGTTTCCATTTGGTTCTTTGGCTTTGACTTATTTGCTTTGACTTCTTGTCTGTCGGCGCTACGTCCGGGTACCGGATCATCACAGAAATAAGAAACTCTGGTCCATCACCATTTATTAAGTCCAGAGTCCGGTTGATGCTGCCCAACCGATTAAATATTTTCTGTGGTTACTTCAGATTTCTAGTATCTCTTTATATTCATCTCATTTACCATAGAATCTGTTGATCTTTATACCTTAATATTAACAGATAAAAACTTCCAAAAGTTTTCCACAACAAAAGATACCACACTGTGAAGGTTGGATTTTGACTAGAAACCAAAGCATTATCTGAATTTTTTCTCCTGTTAGTTTTGTGAATTAGTCATCTGGAGGAAACAATATCACTTTGTTACCCAAAGCTTATTAATACATACATATAACTTACTTGGATAATTCTCATATTTGATGCATGAGCTTTCCGACGATAGCATTATGCATGATTCTATTACGTCCTTGGGAATCTCATTACAGGTGGATCAAGTATCTTACAGGCATTTGTGCTTCTGGCAGTGTTATGTTAAATTCTTAACCACAGGCTAAATAAAGTCGAGTCAATGACAGGTAAACGTATTCAACCGGATTACCTAGACTGACTGTTTCCTATGTCCTGTGACCGATCTGCTTCATGTATTAAATAATTTCAATTGCACTTATGAAGCACATGCCTGGGAAAGTAAATGATACGTGTGGTAGAAGGTTGATGAACTTTTCCAAGGAAACATAGAAACATAGAAAATGGTAGGCCATTCGGCCCTTCGAGCCTGCACCGCCATTCAATGTGATCATGGCTGATCATCCAACTCAGTATCGTGTACCTGCCTTCTCTCCATACCCCCGATCCCTTTAGCCACAAGGGCCACATCTAACTCCCTCTTAAATATAGCCAATGAATTGGCCTCAACTACCTTCTGTGGCAGAGAATTCCAGAGACTCACCACTCTGTGTGAAAAATGTTTTCCTCATCTCGGTCCTAAAGGAATTTCTCCTTATCCTTAGACTGTGACCCCTTGTTCTGGACCTCCCCAACATCAGGAACAATCTCCCTGCATCTAGCCTATCCAGGCTAGGAAGGTTGAGTTATATTGTGTAAATTAGTAGGAAGGAATGGCAGATGCTGGTTTACACAAAAGATAGACACAAAATGTTGGAGTAACTCAGCGGGACAGACAGCATCGCTGGATAGAAGGAATGGGTTACATTTTGGGTCGAGACCCTTCTTCAGACCGAGCTGGTCTGAGGCTCAGTCTGAAGAAGGGTCTTGACATGAAATGTCACCCATTCCTGCTATCCAGAGATGCTTGGTGTCCCACTGAGTTACTCCAGTATTTTGTGTGTAAATCAGTGATCCGTTATATTTATGCCAACTATTGCACCATTATATTTTATGCACTCTAATCCAATTCAGATTTTTTTAAACCTGAATATGTTTCCAAATCCAGACATATTGAAAGTTGAGTGGTGTTTTCCACATATAGATGTGGTGTCTGTAGTCAAAACATCATTGCAACCTAACTGAGGTAACGGGAAGAATGTACAAACTCGCTACAGACAGCACCCGTAGTCAGGATCGAACCCAGGTCTCCGCTCCGGCATTCGCTTGTACCGCTGCGCCACCGAGTCACCCGGCAGAAGGCTCCCGCCGCCCCGTAGATACCGGAAAATCCATCCCATTGCAAACCACCGCTCTCCCGGATGCTCGGGTTAATGACCCGCAGCAGCCGGCAGTATGGCTATGGTGCCGCGTTGGCAACGTCTAACCATCTCCCTTGCACTCTACCAATCGCATGCGAATATCACGTGCAGCCACACGAGGGAAGGCCCATTCCACCCGGCAGGCGACGGGAAATCCATCCCCATTGCCCACCTCATAGGTATCAACACATCGATCCACACTAATAATTTCCCCCGCAAATCGCGTTACATAAATATTGCAATGTGTTGTGTGTACTAGACGAGCAGAGAGTAGATTACACTAGCACGGGGCCCCAATTGGGAGCAATTGGTCCAATTGGGAGCAACTGGTCTAATTGACTTAAGGACGGCACTGCTCCCAGGGTCAAGGAAAGAGCATTCGCGTCACAGCCCTGTTTCCACCAATCTTTCCACCACAAAGCACAACTTTAGTCTTTACTAATTTTTTCCTCTTCATATACTGAAGCTTTTCTATAATATCATGTAAAGAAGCTTTTACTATCCTCCTTTATATTCTTGGCTAGATTACATTCGTACCTCATAATTTCTCCCCGTATTGCCTTTTAAGTTATCTTCTGTTGCTCTTTAAAAGCTTCCCAATCCTCTAACTTCCCACTCATCTTTGCTATGTTATACTTTCTTCTCTTTTATTTTTTTCCTTGACTTCCCTCGTCAGTCACTGTCACCCATTACTCCCCGTAGAATCTTACTTACTCTTTGGAATGAACTGATCCTTCATCTTCTGTATTATTCTCAGAAATACCTGCCATGGTATCTTTCCAGTCAACTTTGGCCAGTTCCTCCCTCATGGCTCCATAGTCCCCTTCGTTCAACTATAACACTGACACTTCTGATTTTCCGTTCTCCCTCTCAAATTGTAGATTAAAACATCATATTATGGTCACTACCAAAGATACTAGAGGAGCAAAATAGACCACTAGGGGAATAAGCCGTAGTTGATCACGGGCTTATGGGTATTTTTTTTCGTGCCATTTTGGGAATCAAATGTATGAGGGTTTTTTTTTTTAAATGGCAGTGCTCGAATTGCCAATGTAAGCGATTCGAGCACTTTATAGCAGTCTTTCTTCAGGTTCCTCATTAAAGACAATAGGTAAGAAAAAAAATTATAACTTTCTTGTCGTGTGGCCTGCCCGATCTCTTCCTATAGCTCAGATCGCGGAGCCGGGGGCTGGCCCATAGCCTAAAACATCATGAAGCCCCAGTCTCCGGTAGGAAGCGGCCGATTTGGGACCTCCAAGCAGTGGAAGTCCCGAATCGGCTTGTGTTTAAGCCGGTTTGAAATGGTGTTTAAAATACAGGATAAATGGTATTAAATATACACAATGTACATGGATCAATGGTGTTTAAAATACATGATAAATGGTGTTACAGGGAACAATGACATGCCATGAGGAGCCTTAATTTCCTTCCCAATGTATGATGACTGTAACATACAATTCTATTTTTATGGTCAACAATTATATTATACAATACTTTTTTTTGGTACATGAGCAAGTTATTAGAAAGTCTTTTTTATAGATCTAGACTTACCACAATAATAAAGGTAGACAAAAATGCTGGAGAATTTCTCCAGCATTTTTGTCTACCTTCAATTTTCCAGCATCTGCAGTTCCTTCTTAAACAATAATAAAGGTACCCATTTTTACACTGCTGTACATTTTTGGTTTTGTTCTTGTTGTAAGGCAGGCATGGCATTGCAAGCTCTTCTACATTTAAGATAAATTGACCTATTATAGGAAAAATAGGTCAATATACTTCTTCAATATACATTGTCTCTCTCCACCCCTGAAAACAATTGCATTTAAGTGACATATTATCCATTCTGCAGTTATGTAGTTATATTCAGATTTGTTCTTACAAGCTAATTATATATGATATTTTACAGTAATTTCAGATGTCGACAGTGGGTCCAGAATACTCGTTGACAAGATCTTCAACACCGAACTACGGAGTACTTGTCAAAGGACTGCCATCTTTGTTCTAAACACCCTGTATATCTCACACATAAAACAATAAATTATGTAAATCTTACATAAATGACAGAAATAAAAAGTACTAGACTAAGTGGGACCCGTTGGGTCCCATGTTCACACAGGAGGGCTGGTCCCCCGACACAATATTCCACCTCTCCACCAATTCCAATATTGGTGGCCAGTGATGGGGGGGGGGGGGGGGCTTTCTGGAGCGCTGGTACGGGTTCTTGAGGGTGGCAGCTCAGTCACTCAAGACTGATGTGCTGGCAGCTCACTCACGGCTGGTTAGCTGGCAGTTGACTAGTGGCTATTCCTTGAAATTCCATTTCAAGCAGGATGCAAGGCCACCAAATTCAAATCCATTTTCCTACCATTTCAAGCAGGGTGTAAGGCCACCAAATTCTAGTGTAGTTTTTTTAACACTGAGAAGGGTGCAGTTTCCTACCACTTCAAGAAAGGAGCAAGGCCACCAAATACAAGTACAGTTTCCTACCACTTCAAGGCCACCAAATTCAATTGCAGTTTCATACCACTTCAAGCCGGGTGCAAGGCCAAATAATTCAAGTGCAGTTTCATACCACTTCAAGCTGGATCCAAGGCCATCAAATTCAAGTGCAGTTTCATACAACTTCAAGCATGGTGCAAGGCCTCCAAGTTCAAATGCAGCTTCATACCATTTCATGCAGGGTGCAACGCCACCACATTCAAATGCAGTTTCATACCATTTCAAGCAGGGTGAAACCACCATAAAACCACCATAAAACCACACAAAACACCAAACTCACAGTTCAATAGACATTAAGTGTGTTCCGTTTATTCACAGCTCAGAAAGAGTCATGACCTCTCCCTCCCCCATCATGCAGAGACTGAGCCACACCCACACTTCCGGGTTTTATAACCCCTCCCACCGGAAAAGCTGTGGCCTTCATGACAGGAGAGAGATTCTCAACATTTTGTAAACACTAATAACACTTTTATTTTTTATTGATGGGAAGAATCCTCTGCACCTGCTGAGCGGAGGAGGGCCGAGTATGATGGCCAAAAAATCACAGCCGTAAGTGGTAGCATTTTATCAAAAATCAATATAGAGTGCAAACAGGAAGTTACCCAAAGCACCCAAGCCACCATTTGCAGTAGTGCCTTTTCACTTCAAGCCAAAGCACCCAAGCCACCATTTGCAGTAATGCCTTTTCACTTCAAGCCAAACCCCCCAAACAAACGTTTGCAGGCAGTGCCTTTTTACTTCAAACCAACTATATGTTCATTTTCAAACCACATTAAGGGCACTCACAGTTGAGTAGACATGTGTTCAGTGCTATTCACAGCTCAGAGAGACGTGACCCTCTGGTTCCTCCACTTTGCAGAGACTGAGTGAGGCACACCACTTCCTGGTTTTATAGTCCCTCCTCCTCCCTCCAGCAGGAGCAGCAGAGAGAATGGCAAATTTGTTAAAAACAATAATATTTCTCTGATTTTTCATCGATGGAAAAAATCCTCAGGTCCAGGAAGGTGGAGGGGGGCTCTGTGCATGCTGACTAAAAATGACGGCCGTAGGTGGCGACGTTCTCTCGGAAATCACAGCACAGCGCGCCAATAATCTGTTTCTCTGGTCATTGTAATGAGATTGAAATGTTAAAAGTTTGTTACCCTTCAAGAGAAAGTGGCATTGTTCAAAACTTTGAAGTGTAGTTCGGCAGTATTGTTTGAGAGGTTATTTTTAACATTCAAGTTGATTTTGCTCACCTGAATTGTAACAATAAAATAATCATTGCAATCATCCATTCTTGAAATTTTCAGTGGGATCCAGCTCACCTACTAGTCTTTTAACAGCAGTGACATTGTTAGAGGCACAATGATGTTAGCAAAACACCTTGCAATGCCTTTTTACCTTGTTTGTTAAAGGGCTTCTATGCAGGTGATCAGCAAGATAGCCATGTCACTTTGTTAATGTTTATGTTAAATGTTCATCTCATAAACATATTAAACTAAATATTAGTGCTTTGACATTGTTCGGTGAGACAAGAGCATACAAATGATTTACAGACATTCTTCAGAGGTTTACCAATAACAGTCAGGCACCCTTCACATCAATATATATATCAAGTGCAGCAATGGTTTAATACATCTATTAAAATGACAGAGAAGGAGTCTTATCCAAGAGCATGCATGCCGCCATCATATCCTATAATTCCAAGGGCCGAGATCAAATTTAAATTTAGAACTGCAGAAACTAATTTCCTAAAGAAGTTGCTTTTGGCCATGATTATGCCAAATATATATATATATGGGCAAATATATTGGCTTATGGCTCATGTTCCTTTTATCTTATAGGCCAAAAAATAAAGCAAATATAATTGTCTTCATGGTTTATGTACATCATGAGAATGGCTCATGTACATCATGAGTTGCTTTAAATCAAAGTTGCTTCTGATCCATGAGGAACTTTGAAATCTATTATATCTATCTTGCCACTCACACACAGAAACACACACATACCTTTCCCCCAGAACACAGATTAAACCAAAGATCATAGAATGCATATGGTCCAGAGACCTTTCATTGCGCATTGTCGCTCATTTTATACGCAGTTTCCCTTTGTTATTTTTATTTTTTATAAAAGAAGCACCTTATTTATTATAAACAAAGATAATAATGGTCTATCATAGAAGGCTAAGAGACCAAGATAAACTGCAAAATCCAATGGACTGATGTGGGATTAAACTGCGAGAGGCATAACAGAGGTCGGGGTCCTATTCCTAAAATGGCGGAAGTGACGTTCCGTTGCGCACTACACGTCAGTCCATTGGATTTCGTAGGAGTGGTCTATCTTCCTCCTCTTTGGTCACTACCTCCTAATGGCTCCTTTACCTCAAGTTCCCTTATCAAATCCAGTTCTTTACACAACACTAAATCCAGAATTGCCTTCTCCCTGGTAGGCTCCAATACAAGCTGCTCTAAGAATTCATCTCGGAGGCACTCCACAAACTCCCTTTCTTGGGGTCCAGTACCAACCTGATTTTCCAAGTCTGCCTGCATGTTGAAATCTCCCAGAACAACCATTGAATTACCTTTGCAACATACCGATTTTAACTTTTGATCAACTTGCATCCTATATCCAGGCTACTTTTTGGAGGCCAGTAGATAGCTCCCATTAGGGTCTTTATACCCTTACAATTCCTCAGTTCTATCCATACTGACTCTACATCTACAGATTCTATATTACCCCTCGCAAGAGACTGAATTTTGTTCCTCACCAACAGAGCTACCCCACCCCCTCTGCCCACCTGTCTGTCTTTCGATGAATATTCACTTGCATATTTAGTTCCCAGCCCTGGTCCTCTTGCAGCCATTTCTCTGTAATTTCCACAACATCATACTTGCCAATTTCTAACTGAGCTTCAAGCTCATCCACTTTATGTATTTGTGTATTCATATATTACATTACTCCCCTCACCTTTCAAATTGATACTTATTTAATGGCCATACTCTCGTATCCCTTCCCGAGCCGTTAATTCTGGTTGACCCTGTACAGACAGCAGAAACATAATACATCCTCACAAACTACCCACACCTCATTAGACATCTCTAGGCTTTTTGGGAAGTATTGGCAGTTCCCATATTGGCTTTTATAGTTCACATCAGCCCCAACAAAACCAGTGTTGGAGCAACTAATCTACAATCACAAGGGACTGGCTAAAGAGTAAGAATATTTTGCCCAAGAACCTCATACAACATTGTTTGCCTCCATACTTCAGCTTCAGCAAGATTGCCACAATAAATGGTTGTTCTTCCTTGATGCTACACATCTGAATAAGTTATAGGATTCACTACTCGGCTGGCAGAGAAAAATCTACAGTATACTACAACAGTTTTAATTTTAAGCAGACCAAAAGGATGAAGCAATATTTGTTGGAAACCTACTCTCACACTAGGCTGCAGCAAAATGCACTTGGTTTATGAGAATAGTTCCTGCATGGGATCTCACATTACTCAACACAATTGTGTCTCCAGAGTGATGCTGGCACAATTTCATCAATGCACAGCCAAAGCAACGTGGAAGTGACTAGCTGAATCAATAAATTATTCTGAAGTGAATTGAGTGCTTATTTTACATTTCTTTCTGCAGTCTGATGATTTTAACAAAAATGTTAAAATCATCAGTAGCTTAAGAGTTTTCTTGAGGATTAGTTTATTTTTTTCTTGTAAAGCGGAGAGGTTTTATTTAATTAAACTAAAAGGAAGCCATTTTACCATAAAGGCTCTCTTGCTTGTTAGAGATGCCTCTAAAGAATGCCAAGATTGTCAATGCTGATGGAAACGGTTTTTTCCCCCCTGCTCTCTTGACCTCCAGCTTTTACTGAAGCCTGGTAATTGGATAGGAAGCACAAGTTGTTTGTTTCCATGAATGTTATATATGCCAGTTAGCCAAGAGTTTTGAGCCTGCCTACTTCTATTTATTTATTTTTATTGAATTATTGTTTGCTAATAATCTGTTTCTCTGGTCATTGTAATGAGATTGAAATGTTAAAAGTTTGTTACCCTTCAAGAGAAGGTGGCATTGTTCAAAACTTTGAAGTGTAGTTCGGCAGTATTGTTTGAGAGGTTATTTTTAACATTCAAGTTGATTTTGCTCACCTGAATTGTAACAATAAAATAATCATTGCAATCATCCATTCTTGAAATTTTCAGTGGGATCCAGCTCACCTACTAGTCTTTTAACAGCAGTGACATTGTTAGAGGCACAATGATGTTAGCAAAACACCTTGCAATGCCTTTTTACCTTGTTTGTTAAAGGGCTTCTATGCAGGTGATCAGCAAGATAGCCATGTCACTTTGTTAATGTTTATGTTAAATGTTCATCTCATAAACATATTAAACTAAATATTAGTGCTTTGACATTGTTCGGTGAGACAAGAGCATACAAATGATTTACAGACATTCTTCAGAGGTTTACCAATAACAGTCAGGCACCCTTCACATCAATATATATATCAAGTGCAGCAATGGTTTAATACATCTATTAAAATGACAGAGAAGGAGTCTTATCCAAGAGCATGCATGCCGCCATCATATCCTATAATTCCAAGGGCCGAGATCAAATTTAAATTTAGAACTGCAGAAACTAATTTCCTAAAGAAGTTGCTTTTGGCCATGATTATGCCAAATGAGGGGAGAAGTCACCTTTAACTGCTGTATAACTATAAGGTCATTGCAAGGTGCCAATTGTAAAAATAATTATTTGAATCCAAGTAGTACAATATAAAACTTTGCAACATGGTGAGTCATTATAGCAGTTGCTACAGCAACTAGGCTGCATTATAACAAATTCCTAACTTTGTTACAGTATGACCCAGATCATATTGGCAGGGAGAATAAAAAGGAACATCACTGCAGCATATTTTCATACCGAAGCATTATGCAATAGACAATGCTTACCTTCAAAATCACAGTGTGAAGTGCCCCCTACTCTTTTTAGTTCTACACTTCCATGATAACAAGGAACTGGTTGTAAAGTGATAGAGTATTTTGCCTAGTATTAATTTGGATATAAGCATTCAAATCTTTCTTCAGCAGCTCTTGAAAATACATTTTTTTGGATTAACTAGAAATCCAAACCAAAATGGTAACAATAAAATTGCAGATTGTTGGAAAAGGGAATACCACTCACCTGTTGAATGGCTGACAACACCAATTCCAAGTGAAATGTTTACCCTCTTGATGAGATGCAAGCCTAGCTTTAAGTAGTTCAAATGGCTTTCACTGCTTAGAGACACAAAGTAACGGGGAATTACAGACCAGTTAGCCTGACTTCGGTGGTTGGAAAGATGCTGGAGTCAATTAATAAAGAGGTAATAATGGAGCATTTGGATAGCAGTAAAAGGATTAGTCCAAGTCAACATGGATTTATGAAAGGGAAATCATGCTTGACTAATCTTCTAGAATTTTTTGAGGATGTGACAAGTAAAATGGATGAAGGGGTGCCAGTGGCTGTAGTGTATTTAGACTTTCAGAAAGCCTTTGATAAGATCCCGCAAGGGAGACTGGTGACAAAAATTATAGCACATGGTATTGGGGGGTAGGGTGTTGACATGGATAGAAAATTGGTTGGCAGACCAGATGCAAAGAGTAGGCGTGAATGGGTCCTTTTCAGAATGGCAGGCAGTGGCGAGTGTTGGGGCCGCAACTGTTTACCATATATATTAATGATTTGAAAGAGGGAATTAGGAGCAACACTAGTAAGTTTGTGGATGACACAAAGCTGGGTGGCAGTGTGAACTGTGAAGAGGATGTTAAGAGGTTGCAGGGGGACCTGGACAGGTTGAGTGAGTGGGCAGATGCATGGCAGATGCAGTCTAATATAGATAAATGTGAGGTTATCCACTTTTGAGGCAAAAACAAGGGGGCAGATTATTATCTCAATGGGGTTAGGTTAGGTAAGAGGAAGGTACAGCGAGACCTAGGTGTCCTTGTACACCAGTCACTGAAAGTTGGTGTGCAGGTACAGCAGGCAGTGAAGAAAGCTAATGGGATTTTGGGCTTCATAAGAAGAGGATTTCAGTACAGGAGTAAAGAGGTTCTTCTGCAGTTGTATAGGGCTCTGGTGAGACCACATCTGGAGTATTGTGTACAGTTTTCATCTCCTAATTTGAGGAAGGACATCCTTGTGATTGAGGCAGTGCAACGTAGGTTCACAAGATTGATCCCTGGGTAGGCGGGACTGTCATATGAGGAAAGATTGAAAAGACTAGGCTTGTATTCACTATAGTTTAGAAGGATGGGGATCTTATAGAAACATATACAATTATAAAAGGACTGGACAAGCTAGATGCAGGAAAAATGTTCTCAATGTTGGGTGAGTCCAGAACCAGGGGCCACAGTCTTAGAATAAAGGGGAGGTCATTTAAGCCTGAGCTGAGAAAAAACGTTTTTTCCCAGAGAGTTGTGAATTTATGGAATTCCCTGCCACAGGGGACAGTGGAGGCCAAATCACTGGATGGATTTAAGAGAGAGTTGGATAGAGCTCTAGGGGCTAGTGGAGTCAAGGGATATGGGGAGAAGGCAGGCAAGGGTTATTGTTAGCGGACGATCAGCCATGATCACAATGAATGGCGGTGCTGGCTCGAAGGGCCTCCTCCTGCACCTATTTTCTATGGTTCTATGTAACTCAGTGGGTCAAGCTGCATCACAGGAAAAAAAAGGATGGGTGACAATTCGAGTCCGGACCCTTCTTCATTCATTTTCTCCAGAGATGCTGTCTGATCCACTGAATTACTCGAGCACTTTGTGTCTATCTTTGATATAAACCAGCATCTGCAGCTCTTTGTTTGAACATTTGGCTTTCACTAATGTTGGCCGCTCCTTAAAGGCTTCTGGCATTCACTACCATTGAGTTTCTGATGCATCCAGCTAATCAACAGCACAATTAGCACCGCCTAATTGCTGCAATCATTATCAAGATCAAGGAGCAGAAGATTGGCATAATGCCTACAATGCAATCAAAGGCTGCAGATTAATCCTTGTGCCTATTTTCAGCACATGTAACATTTAGCTCCAATTACTTCCGGATTAAATAATAATTTGCATTATATATCAGGCAATAGTTAAAATGGGACATAGTTGTTCACAGGTGTGCCAATACCTGGTATGCTTGAGAGAATATTTAAAGGGTAATAATTTCTCTTCTTGGCTAGCCTTGGAATTGCATGCACATTACTATTTTTAATCAAATTAGCCTGCTTCCACATTAGTGGAAAGGCTTGAGTGTGAGAAATGTTCCTGGTAGCAGATGAAATGCTAATTGCAATGTATGTATTGTCCCATGACGTTACCTGAAAAGTTAGGAATATTAAGTGTATTTACTATTGTTCATTGACCTTACCATAAAATGAGGCCACAATGGAGACAGAGGAGACTGCAGATGCTGGAAATTTTTAACAGAGGGCACTTGGCCCAATGCATCCATGCTAGATCCCTGAAGAGAAATCCATTCATTAAGTGTTTGGACAGGCTAGAGGCAGGAAACATGTTCCTGATGTTGGGGAGTCCACAACCAGGAGCCACAGTTTAAGAATAAGGGGTAATCCATTTAGAACGGAGATGAGGAAACGCTTTTTCTCACAGAGAGTTGTGAGTCTGTGGAAATTTCTGCCTCAGAGGGTGGTGGAAGCCGTTTCTCTGGATACTTTCAAGAGAGAACTAGATAGGGCTTTTAAAGATAGCGGAATCAGGGGATATGGGGAGAAGGCAGGAACGGGATACTGATTTGGGATGACCAGCCATGATCACATTGAATGGCGGTGTTGGCTCGAAGGACCGAATGGCCTATTCCTGCACCTATTGTCTATTGTCTGTCCATCTTTCAAAATGGCTGCATCCAAAACAACTCTTCACTAGTGTTTTCCCTCTTTTTATATGCCACTGGCAGCAATCACTCCAGGATGTTAAATATTTGCAGAAATAGTTTTATCATCTTTTGCCACAGATGTTACACTTTGGCAAAATGCAGGCAATGCCTGACTCTATGATACTTTTCCTTGATGGTATGCCAATGGCATTATAGCTGATACATCCATTGTCCATCTTCAACATGCCAGAAGTTACTATCAACATTTGGTATTAAGGATTTAGTATAAGAAGGTGTGGACTCCTAAAATTTTCTCCACTAATTAATTTGATTACATCTATCTGACTGTGTAGCCAGACATAGTTGCAATGTCATCTTTAAATTTGCCCATGACACTGTTGTTGTTAGATTAATTATGGGTAATGACGGGTCGGAGCATAGGACGGAGATTGATTGTCTGTTTGAATGGTGCCAGAACAACAATGTGCTCTGAACATTAGTATGATCAAGGAGCTGATTTTAGAAAAAGGAAGCTGTGGATCCAAGAACCTGTTGTCATTGATAGGTTGGTGGTGGAGAGACAACAACTTCAAGTTCATGGGTGTGAATATCTTTGAAGATCTGTGCTGAACTCAGCACATTGCTGCAATCATATTGAAAGTCCATCACCATCATTACTTCCTTAGAAGATTGTGAAGATTTGGTACATCAACAAATACTCTTTTGAACCTCTACAGGCTGCATCATGACCTAATTAGCTACCTTGTTTTGTTTAAGAAGGAACTGGAACATCGGATGCTGGAAAATCGAAGGTAGACAAAAATGCTGGAGAAACTCAACGTCGCCTATTTCCTTCGCTCCACAGATGCTGCCTCACCCGCTGAGTTTCTCCAGCATTTTTGTCTAATTAGGTATCTCGAATGCCCAGAATGAAAAAATATCACAAAATGCTGTGGACACCGCCTGGTCCATTATGGGAACAGACCTCCCCACCATCGAAAGAGCCAGCATTATCAAGGACCCAATCTACCCTGGCCACGCTTTCATTTCACTCCTTCCTGTTGGTAGGAATAACGTGTGGCAACCTTGTTCAAAAACAGCTTCTACCCAACAACTATCAGGCTCTTGAAAACTACAAACTAACTAACTGTCCATGGGTTCTTCAGTGAAACAGATCTGGGTTTATCCTGTGACAGAGAAACATTTTTACTAGATGTTCCCTTTTGGTTGGCAAATTACACTGATATTGTGCCTCTGTTCAACTGCATTGGAAGCTCAGGTTAGTTCATGAAATGACAGTGATGTGGGCTGTGTCACATAGTCTTGGATGTAGCAGTTTTCAGTGCCTGTGCAGATAGAGTCTGACGAATGGTCTCGACCCAAAACGTCACACATTCCTTCTCTCCAGAGATCCCTCTGAGTTCCTCCAGCTTTTTGTGTCTATCTTCAGGTTAAAACAGCATCTGCAATTCCTTCCTCCAGATACACCCATTGTTGGAAATAAATATCCTCATTTGGAACACATAGGTACCAATGACATAGGCAGAAAACGAGATGAGGTCCTGAAGGGAGAATTTAGGGAGTTGGGGGGAAAGTTAAGGAGAAGGACCAAAAGGGTAACAATTTCAGGATTACTCAGGGAGAGTGAGGAGGTAATAGAGAGGAGCTACAGGGAGGTAGTCACTCCCAGACCACAGGAGGCAGACAAGTGGGTCACGGTTAGGAAGGGCAAGGGGCAGAGGCAGGGGCTAGAGAGTACCCCTGTGACCGTACACCTGGAAAATAGGTACTCGTGTTTGAGTACGATTGGAGGGGACAGCCTAGCTGGGGGCACCAACAGCGGCCGGGCCTCCGGCACAGAGACCGGCCCTGATGCTCAGAAGGGTAGCAAAAAGAGGAGGGCAATTGTAATAGGGGACTCTATAGTTAGGGGGTCGGATAGGCGATTCTGTAGACGCAGTCGGGAGACCCGAATGGTAGTTTGCCTCCCTGGTGCCAGGGTCTCGCATGTGTCAGAATGTGTACAAAAGATTCTGATAAGGGAGGGAGAGGAGCCTGATGTTGTGGTACACATAGGGTACCAATGACAAGGCAGAAAAAGAGATGAGGTCCTGAAGGGAGAATTTAGGGAGTTGGGGGAAAGTTAAGGAGAAGGATCAAAAGGGTAACGATTTCCAGGATTACTGCCCTGTGCCGGCGTGACAGTGGGAGTAGGAATGAAATGAGGTGGAGGATAAATGCGTGGCTGAGGACTGGTGCAGTGGGCAGGGATTCAAGTTTCTTGATCACTGGGACCTTTTTTGGGGAAGGCATGATCTGTACACAAAGGACGGGTTGCACTTGAGCCCGAAGGGGACCAATATCCTCGGCAGGAGAGATTTGCAAAGGCTACTGGGGAGACTTTAAACTAGAAAGGGACTCGGGTAGAGGGGGCTAGGGGTCAGGGTGTTGGGGCAAGAGGCAGAGAAGGGAAGCACTCAGATCCAAAATGTAGGCGAGAAAGATGAAAAAGATAATAGACCGAGAATAAGGATGGTGGGTTTTCTAAAATGTGTATATTTTAATGCTAGGAGCATTGTAAGTAAGGTGGACGGACTTAGAGCCTGGATTGACACCTGGAAATATGATGTTGTGGCAATCAGTGAAACATGGTTGCAGGAGGGCTGTGAATTGGAAACTAAATATTCCAGGATTTCGTTGCTTCAGGTGTGATAGAATTGGAGGGACCAGAGGGGAGGTGTTGCATTGCTTGTCAGAGAAGATATTACAGCGGTGCTTTGGCAGGATAGATTAGAGGGCTCGTCTAGGGAGGCTATTTGGGTGGAACTGAGAAGTGGGAACGGTGTAGCAACACTTTTAGGGGTGTATTATAGACCGCCAAATGGCGAGCGTGAATTGGAAGAGCAAATATGTAAGGAGATAAGCAGATTATTAGTAGTAAGCACAAGGTAGTGATTGTGGGAGATTTCAATTTTCCAAAAATAGACTGGGAAACACATTCTGTAAATGGGCTGGATGGTTGGAGTTTGTAAAATGTGTGGCAGGATAGTTTTTTGCAGCAGTACATAGAGGTATCGACCAATGAAGGGGCAGTGCTGGACCTCCTGTTAGAAATGAGGCAGGTCAGGTGACGGAGGTATGCGTTTGGTGAGCACTTCGGACCAGTGATCACAATACCATTAGTTTCAATATAATTATGGAGAGAGTCAGAACTGACCTAGGTAGAGATTTTTGATTGGAGAAAAGCTAACTTTGAGGGAATGCGTAAGGATTTTAAAGGAGTGAATTGGGACACTTTGTTTCAATGGAAGGATGTAGAAGAGAAATGGAGGACATTTAAAGGGGAAATTGTAAAGAGTACAGAATCTTTATGTCCCCTGTTAGGTTGAAAGGAAATAGTAAAAATTGGAAAGAGCCATGGTTTTCAAGGAAATTTGGACCACTTGTTTCGAAAAAAGAGAGATATCTACAATGATTATAGGAGGCATGGAGTAAATGAGGTGCTACAGGAGTATAAAGAATGTAAAAAGAATCTTAAGAAAGAAATTAGGAAGGCTAAAAGGAAGATATGAGGTTGCTTTTGGCAGAAAAGGTGAAAGTAAACCCAAAGGGTTTCTACAGCTATATTAATAGCAAAAGGATAACGAGGGATAAAATTGGACCATTGAGAGAGCCAGAAATGGACAGCTATCTGCAGAGCCAAAAGAGATGGGGGAGATATTGAACAATTTCTTTTCTTCGGTATATCACCAAGGAGAAGGATATTGAACTCGGTGAGTAAAGGGGAAAGAGTAGAGTAACTATGGAAACTATGAGATTCAAAGAGGAGGAAGTACTGACACTTTTGAAAAATATAAAAGTGGATAAATCTCCAGGTCCTGACAGGATATTTCCTAGGACATTGAGGAAGTTTAGTGTAGAAATAGCAGGAGCTATGACAGAAATCTTTCAAATGTCATTAGAAACGGGAATAGTGCCGGAGGATTGAGGCGTACTGCGCATGTTGTTTTCCATTGTTTAAAAAGGGTTTAAAGAATAAACCTAGCAATTTTTGACCTATTAGTTTGACGTCACTGGTGGGCCAAATTAAATGGAAAGGATACTTAGAGATAATATATATAAGCATCTGGGATAAACAGGTCTGATCAGGAACAGTCAACATGGATTTGTGCCTGGAAGGTCATGTTTGACAAACCTTCTTGAATTTTTTGAAGCAGTAACTAGGAAATTGATGAGGGTAAAGCAGTGGATGTTGTCTATATGGATTTCAGTAAGGCCTTTGACAAGGTTCCCCATGGAAGGTTGGTTAAGAAGGTTCAATCTTTGGGTGTTAATGGCGAGTAGCAAGATGGATTCAACAGTGGCTGAATGGGAGATGTCAGAGAGTAATGGTGGATGGCTGTTTGTCAGGTTGGAAGCCAGTGACCAGTGGGGTGCCTCAGGGATCTGTGTTGGGTCCACTGTTGTTTGTCATGTACATCAATGATCTGGATGGTGGGGTGGAAAATTGGATAAGTAAGTATGCAGATGATACTAAGATAGGTGGTGTGTGGATAATGAAGTAGATTTTCAAAGTCTACAGACTTTCGGCCATTTGGAAAAGTGGGCTGAAAGATGGCAGATGGAGTTTAATGCTGATACGAGTGAAGTGCTACATCTTGGCAGGACAAATCAAAATAGGACGTGCATGGTAAATGGTAGGGAATTGAGGAATGCTGTGGAACAGAGGGATCTAGGAATAACTGTGCATAGTTCCCTGAAGGTGGAATCGCATGTAGATAGGGTGGTAAAGAAAGCCTTTGGTGTGCTGGCCTTTATAAATCAGAGCATTGAATATAGGAGTAGGGAAGTAATGTTAAAATTGTACAAGGCATTGGTAAGACCAATTCTGGAGTATGGTGTACAATTTTGGTCGCCTAGTTATAGGAAGGATGTCAACAAAATAGAGAGAGTACAGAGGAGATTTACTAGAATGTTGCCAGGGTTCCAGCAACTATGTTACAGAGAAAGGTTGAACAAGTTAGGTCTTTATTCTTTGGAGCGCAGAAGGTTAAGGGGGGACTTGATTGAGGTCTTTAAAATGATGAAAGGGATAGACAGAGTTGACGTGGATACGTTTTTCCCATTGAGGGTAGGGAAGATTCAAACAAGAGGGCATGACATGAGAATTAAGGGACAGAGGTTTTGGGGTAACGTGATGGGGAACTTCTTTACTCAGAGGGTGGTGGCTGTGTGGAATCAGCTTCCAGCAGAAGTGGTGGAGGCAGGATCGATTTTAACATTTAAGAATAAAGTGGATAGGTATATGGACGTGAAGGGAATGGAGTGGTATGGTCTGAGTGCAGGTAGATGGGACTAGGGGAAAACAAATGGTCGGCACGGACTGGAAGGTCCGAGAGGGCCTGTTTCCGTGCTGTAATTGTTATATGGTTATATGATTTATATGGTTACTGCCTGTGCAGTGTGACAGTGAGAGAAGGAATGGAATGAGGTGGAGGATAAATGCATGGCTGAGGGACTGGTGCAGTGGGGAGGGATTCAAGTTTCTTGATCACTTGGACCTCTTTTGGGGAATGCATGATCTGTACAAAAAGGACGGGTTGCACTTGAACCCGAGGGGGACCAATATCCTGGCAGGGAGATTTGCAAAGGCTACTGGGGAGACTTTAAACTAGAAAGGCTGTGGGGAGGGACTCAGGTAGAGGGGGCTAGGGGACAGGGTGTGGGGCAAGAGGCAGAGAAGGGAAGCACTCGGACCCAAAATATAGGCGAGAAAGATGAAAAAGATAATAGACAGAGAATAAGGGATGGTGGGTTTATAAAATGTGCATATTTTAATGCTAGGAGCATTTTAAGAAAGGTGGATGAACTTAGAGCCTGGATTGACACCTGGAAATATGATGTTGTGGCAATCAGTGAAACATGGTTGCAGGACGGCTGTGATTGGAAACTAAATATTCCAGGATTTTGTTGCTTCAGGTGTGATAGAATTGGAGGGACCAGAGGTGGAGGTGTTACATTGCTTGTCAGAGAAGATATTACAGCAGTGCTTTGGCAGGATAGATTAGAGGGCTCGTCTAGGGAGGATATTTGGGTTGAACTGAGAAGTGGGAACGGTGTAGCAACACTTTTAGGGGTGTATTATAGACTGCCAAATGGGGAGCGAGAATTGGAAGAGCAACTATATAAGGAGATAGCAGATATTAGTAGTAAGCACAAGGTAGTGATTGTGGGAGATTTCAATTTTCCAAAAATAGACTGGGAAACACATTCTGTAAATGGGCTGGATGGTTTGGAGTTTGTAAAATGTGTGCAGGATAGCTTTTTGCAGCAGTACATAGAGGTATCGCCCAGAGAAGGGGCAGTGCTGGACCTCCTGTTAGGAAATGAGGCATGCCAGGTGAAGGAGGTATGCGTTGGTGAGCACTTCGGGACCAGTGATCACAATACCATTAGTCTCAATATAATTATGGAGAGAGTCAGAACTGGACCTAGGGTGGAGATTTTTGATTGGAGAGAGGCTAACTTTGAGGAAATGCGTAAGGATTTAAAAGGAGTGAATTGGGACACTCTGTTTCATGGGAAGGATGTAGAAGAGAAATGGAGGACATTTAAAGGGGAAATTGTAAGAGTACAGAATCTTTATGTCCCTGTTAGGTTGAAAGGGATAGTAAAAATTGGAAAGAGCCATGGTTTTCAAGGGAAATTGGACACTTGTTTCGAAAAAAAGAGAGATATCTACAATAATTATAGGAGGTATGGAGTAAATGAGGTTCTAGAGGATTATACGGAATGTAAAAAGAATCTTAAGAAAGAAATTAGGAAGGCTAAAAGAAGATATGAGGTTGCTTTGGCAAGAAAGGTGAAAGTAAATCCAAAGGGTTTCTACAGCTATATTAATAGCAAAAGGATAACGAGGGATAAAATTGGACCATTAGAGAGACAGAATGGACAGCTATCTGCAGAGCCAAAAGAGATGGGGAGATATTGAACAATTTGTTTTCTTCGGTATTCACCAAGGAGAAGGATATTGAACTATGTGAAGTAAGGAAAAAAAGTAGAGTAGCTATGGAAACTATGAGATTCAAAGAGGAGGAAGTACTGACACTTTTGAAAAATATAAAAGTGGATAAATCTCCAGGTCCTGATAGGATATTCCCTAGGATATTGAGGGAAGTTAGTGTAGAAATAGCAGGAGCTATGACAGAGATATTTCAAATGTCATTAGAAACGGGAATAATGCCGGAGGATTGGCGTACTGCGCATGTTGTTCCATTGTTTAAAAAGGGTTCAAAGAATAAACCTAGCAATTATAGACCTGTTAGTTTGACATCAGTGGTGGGTAAATTAATGGAAAGGATACTTAGAGATAATATATATAAGCATCTGGATAAACAGGGTCTGATCAGGAACAATCAACATGGATTTGTGCCTGGAAGGTCATGTTTGACAAACCTTCTTGAATTTTTTGAAGCGGTTACTAGGGAAATTGATGAGGGTAAAGCAGTGGATGTTGTCTATATGGATTTCAGTAAGGCCTTTGACAAGGTTCCCCATGGATAGTTGGTTAAGAAGGTTCAATCTTTGGGTGTTAATGGTGGAGTAGCAAGGTAGATTCAACGTTTTAAAGAAGGAACTGCAGATGCTGGAGAATCGAGGGTACACAAAAAGCTGGAGAAACTCAGCGGGTGCAGCAGCATCTAAGGAGCGAAGGAGATAGGCGACGTTTCGGGTCGAGTCCCTTCTTCAGACTGGTCAGGGATCAGGGAAACGAGAGATATAGACGGTGATGTGGAGAGATAAGGAACAATGAGTGAAAGATATGCAAAAAAGTATCGGTGATAAAGGGAACAAGCCATTGTAAGCTGTTTGTGGTGTGAAAATGAGAAGCTGGTGCGACTGGGGTGGGGGAGGGAGATAGAGATAGAGGGAATGCCAGGCCCCGAGGGCTGAGGGAGAGGTGGGAAGGGGAGGAGACAGCAAGGGTTAACAGAATTGAGAAAATTCAATATTCAAACCCAAAGGATGCAGACTCCCCAAGCGGAATATGAGGTGCTGTTCCTCCAGCTTGCGGTGTTGCTCACTCTGGCTGTGGAGGAGGCCCACGACCGAGAGGTCGGATGTGGAATGGGAGGGGGAGTTGAAGTGCTGAGCCACCGGGAGGTCGGGTTGGTTATTGCGGACCGAGCGGAGGTGTTCGGCGAAGCGATCGCCAAGCCTCCGCTTGGTCTCACCGATATAGATCATCTGGCATCTGGAGCAGCGGATGCAGTAGAGGAGGTTGGAGGAGGTGCAGGTGAACCTCTGTCGGACCTGGAAGGACTGCTTGGGTCCCTGAAAGGAGTGGGGAGGTGAAGGGACAAATGTTGCATTTCTTGCGGTTGCAAGGGAAAGTGCCCGGGGAAGGGGTAGAGTGGGAGGGGAGGGAAGAATTGACAAGGGAGTTGCGGAGGGAGCGGTCTTTGCGGAAGGCAGACAGGGGGGGAGATGGGAAGATGTGGTGGGTGGATGGGTCACGTTGGAGGTGGCGAAACTGGCGGAGGTCTATATGTTGTATTTGCCGACTGGTGGGGTGAAAGGTGACGATGATGCCCAGCCCCGCTGCCTGCCCGGTAACTGTGTTTACCTCCCCCTCCCCGATTCCACCGCCCATCACCAGCGCAACGCGACTGCCGAACCTCGCCGCCCCCCGGGACCAACTAACCTCATCGCCGCACCGGGCCCATCCAGCATCGCCGGTGTACTGGGCACGCCGAAGACCACAGCCGCCTCTCCTTGCATCGCCGCCGGACCGGGGCTCCCCGAACACGGCCGCCGCACCGCACCCCACTCATCTCGCCGCCTCACCGGTCGGACTGACCACCCGCCCACCGGGACCTCCAACGCATCGCCCGCCGACCCCGACTCTACTGCCCGCGGACTCCTACCTTCGGGTCCGCCGACCCACGACACTCCACCGCCCTCCAGCAGCCCGCAGCCGTCGCCTCACCTGCAGACTGGACTCTGCAGCGGGCTTGAAGCCTCCACGTTGCTAACTCCTCCCACCACTCTGTCTTTAACGGCACTGGGTCCTAGTGCCCGTCTCCCCAGCCCCAGTAACCTTAGTGGCTATTCCACTAGGTCTTCCCCATCCCCCCCCTACCATGTAACCCCTGCTCTTCCCCACCCACACCACAGCCCCTATACCCCCCACCCCCTGACCACCCTCCAGCCCCCCACCACACGACGCTTCGTCCTCAGTCCACTCACCTGCCTTCCTCCGGCCACAACCCCCATCCTTGCTGCGTGTTCACCATCCCCCCGGACCTCCCCCTCTCCGACATCGAACGGTCTGTCCTCAGCAGAGGTCTCACCTTTGTCCCCCTCCGTCCCCACCTCAATGAGTAATCCGCGCCCACCACGACTTGGAGATCTTCTAACCGTCGCCTCCGCCTCACAGCGTTCTTCCACGGGAAGAAGCCTTCGCCCCCCACTGATGATCCCTTTTCCTGTCTCCCACGCACCGCCTCCACTTGGCCCCCCCCCTCGTAGCCTTCCGGCTGTAGAACTATTTATCCAGAACTGCCGTCGGGACATCAACCGCCTCGACTTCTCCACCCCCCTGTCTCACTCCAATCTCTCCAGCCCTGAACGTACTGCCATCGACTCACTCCGTAACAACCCAGACTGGGTTATCAAACCCGTCGACAAGGGAGGTGCCGTGGTAGTCTGGCACGTCGATCTCTACAAAGCGGAGGCTGCGCGCCAACTCTCGGATACCTCCTCCTACTTACCCCTGGACCATGATCCCACTGACGAACACCAGGCCACCATCTCGAGCACCATAACCATCAGCTCCGGCTCCCTACCCACCCGAGCCTCCGACCTCATCGTTTCCTAGCCCCGCACGGCCCGATTTTACCTTCTCCCGAAAATCCACAAACCCGACTGCCCTGGCAGACCCATTGTCTCTGCCTGTTCGTGCCCCACCGAACACATTTCCACATACCTTGACGCCATCCTATCCTCCTTTGTTAAACCCCTCCCCACCTATGTTCAAGACACCTCAGACACTCTCCGTCGGCTCCGTGCATTCCATTCTCCAGGCCCCCATCCTCTCATCTTTACCATGGACGTCCAGTCGCTCTACACCTCCATCCCCCACCAGGACGGTCTCAAAGCCCTCCGGTTCTTCCTCGACCAGAGGAGCAACCCATACCCGTCCACTGACACCCTCCTCCGCCTAGCAGAGTTGGTCCTCACCCTCAATAACTTTTCTTTTGATTCTTCCCATTTCCTCCAAACACAAGGCGTAGCTATGGGCACACGCATGGGCCCCAGCTACGCTTGCCTCTTTGTTGGGTACGTCGAACAATCCTTGTTCTCGGCGTACCAGGGCCCCATCCCCGACCTCTACCTCCGTTACATCGACGACTGCTTTGGTGTCACCTTCTGCACCCACACACAACTGACTGACTTCATTCATTTCACCACCAACTTCCATCCGGCACTCAAATACACTTGGACCATTTCCGACACTTCCCTACCATTCCTTGACCTCACCATCTCTATTTGCAGGTGATACGCTCCTGACCGACATCCAGTACAAACCTACTGACTCCCACAGCTACCTGGACTACTCTTCCTCCCACCCTGCTTCCTGTAAGGACTCCATCCATATTCCCAATTCCTCCGTCTACGCCGCATCTGCTCCCAGGATGAGGTGTTCCACACCAGGTCATCACAAATGGCCTCATTCTTCAGAGAACGGGGATTCCCCTCCCCCACTATTGATGAGGCTCGCACCAGGGTCTCCTCCATACCCCGCAACAATGCCCTCGCTCCCCATTCCCCCACTCGCAAACAGGGCAGAGTCCCCCTGGTCCTCACCTTTCACCCCACCAGCCGGCAAATACAACATATAGTCCTCCGCCAGTTTCGCCACCCAATCCAACGTGACCCCTCCACCCGCCACATCTTCCCATCTCACCCCCCTGTCTGCCTTCCGCAAAGACCGCTCCCTATTCCGCAACTCCCTTGTCAATTCTTCCCTCCCCTCCCACTCTACCCCTTCCCCGGCACTTTCCCTTGCAACCGCAAGAAATGCAACACTTGTCCCTTCACCTCCCCCCTCCACTCCTTTCAGGGACCCAAGCAGTCCTTCCAGGTCCGACAGAGGTTCACCTGCACCTCCTCCAACCTCATCTACTGCATCCGCTGCTCCAGATGCCAGATGATCTATATCGTGAGACCAAGCGGAGGCTTGGCGATCGCTTCGCCGAACACCTCCGCTCGGGTCCGCAATAACCAACCCGACCTCCCCGGTGGCTCAGCAATACAACTCCCCCTCCCATTCCACATCCGACCTCTCGGTCCTGGGCCTCCTCCACGGCCAGAGTGAGCAACACCGCAAGCTGGAGGAACAGCACCTCATATTCCGCTTGGGAGTCTGCGTCCTTTGTGCTTGAATATTGAATTTTCTCAATTCTGTTAACCCTTGCTGTCTCCTCCCCTTCCCACCTCTTCCTCAGCCCTCGGGCCCTGGCATTCCCTCTATCTCTATCTCCATTCTCCCCCACCCCAGTCGCACCAGCTTCTCATTTTCACACCACAAACAGCTTACAATGGCTTGTTCCCTTTATCACCGATACTTTTTTGCATATCTTTCACTCATTGTTCCTTATCTCTCCACATCACCGTCTATATCTCTCGTTTCCCTGATCCCTGACCAGTCTGAAGAAGGGTCTCGACCCGAAACGTCGCCTATCTCCTTCGCTCCTTAGATGCTGCTGCACCCGCTGAGTTTCTCCAGCTTTTTGTGTACCCAAGGTAGATTCAACAGTGGCTGAATGGGAGATGTCAGAGAGTAATGGTGGATGGCGGTTTGTCAGGTTGGAAGCCGGTGACCAGTGGGGTGCCTCAAGGATCTGTGTTGGGTCCACTGTTGTTTGTCATGTACATCAATGATCTGGATGATGGGGAGGAAAATTAGATAAGTAAGTATGCAGATGGTACTAAGATAGGTGGTGTTGTGGATAATGAAGTAGATTTTCAAAGTCTACAGAGAGATTTGGGCCATATGGAAAAGTGGGCTGAAAGATGGCAGATGCAGTTTAATGCTGATAAGTGTGAAGTGCTACATCTTGGGAGGACAAATCACAATAGGACGTACATGGTAAATGGTAGGGAATTGAGGAATGTTGTGGGACAGAGAGATCTGGGAATAACTGTGCATAGTTCCCTGAAGGTGGAATCGCATGTAGATGGGGTGGTAAAGAAAGCCTTTGGTGTGCTGGCCTTTATAAATCAGAGCATTGAATATAGGAGCAGGGAAGTAATGTTAAAATTGTACAAGGCATTGGTGATACCAATTCTGGAGTATGGTGTACAATTTTGGTCACCTAATTATAGAAAGGATGTCTACAAAATAGAGAGAGTACAGAGGTGATTTACTAGAATGTTGCCTGGGATCCAGCAACTATGTTACAGAGAAAGGTTGAACAATTAGGTCTTTATTCTTTGGAGCGCCGACGGTTAAGGGGGACTTGATTGAGGTCTTTAAAATGATGAAAGGAATAGACAGAGTTGACGTGGATAAGCTTTTCCCATTAAGGGTAGGGAAGATTCAAACAAGAGGGCATGACATGTGAATTAAGGGACGGAAGTTTAGGGGTAACGTGAGGGGGAACTTCTTTACTCAGAGGGTGGTGGCTGTGTGGAATGAGCTTCCAGCATAAGTGGTGGAGGCAGGATCGATTTTAACATTTAAAAGTAAAGTGGATAGGTATATGGACGGGAAGGGAATGGAGGGGTATGGTCTGAGTGCAGGTAGATGGGACTAGGGGAAAACAAATGGTCGGCACGGACTGGAAGGGCCGAGAGGGCCTGTTTCCATGCTGTAATTGTTATATGGTTATATGGAAATAATTGTCTCTTTCCACTGTGCTTATAGGATCACATTGTTGAAGCAGTTCCCACAACAGCAATGTAGGGGCTCTGGCACCAGACATATTGGATTTTTGTGTTTTTTTAGTAATTTGGGAGTAAGGTATGGCAGTAGAGATTGGGCCCCGTGGTTTGTTCAGCCTGCAACATGTGGAGATCAGGGAGATGGTCGGTGTCCTCTGGTGACTACGTTTGCAGGAAGTGTGTCCAGCTGCAGCTCCTGGCAGATCGCATTGAAACGATTGGAACTGCGGCTGGATTCATACTGGAGCATCCACGATGCGGAGAAAGTCGTGGATAGCACGTACACGTGAGTTGGTCCACACTACCGCTGGCAAAAGGTAGGAGGACAAGAAGGGAACGGGTGGCCAATAGCCAGCAAAGCAGTAGGCAGGTAGTGCAGGAGTCCCCTGCGGTCATTACTCCCTCCTAAACAGGTATACCATTTTGGATACTGTTGAGGGAGATGGCTCATCAGGGAATGCAGCAGCAGCCAGGGTTCATGGCACCATGGGTGGCTCTGCAGCACATGAGGGGGAAAAAAGAGGGGAAGGGCAATAGTAATAGGGGATTTCAATTGTCAGGGGAATAGATAGGCGTTTTCTGCGGCCGCAAACGAGACTCCAGGATGGTATGTTTGCCTCCTGGTGCAAAGGTCAGGGATGTCACTGAACGGCTGCAGAACATTCTGGAGGGGGAGGGTGAACAGCCAGTTGTCGTGGTGTAAAAAATGTTGGCACCAACGATATAGGTAAAAAAAAGGGATGAGGTCCTACAAGGTGGAATTTTAGGGAGCTAGGAGATAAAACTTAAAAGTAGGACCTCAAAGGTAGTAATCTCCGGATTACCTACCAGTACCACGGGCCAGTCAGAGTATAAATAGGAGGGATAATGCAAATGAATACGTGGCTTGAAAAGTGGTGCAAGGGGGAGGGATTCAAATTTTTAAGGGCAACTGGGACCAGTTCTGGGGGAGGGTGGGACCGGTACAAAACAGGACGGTTTGCACTTGGAATGGAATGGAACCAAATGTTCTTGGGGGAGTGTTTGCTAGTGCTGTCGGGGAGGATTTAAAACTAATGTGGCAGGGGGATGGGTACAAGAGCAGAGAGGCAGGAGGGTGTAAAATGAGGGTAGAAGCATTAGGTAGCAAGGTGAAAGGTAAAAGTGGCAGGCAGACAAAAACCAGGGCAAAAATCACAAAAGGGCCACTTTTTCAGCAAAATTGTATAAGGGTAAATGCGTTGTAAAGACAAGCCTGAAGGCTTTGTGTCTCAATGCAAGGAGTATTCGTAATAAGGTGGACGAGTTGAACGTGCAGATAGATATATTAATGATTATGATATAGTTGGGATCACGGAGACATGGCTCCAGGGTGACGGTAGGCTGGGAGCTGAACATCCAGGGATATTCAATATTCAGAAGGGATAGAGAGAAAGGAAAATGAGGTGGGGTAGCCGTTGCTGGTTTAGAGAGGAGATTAAAGCAATGGAAAGGGGAAGGACATTAGCTTGGAGATGTGGAATCGATATTGGGTAGAGCTACAAAACACTAAGGGGCAGAAAACGCTGGTGGGTTGTTGTGTACAGGCCAGCCTAACAGTAGCAGAGAAGTTGGGGATGGTATCAAACAGGAGAAATTAGAAATGCGTGCGACAAAGGCAAATCAGTTATAATGGGTGACTTCAATCTACATATAGATTGGGTTAATCAAATTGGCAGGGGTGCTGAGGAAGAGGATTTTTTGGAATGTATGCGGATAGTTATCTAAATCAACATGTAGAGGAACCAAACGAGAGAGCAGGCTATTTTAGACTGGGTTTTGAGTAATGAGGAAGGGTTGTAATTTGAGCCGTCTTGTGTTGTACGTGCCCCCTTGGCAAGATGTGACCATTAATATGGTTGAAGTTTTCTTCATATATGGATGGAGAGTGACATTGTTAATTCAGAAACAATGGTTCTGAACTTAAAGAAAGGTAACTTTGAGGGTATGAGACCGTGAATAGTCGGCAAGATGACTGGCAATTAATTCTAAAAGGGTTGACGGTGGATATACAATGGAAGACATTTAAAGATTGCATGGATGAACTACAAAAATTGTTCATCCCATTTTTTGGCAAAAGAAATAAATCGGGGAAGGTAGTAGCATCGTGGATAACAAGGAGAAATCAGGGATAGTATCAAAGCAAAGGATGATGCGTACAAAGTAGCCAGAAAAAGCAGCATACCAGAGGACTGGGAGAAAATGCAGAGACCAGCAGAGGAGACAAAGGGCTTAATTAGGAAAGGAAAAAAATAGATTATGAAAAGAAAACTGGGCAGGGAACAAAAAAACACGTGACTGCAAAAGTTTTTATAGATATGTGAAGAGAAAAGAGGTTAGTTAACAACAAATGTAGGGTCCCTTGCAGTCAGAATACAGGTGAGTTGATCATGTGGGAACAAGGATATGGCGGACCATTATTGAATAACTACTTTGGTTCCGTCTTCACTAAGGGCAATAGACATAAATAAATCAGCCTGAAATAGCAGGGACTTGCGGGTCAAAGGAGGGAATTGAGTGAAATCCGGCAAGTAATCGGGAAGTGGTGTTGGGTAAGATTGAATAGATTAAAGGCCATAAATCCTCCATGGGCCAGATAGGCTGCATCCCAAAGGTACTTAAAGGAAGTAGCTCAGGAAATAGTGGATGCGTTAGTGATAATCCTTTACAAAACTCTTTAGATTCTGGAGTATTTCCTGAGGATTGGCGGGTAGCAAATGTAACCCCTCTGTTTTAAGACGGGAGGGAGAGAGAAAACGGATGGGAATTACAGACCAGTTAGTCTAACATCGGTAGTGGGAAACTGCTAGAGTCATATATTAAAGATGGGATAGCAGCACATTTGGGAAAGTGGTTGAAATCATTGGACAAAGGTCAGCTGGATTTACAAAGGTAAATCAGTCTGACGAATCTTGTGGAATTTTTCGAGATGTAACTAGTAGCGTGGATTAAGGGAGAACCAGTGGATACGGTGGTATATTTCTGGACTTCAGAAGGCTTTCGACCAAGGGTCCCACATAAGAGATTAGTATACAAACTTAAAGCATACGGTAGTAGGGTCAGTAGGATTGATTGATGTACGGATAGAGAACTGGCTGGGCAAACAGAAACTAGAAGCAAAGATGGAGGAGTAAACGGGTCCTTTTCACAATGGCAAGGCAGTAACTAGTGGGGTACCGCAGGGCTCAGTGCTGGGAAAAAAAAAAGCCCACCAGCTATTTACAATATATATTAATGATCTGGATGAGGGAATTGAAGGCAATATCTCCAAGTTTGCGGATGACACTAGCTGGGGGCAGTGTTCGCTGTGAGGAGTATATGATGCTAGGAGACTGCAAGGTGACTTGGATAGGCTGGTGAGTGGGCAAATGTTTGGCAGATGCAGTTATAATGTGGATAAATGTGAGGTGGTATCCACTTTGGTGGCAAAAACAGGAAAGCAAATATTTATTTAAATTAGGTGGCCGATTAGGAAAAGGGGAGATGCAGCGAGACCTGGGTGTCATGGTACACCAGTCATTGAAAGTAGGCATGCAGGTGCAGCAGGCAGTGAAAAAAGCGAATGGTATGTTAGCTTTCATAGCAAAAGGATTTGAGTACAGGATGGAGCAGGAGGTTCTACTTCCGAGTAGTACAGGGTCTTGGTGAGACCACACCTGGAGTATTGCGTGCAGTTTTGGTCTCCAAAATCTGAGGAAGGACATTATTGCCATAGAGGGAGTGCAGAGAAGGTTCACCAGACTGATTCACTGGGATGTCCAGGACTGTCTTATGAAGTAAAAGACTGGATAGACTTGGTTTATACTCTCTGGAATTTAGGAGATTAAGAGGGGATCTTATAGAAACTTACAAAATTCTTAAGGGGATTGGACAGGCTAGATGCAGGAAGATTGTTCCCGATGTTGGGGAAGTCCAGGACAAGGGGTCACAGCTTAAGGATAAGTGGAAATCCTTTAAGACCGAGATGAGAAAGACTTTCTTCACACAGAGAGAGTGGTGAGTCTCTGGAACTCTCTGCCACACAGAGGGTAGTTGAGGCCAGTTCATTTGGCTATAATTAAGAGTGAGTTGATGTGTTGCCCTTGTGGCTAAGGGATCAGAGGGTATGGAGAGAAGGCAGGTACGGATACTGAGTTGGATGATCAGCCATGATCATATTGAATGGCGTGCAGGCTCGAAGGGCTGAATGGCCTACTCCTGCAACCTAATTTCTATGTTTCTATGTTTCTATCTCAGGACGGTATCTTCATCACACTTCATAGTCATTAGAGATAAGCATTAAATGATGCCTATTACCCATGAGTAAGCACAACTAATGAAAAAACAGAATCCCCACAGTGTAAAAGTTCTCATATTGCCATCTCACTGTTACTGATCTACATTACTTGTCAGTTAATCACCACCCGTAAAAAAAAAAATGAACACCAGACCATTATCATGTTGTTGCTTGTAGGAGTACATTATTTATCAGTTTGTTGTCTTGTTTCTTTCAGTGCAATCATAACACAGTGTTAACACTGTCGCTCAGTCTGCCTAGGCCTATACGATCTCCCAGTTGCTTAACACTTTAACTCCCCTTCCCATTCACATGGTGACCTTTCTGTCCTGGGCCTCCTTCAGAGTGAGGCCAAGTGCAAACTGGTGTAAAAACACCTCATTTATCTTGGGCAGTTTACAACCCAAGAGTATCATAATTGATGTATCTCACTTCGAGTAACCCTTGCTCTCCCTCTCTCCCTCCTTCTCTCCCCCACCCTAGTTCTCTAACAAGTTTTAATGTTTGTATGCCTTGTTGTCCCCTTACCCTCAGCCAATAATGTAATTCCACATTTCCTTGTTCATCATTTGCATTGATTGTTCATTTTTGCACCTTCATTCTCTTTGTACCCTTCCATATCTCATGCTTCCCTCTCCCCCAACACAGTATTGAGGGGAATTTGCTCCATTCCTTTAATTTAAGTCACCCGATTGATCCATATATAATTCAGAAAATCGATTTAAAAACTCATCCGCTCCCCTCTTCGGTATCAGAGGGAGAGGTTCACTGCGTGATAACAGCATGATGCAGTGTCGAGATCGAGTGTTTGTGAATTGTGCGCTAGTGCTTTAAATCATTTTGTAAATTGTGAAAATCTAGTTTTCTGTATTGTCATAGGATCTGGATTGTGTTAATATTCTCCTTATGTAAATAAACTTAGAGTATAGTAAGAATTAAAAGTTAAGATTTAGATCGCGTTAAGTCTGCAGACCATCATTTGTGTTGCTGCTTGTGCGAGTGTTTACAGATTTAAAAAAATTGAAACGAGAGTGTGTTGAAATTAGATATTTATATTTATTTGTATCGTACTGTGAAGATCAGAATCGGGGTGGTTCGATCAGGGGTTGTACTCCTTCGATCGCGTCGTCAGGGGTGGAGTCATCCTTCTGATTGAATGCGCAATGAGGAGGATTTTTCTTGGAGTGCATGATTTGTAATAAGTGAATGTTTTTGATTTATGCAAGAGTGTGGTTAGATATACTAATGATAAGTGGACATTTTTCCTTTTTGTGTTCAATTTTGCTCACGAGTTTAGAGTTCATTTGCATGCGTTCAGATTAAGATCAGGGATAGAGACCGGCGGCGAAAACATATGTGAGTGTGATTGGCTGTTGCCTGGAGCATTTTGATTTGAAAATTGTCTAAATGACTGTTAATTTTGAAATTAGAAAGGGAAATTGTTATGAGGCGTGAGTAGTTTAAAATAGCTTCCTTATCCAACAGAATAGGAAACCACGCAAATAAAGATATGACCGCTGACTCAGAACATCCTCTGCAATAAATATGCAGTGATTTTCCACAAGAAGCTGATCAATTGAGAATCCTTTCCAGATCATTAAATAGAGAATTAGGGAACAAAATATGGCCTCGAGGGGGCATAGATACAGTAAAGGGATTAAAATACATTGAGCAGATTATATTGCAGTGCAGTAATAATACAGAGGCACAGAAATTAATTGAATTGTGGTGAAATTATTGCGAGGAACAGAAAACAATTAATTATTACAACTGGATCAAACGGGGTTTATCCCTAAGAGACAATCATTTAATAACTTGAGACGTCTGCTTAACATAATGCACTCACACCAAATTGAAGATCAAAAACTATCAATTAATTTGTTGAATGCAGAGAAAGCATTCGATCAGGTTGAATTGGATTATATGGTTAAGGAATTGCAAAAAATTCAACTGGGAGAAAATGTCATTCTTTGGATTAAATTATTATATAATAAGCCAATGGCCAGAATATTAACTAATAATATTTTATCTATGAAATTTCAATTGTCAAGGAGTAATAGACAAGCATGTTCATTATCACCGCTGTTATTTGCTCTTATAATTGAACCCCTAGCGGAAAGATTTAGAACTCATCCGAATATCCACGGCTATAATACAAAATACTCAAACAATAAAATATCATTATATGCTGATGATGTACTATTGTACATCACTAAACCTCATATTACTATACCAAATATATTAAATCGAATCAAGGATTTCGGATCATTTTCAGGATACAGAATAAATTGGAATAAAAGTGAAATCATGTCAATAAAACCGAAAGATTCTACACATCTCTTAAAGTTTATTTTTAAAATAGCTATGGAAATTTTTAAATACTTGGGTATTAAAATCACTAGAAGATATCAAGACATGTTTAATGCAAATTATAATCCTTTACTTAATAAATTATATAATTTAATTACATTTTAGAAAATGATCCCGATGTCTTTAATAGGCCAAATAAATGCTATTAAAATGATTTTTCTACCACAAATGCTATACCTGTTCCAAGCAATTCCAATACATCTACCCAAAATGTTTTTTAAAAAAAACTGGATTCAGATATTACTAATTTTGTATGGGATTATAAGTCCCACAGAATACAAAGATCACACTTGAATAAACCCAAAGCAGTAGGGGGATTAGCACTCCCTAATTTCATGTCTTATCATTGGTCTGTAAATATTAGAAATATAATTTAATTGCTGGATAATTCTCCCCAGCAACTGGATTGGATTACTATGGAGAAAGAGGACTGCTCCCCTTGTAGTATTGGAGCGATCCTTCTTTCAACAATGAAGTTGAATAATACAACTTATAACAAAAATCCAATTATACATAGTACAATTAGAATTTGAAAACAAATAAAATACAATTTAAAATTAAGAAATTTATCTCTCCTGTCTCCTATAGTTAAAAACCCTTTGTTTAAACCCTCAATTATAGATAAAGCATTTATACAATGGGAAAGAGCAGGAACTAGAACCTTGGGAGATTTGTATGAAACGGGAATATTATTATCATTTAAACAACTACACCTAAAGTACAATTTGGGAAACAATCATATTTCAAATATTTCCAAACATGTGACTTTTTGGAAAAATATGCACAAGAATATCACAATATATCACCAGATGTATTGGATGAAGTAATGAATACAAAGGCTGAATCAGCAAACCTAATATCATATATATATATATATATAATATTATTTTAAATGCATAAATACCAACAACTGAAGGTATTAGAAGAGACTGGGAAAAATAATTAAGTATCAAAATTTCCAAAGAAAGGTGGGAAGAACACTTATTAAATGCGCATAAATGTTAAATTAACGTAAGACACATGTTAATACAATTTAAAATCTTTCAACTATTCAAAAACTAAAATAAGTAAACTTTTCCCAACATCTCACCTATTAGTGATGAATGCCAGTTTCAAGAAGCTACTATAGTGCACTCATTAGTCTTTTGTACAAAAATTAAAACATTTTGGAATGACATTTTTGAAACCTTCACAAAATTATTTAAAATAAAACTGATACCAAAGGCAGATTTGATTATTTTTGGAACAACAGAAGGAAGCCCTGAATTAAATGAGTTTCAAAATAATCTATTTGAATACGGCTTAATAACAGGAAAAAACCTAATCTTAAAATTCTGGAAAAATGCCCCCAAACCAACAGTAAATATATGGATTTCAACTATGGTTGAAACATTACATCTGGAAGATATGAGACTCCGCCTGGCAGGAAAATCAGATTGTTTCTATAAGACGTGGTCTACATTTATAGATCTACTACAAGGATAGGGTGCAAGAGTACCTCAAAAAGGTACCGGCATCAGGTCTTGGTAAAGGGGGATGAAAAACTGTCGAGTTGGTAAATTCCTTTTGCGTGATGTTAATAATAAAGTAACTGGCTTTTTCTTTTCTCTTCTCTCTCTCTTTCGTCTTTTTTCTAGGTTCTATTTCTTATTCTTTTTTCTCTAACTCCTTGACCAATGGCTCTTTTTTCTTTTCCTTTGGCACGTTTTTTCACTTTCACAACTTCTTCACTTTCTCTACTTTTTCTGTTTCTATTCTTTTTCTTTAAAAGCCTTATACATTAAGGGGTACAATGATTGTAATAATATATATGGGATGTACACCGATGTAATTTACTGTACCTCTAATAAATAAAAATAAAAAAATAATAAAAAAAGTCTATTCCCCATGGAAGCCCAATGAGATGATAGCCATTTGAAATCAAATACTCGATCGTAGAAAATCACCCGCTTCTTTTCTGGATCACTTAAGAACTACAATGCGCATTTTTCATGCTGATTCCCGAGATTTATGGGCGGTGATCCAGCAAATAATCACCCCAAGTGAGCATGCCAGATTCCTAACAAATTTAGGCCATCCGTCACATGAAGCTCTTGCAAACATAATAGCGACAATGGAGGAAGGGAGGAAACTGTTTTAACAGCTCTTGCCAACACCCTTCAGAAAACAATCGATTTGGCCAGAATATTAGATGTAAGACCAAAAATGGGAGAAGGAGCAAATGAGTTTTTAGATCGATTTTCTGATTTATATATGGATCAATCGGGTGACTTCAAATGTCATTAGAAACGGGAATAGTGCCGGAGGATTGGCGAACTGCGCATGTTGTTCCATTGTTTAAAAAGGGTTCAAGAATAAACCTAGCAATTATAGACCTATTAGTTTGACGTCAGTGGTGGGCAAATTAATGGAAAGGATACTTAGAGATAATATATATAAGCATCTGGATAAACAGGGTCTGATCAGGAACAGTCAACATGGATTTGTGCCTGGAAGGTCATGTTTGACAAACCTTCTTGAATTTTTTGAAGCGGTTACTAGGGAAATTGATGAGGGTAAAGCAGTGGATGTTGTCTATATGGATTTCAGTAAGGCCTTTGACAAGGTTTCCCATGGAAGGTTGGTTAAGAAGGTTCAATCTTTGGGTGTTAATGGCGGAGTAGCAAGATGGATTCAACAGTGGCTGAATGGGAGATGTCAGAGAGCAATGGTGGATGGATGTTTGTCAGGTTGGAAGCCGGTGACCAGTGGGGTGCCTCAGGGATCTGTGTTGGGTCCACTGTTGTTTGTCATGTACATCAATGATCTGGATGATGGGGTGGAAAATTGGATAAGTAAGTATGCAGATGATACTAAGATAGGTGGTGTTGTGGATAATGAAGTAGATTTTCAAAGTCTACAGAGAGATTTGGGCCATTTGGAAAAGTGGGCTGAAAGATGGCAGATGGAGTTTAATGCTGATAAGTGTGAAGTGCTACATCTTGGCAGGACAAATCAAAGTAGGACGTACATGGTAAATGGTAGGGAATTGAGGAATGCTGTGGAACAGAGGGATCTAGGAATAACTGTGCATAGTTCCCTGAAGGTGGAATCGCATGTAGATAGGGTGGTAAAGAAAGCCTTTGGTGTGCTGGCCTTTATAAATCAGAGCATTGAATATAAGAGTAGGGAAGTAATGTTAAAATTGTACAAGGCATTGGTAAGACCAATTCTGGAGTATGGTGTACAATTTTGGTCGCCTAGTTATAGGAAGGATGTCAACAAAATAGAGAGAGTACAGAGGAGATTTACTAGAATGTTGCCAGGGTTCCAGCAACTATGTTACAGAGAAAGGTTGAACAAGTTAGGTCTTTATTCTTTGGAGCGCAGAAGGTTAAGGGGGACTTGATTGAGGTCTTTAAAATGATGAAAGAGATAGACAGAGTTGACGTGGATACGTTTTACCTATAGAGGGTAGGGAAGATTCAAACAAGAGGGCATGACATGAGAATTAAGGGACATAGGTTTCGGGGTAACGTGAGGGGGAACTTCTTTACTCAGAGGGTGGTGGCTGTGTGCAATGAGCTTCCAGCAGAAGTGGTGGAGGCAGGTTTGATTTTAACATTTAAGACTAAAGTGGATAGGTATATGGACGTGAAGGGAATGGAGGGGTATGGTCTGAGTGCAGGTAGATGGGACTAGGGGAAAACAAATGGTCGGCATGGACTGGAAGGGCCGAGAGGGCCTGTTTCCGTGCTGTAATTGTTATATGTTATATGGTTATATGGACTTAAATGACAGGAACGGAGCAAATTCCCCTCAATACTGTGCCATCTTACTGAATTGTCTTCCCACCAAGGTAGCAGAAACCATTAAGACTAATAACACGGACTGAACAGAAAATACTGCCAGTCAAATGGCCAGGGCTGTAATTTATCTTTGGAAGGAAATAAAGAAGCAGGATAGCCCGCCTGCAGTAAAACCAAGAACTGAATATGTGATCAGAAAAGAAATGCTAAAATTTGACTCAAAACCAAAATTCGACTCTGAATCATGGATCCCAAGAGTACAAGCAAACTATGGACTGGGAGAAGTTAGAGTTACGAAATATCCAGACCGATGTTATGGGGAAGCATCTGTCCTAGAGCCAGTCCTCCAAAGACCAGGATAAGAACAGTCCAGCCACCAGGAATGAGCTAGTGTTATTATTGCAGAGGAGCAGGACACTAGAGTAAGGGGTGCCCGAGTAAAGAAAGGAACGACAGAGGGGGTCATCAAAGAAATCTCCAAGATCAAAGAGAATGGAGGGATCAACGGGATTCTAGAGAGCACAGAGGAAGCTGGCAGGAAAATCAGGAGCCAAGGGGACAAATATCCTTTTCTCGGAGTAACCCATTTACACGCCTATGATTAGTAAACCTGGTAGTTACTGGATGCAAGTCTGATGAGGAACATATGTTGTCTCTACAGGTTGAAGGTAAAATCTGCACTTTCCCAGTAGATACAGGTGCATCCATGTCATCTCTTCAATCAATTTACAATTTACCAGAATAAAGAGAAGTTCAGAATATGTCCGGGTTTCAAGGACAAATTTTCCAGTATCCCATCTCTGAGCCAGTCAAAGTAGTATATGGAGGAAAGATAATCAAACATAAATTGATGGTAAACACCGGATTAGATTGCAAACCGAAGGTGAGAGATTTACTCTGTGCTTTCCAACTAAAAATAGAATGTGGCGATAGAGGTATATTAGTGACCCCCTGGACCCCTGCATGACAATGTTACACCATAGTGACCCCTTCAATGGTGGTCCTTAGATCTGGACGATGAATCCCCACTGCATCCCAGTGCTTAAGGAAATAGCCCCAGAAAAAAGTGGATGCCTTAGTGATAGTTTTTGAAAACTTTTTAGATTCTGGAGTACTTCATGAGGAATGGACAGTATCTAATGTAATCCCACTTTTTAAAAAGGGGGGGAGAGAGAAAACGGGAAATTACAAACCAGTAAGCCTAACCGGTAGTGGGGAAAATGCCAGAGTTAGTTATTGAAGATGGGATAGCAGCACATTTGGAAATTGGTGAAATCATTGGACAAAGTCAGCATGGATTTATGAAAGGTAAATCATGTCTGACGAATCTTATAGAATTTTTCGAGGATGTAACTAGTAGAGTGGATAAGGGAGAACCAGTGGATGTATTACATCTGGACTTTCAGAAGGCTTCCGACCAGGTCCCACATAAGAGATTAGTATGCAAACTTAAAGCACACGGTATTGGGGGTTCAGTATTGATGCGGACAGAGAACTGGCTGGCAGACAGGAAGCAAAGGGTAGGAGAAAATGGGACCTTTTCAGAATGGCAGGCAGTGACTAGTGGTGTACCGCAAGACTGAGTGCTGGGACCCCAGCTATTTACAATGTATATTAATGATCTGGATGAGGGAATTGAATGCAACACCTCCAAGTTTGCAGATGACACAAAGTTGGGGGGCAGTATTAGCTGTGAGGAGGATGCTAGGAGGCTGCAAGTTGACTTGGATAGGTTGGGTGAGTGGGCAAATGCTTGGCAGATGCAGTATAATATGGACAATTGTGAGGATATCCACTTTGGTGGCAAAACAGGAAAGTAGACTATTATCTGAATGGTGGCCGATTAGGAAAAGGGGAGATGCAATGAGACCTGGGTGTCATCTTACACCAGTCATTGAAAGTAGGCATGCAGGTGCGGCAGGCAGTGAAGAAAGCGAATGGTATGTTAGCATTCATAGCAAAATAATTTGAGTGTAAGAGCAGGGAGGTTCTACTGCAGGTGTACGGGGTCTTGGTGAGACCACACCTGGAGTATTGCGTACAGTTTTGGTCTCCTAATCTGAGGAAAGACATTATTGCCATAGAGGGAGTACAGAGAAGGTTCATCAGACTGATTCCTGGGATGGCAGGACTTTCATATGAAGAAAGACTGGATAGACTTGGCTTGTACTCACTAGAATGTAGAAGATTGAGGAGGGATCTTATAGAAATTTACAAAATTCTTCAGCGGTTGGACAGGATAGATGCAGGAAGATTATTCCCAATGTTGCGGAAGTCCAGAACAAGGGGTCACAGTTTAAGGATAACGGGGAAGTCTTTTTGGACCAAGATGAGTAAGATTGTTGCCTACTTACGCCATCATCTGGGGAGAGAGGTATCCGAGTATGTGAACCCTCAAGTATGGGCGGAGCACGCTGCCCAGGTAGGATGCATGAACATCAATCCCATCCATGCAGCTCTCCAGAAAGGAGCCATACTTACTTCAATCCCACAATATCATTTGGAACTACAGGCCATCAGCAGTATTAACAAATTAATTTGGGGTTTGCTAGAACAACGAATATTGGTAAAGTGCCAATCTATCTGTAACACCCCTATTCTTGCTGTTCCGAAACTGGGAAAGGAGGGTCAATATAGATTCATACAAGACTTAAGGGAAATCACTTCTGTTGTAGAACCACTTCATACCCTAGTGCTAAATCCTGCCCATATTATAGCCCAAATACTGGCTGAAGCCAAAGTTCAACCATGAGTTGAACATGTACTTTGGATCCGACTTCACTAAGGAGGACACAAACAACCTCCCAGATATAGTAGTGGCCAGAAGATCTGGGATGATGGAGGAACTGAAGGAAATCCACATTTGGCAGGAAATGGTGTTGGGTAGACTGATGGGACTGAAGGCTGATAAATGCCCAAGGCCTAATGGTCTTCACCCCAAGGTACTTAAGGAAGTGGTTCTAGAAATCGTGGATGCATTGGTGAAAAATTTCCATTGTTCTATAGACTCAGGATCAGTTCCTGTGGTTTGGAGGGCAGCTAATGTTATCCCACTTTATAAGAAAGGTGGAAGAGAGAAAACAGGGAATTATAGACCAGTTAGCCTGACATCGGTGGTGGGGAAGATGCTGGAGTCAATTATAAAAGATGAAATAGCCACACATTTGGATAGCAGTAATGGGATTGGTCCGAGTTAGCATTAATTTACGAAGGGGAAATGATGCTTGACTAATCTTCTGGAATTTTTTGAGGATGTAACGAGGAAAATGGACAAGGGAGAGTCAGTGGATGTAGTGTACCTGGACTTTAAGAAAGCATTTGATAAGGTCCCACATAGGAGATTAGAGGGCAAAATTAGGGCACATGGTATTGCGGGTAGAGTGCTGACATAGATAGAACATTGGTTGGCAGATAGAACATAAAGGGTATGGATTAACGGGTCTCTTACAGAATGGCAGGCAGTGACTAGTGGGGTACCGCACGGCTCGGTGCTGGGACTGCAGCTATTTCCAAATGCATCAATGATTTGGATGAAGGGATTCAAAGTAACATTAGCAAATTTGCAGATTACACAAAACTTGGTGGCAGTGTGAACTGTGAGGAGGATGCAATGAGAATACAGGGTGACTTGGACAGGTTGTGGGAGTGGGCAGATGCATGGCAGATGAAGTATAATGTGCATAAATGTGAGGTTATCCACTTTGGTATAAAAAACAGGAAGGCAGATTACTATCTAAATGGTGTCAAGTTGGGACAAGGGGAAGGACAACTGGATCTGGGGGTCCTTGTTCATCAGTCTATGAAAGTAAGCATGCAGATACAGCAGGCAGAGAAGCAAGTGAATGGCATGTTGGCCTTTATAACAAGAGGAGTCAAGTATAGGAGCAAAGAGGTCCTTCTGCAGTTGTACAGAGCCCTAGTGAGACCACAGCTGGGGTATTGTGTGCAGTTTTGATCCCCTAATTTGAGGAAGGATATTCTTGCTATTGAGGGAGTGCAGTGTAGGTTTACAAGGTTAAATCCCGGGATAGTGGGACTGTCATATGCTGAGAAAATGGAGTGGCTGGGCTTGGAGTTTAGAAGGATGAGAGGGGATCTTATTGAAACATATAAGATTGTTAATGGTTTGGATACGCTAGAGGCCGGAAACATGTTCCCGATGTTGGGGGAGTCAAGAACCAGGTACCACAGTGTAGATGATATGTGTATACACCTTTAATTGATTGTGACGATGTCCAACCACCCCCCCCCCCCCCCCCCCACCAGTTAGTATAATTGTAACCCACACGCCCCTAGCTCTCTCTCTGGTGATCGTGGCGGACCACGTACAGCTAGGGCTATATGATGTATGATTAATAAAGTAGTGAAGACCTTAAGGTGTCTGTGTACCTTCTCTACATGGCGTCAGAAGTTTTTCTTCCTGCGTCTCCAGTCTATCGCGTTTTATTTTCTTAGTCCCAGTAACCCCTCCCTGTGCCATGATGGCTTCTGCCTGTCGTACACCTGACATCCTAGCCTTTGATGCAGACATCACTCATCGCTGGAGTGTGTTCCGATGTGACTTTGAGCATTATGTTACAATCGCTCACCCTGCTGTGGCCCCCGCTGTCAAGGCTTCCCTGCTGCTTAATCTAGCTGGTCCCAAAGCGCTTGAGCGATCGGAGTCATTCATCTATGGACAGGGTGAGAGTATCCAGGACCCGGTATGTCTGCTTGCTAAATTTACGGTGATGTGTGACCTTCCCACTAACCACATCTTAGAGCATTTCAAACTGTTCTCCCGATGCCAAAACCCTGGGGAATCTATTGACAATTTTGTGGCCGCGCTGCGCCAACTGGCTCGCCGATGTGACCTGCATGTCCTGACCCCTGATACTTTTACCTGTGACATCTTGGTCTTTGGTCTACAGGATGATAAGCTGCGCTCTGAGCTGCTGCGTAAGCCTGATCTGACATTCAATAGGCGCTGCATGCCTCTTGTTTAGCTGAGGCTGTCTCCTCCGCTGTACCTGACCCTGTGGTCCACGCAGCCAGTCTCGCTGGTCGCCAGTACAATGCTCCCCGGCAACAGAGGGCAAGGCCACTGCAGGGCTTCAGACCGCGTCAACGATATCCGAATTGTAACTTTGTTTCACACCGTTCTAATGTGTGCCTGGCGTTGGGGAAAACCTGTAATTTCTGCAACAAGCCCAACCACTTCTCGGCAGCATGCCGTTCCCATGGGAACCCTGCAAAGCCACAGCAGAAACCATCTCGCTACCTGACACGAGATGATACAGTGTCTGGTTCCCATCTCCCGCATGATGAACTCCCCCCGTCTGACTCTGACTCTTCTCAGAGCGAGCTGAGTGTGTTTTCCTTGCGAGGTGCAGCTGCTCTGATAATGGACCCGACCGTCCGAGTCACGGTGAATGGCATGGCCTTTTCTGCTAAGGTGGATATGAGGGCTGCTGCTAATTTTATGTCAACAAGCCTGTTCAGGAAGATAAGAAATTATGAGCCCGTTTCCACAGACAGTGCTGTTTTGTGTGCCTATGGGGGTGGCGTACTTGTTCATATGGGGAGGGCCACTCTCCACTGCAAGGTGCAGAAGACGTCTTGGCCCCTCTCTTTCTTCCTGCTAGACGGTAAATGTGACCCCCTTGCTCGGCGTGGAGGCCTGCCAGGACCTCGGATTGGTGAGCTTCCACAGCAATGTCCATCTGGTAGAGGCACCCCTGAATCCGCTGGCCGAATTCCCTGACCGGTTTGACTCGAATCTGGGGAAGTTGCCCCGCAGCTACAAGATTGCCCTCAATCCCGACATCACGCCGGTCATCCGTCCCCCGCACCATGTGTCCTTCGCCATGAGGGGCAAGGTCGAGTCTGCTCTTCGCGAGATGGTGGCCAGTGCATCCTGAAGCCAGTAACGGACTCCACCCGGTGGGTTTCTACTATGGTTGTCGCTGCCAAGAAAGACAAGAGCGAAATACGGATCTGCATCAACCCTAAGGACTTGAACTTGGCCATCAGGCGCCCGCACTATCCCATGCGGACGGTGGAGGATGTTGCTGCACAGGTCGGCCCTGCCACCGTGTTCTCGGTTCTTGATGCCAAGAGTTCGTTCTGGCAGATACCTCTAGACGAGCGATCCTCGCACCTGACGACCTTCAACACGCCCTTCGGCAGGTATCGCTTGCTCCGCATGCCGTTTGGGATCAACTCTGCCTGCGAGGTGTTCCAAAGGACCATGGAACAACTGTTTGCTGGACTTCCGTGTGCCATCATTGTTGATGACATCCTGGTTTATGGGAAGAATGTCGCTGAGCATGACCACCACCTTCGCCAGGTGCTGCAGCGGGCCCGGGAGGTCAACCTGAAGCTCAACCCGAAGAAGTGCCAATTCCGGGTCCCTAAGGTCACCTACGTGGGGCATGTCTTCACTGCATCGGGGCTGAAGCCCGACCCACAGAAGACGGCCGCAATATCCGAGATGCCTGCACCTGCTGACGTGCCTGGCCTACATTGCTTCTTGGGCATGGTCAACTACCTGGGAAAGTTCATCCCCGACCTGAGTGAACTGAGTGCCCCTTTGCGGGATCTGGTGAAAAAGGACACTGCCTGGGCCTGGTTCCCGCAACACCAGAAAGCATTTCACACCCTCAAAACTAAGCTGATCAGCATGCCAACGCTGAAGTACTTTGACCTCCAGCGCCCCATCATCCTCACATGTAATGCATCTAAGTTTGGCTTCAGGGCCGCCTGCCTGCAGATCCATGACGGGGTGCAACTGCCTGTGTCCTACGCATCCCGCACAATGACGACCGCTGAACAACACTATGCCCAGATTGAAAAAGAGCTGCTGGCTGTTGTCTTTGCCTGCTCCAAATTCAAGGATTATATCGGCAACTGCTTCACTGTCGAGATGGACCACCAGCCTCTGGTCACCATCTTCAACAAGCCAATACACATGGCCTCCTACCGGCTCCAGCGCATGATGCTCCAGCTAAAACGCTTCACTTTCACAGTGGTTTATCGCAAGGGCAAGGACATGTTTCTTGCTGACACGCTGTCTCGGGCGCCTCTCTCATCCACAACCCGACATCCGTATGAGGCGTCCGATCTGATAGTCCTAAACGTTTATTTTGTGCCCTCCAGTCAGTTGAAGTCCCTGGCCAAGCACACGGCGGCTGACGCTTCGCTACAGCAGCTGGCCGCGATCATCAAGCAGGGTTGGCCAGACCGCCGTTCTTCCCTGCTGGCCGCAGCGGTGCCTTACTTCTTGGTTCGTGATGAGTTGGTGCTGCATGGTGGTGTGATTGTGAAGGGGCACAAGGTGGTGGTGCCCGCAGCACTACGAGAACAATATTTGGAAACCGTTCATCGTGGCCATCCCGGGGCTGAAGCGACCCTTTCCATCGCTCAGAGCCAGTTTTTCTGGCCTGACATGCCTCTCTACCTCCGTGATAGAGTCTCTGCTTGCCCTACCTGCAACAGCCTCGCTCCGCAGCAACAGCGGCAACCGCTCCTGCAGCAGCCAGCTACTAACCTGCCCTGGTCTGCGCTAGCAACCGACATCTTCGAGTGGCACGGAAAGCACTTCCTGGTGCTTGTCGACTCTTACACCAGCTGGTTTGAAGTTGACCAGCTCCACTCCCTCTCTTCGCGGTCATCGAGAAGTTGCACCGCCACTTTGCCACCTTCGGGTCATCGGCCAGCCTGCAGTTGGACAACGGCAGCCAGTTCACCAGTGCCGAGTTCCGTGCTTTTGCCGAACGATGGAACTTTCGTCAATGCACCAGCAGCCCGGAATACCCGCAGAGCAACGGACTGGCCGAGCGCGCGGTCCGCAGTGCCAAAGGATTGTTGGAACATTGCCGCCTATCCCGCTCTGACATGTACCTGGCCCTGCTGAAACTCCGCAACATCTCCCGCGACCATGCCCTGGGCTCCCTGGCTCAGCGACTCATGTCCCGAGTCATGAGGCCCACGGTCCCGGCGTCTCAGCAGTCCCTGTCCCCCTCCGTCTTTAAACCTGCCTTGGTCCGGAAACGAATTGCCCAAATACACGGTATACAGAAGCATTCCCACGACAGGTCCTGCCGTGTCCTCCCCCCTCTTCTCCCCGGCCAGGTCGTCCGTATGAGGTCCACTTCTGGCCGTTCCAAGCTGGCCGTGGTCATCGGTTCTGCCGGTTCCCCTCGTTTGTACCTTGTCAACCACGACGGAAGGGTGTACCGCCTGTCCCGCCAGCATCTCCGGCTCGTGAACGAGCCTCTCCCTCCTCCCCCCCCCGGCTACGTATGGCCCCCCGCTGCAACTGTCGCGGCCCAGTGCTTTGCTTGTTCCTCTGGGGTCACCCCCCCCCCCCCCCGTCCTCCTCCTGTCCGCCTCCCGGCTGCGGTCCCGCTTTCTCCGGCTTCCTCGCCCTTCTCTTCGCCATCCCCCCCCCCCCCGATGCCTTTGTCGCCCAGGGGTTCTCCTGTCCGTAGACCCCACCATGCCCCGGCATCATCCCTGCTTGTTCCCGTCGGGGAAGGAGGTGATGGTGAGTGACGGACCCGGTCTGGTCGCCTGGTCAGGCCGCCGGTCCGTTACAGCGATTACGTGTGATTCTGTATTCCCGTGCTTTACTATTTGCATTTACCCTAGCGCATGAGACGTGGTCGCCCTGTCACTCACTGTTTGTTTTGGTAGAGGAAGGATGTAGATGATATGTGTATACACCTTTAATTGATAGTGACGATGTCCATGCTAACCACCCCCCCACCAGTTAGTAAAATTGTAACCCACACGCCCCTAGCTTTCTCTCTGGTGATAGTGACAGACCATGTACAGCTAGGGCTATATGATATATGATTAATAAAGTAGTGAAGACCTTAAGGTGTTTGTGTACCTTCTCTACACACAGTTTAAGAATAAGGGGTAAGCCATTTAGAACGAATGGCCTACTCCAGCACCTATTTTCTATTGTCTACTGTCTATTGTCTATTGCCTATTGTCTTTTCAATAGTCGACTTACAACATGCATTATTTTCTCTTCTTTTTCATGAAGACAGCCATTATTTGTTTGTCTTTACCTATAAGGGCCAACAATATCGTGTGCGGACGTGGCACAGATAGATGAGAGGCAGAAGCAAAGAACTCAAAGCCAAAGAACAGAATGGAAATGAGGCCGAAACGCCAATAAACCAAAAGATTATGAAGACGAAATGCCTACTAATTGAAAGGATGGGACGCTTAAATGCAAACGAACCGAAAGGGCGGGATGCCTAAAAGCCAACGAACCGAAAAGCTCAATAGCCTAAAAGCACTTACCGAATGGCTGTTCTGTCGAAACGCCACCTACCCGAAAGACGGTGTTGCCTGCAGGCCAAAGAACCGACTGCTGCTCAACTGAAACGTCCACTAACAGACATAAAGTTGCTGGGGTTCGGGACTTGTCAGCGAGTGGTCCAGACCCCTGCATCCATCACATCACTGTGAAGGCATAAACATTGTGCCAAACATCCGCTCCACCGGACCCACAGCCCGCGGAGGGTGGCCATGGGAGAGTGGGGGCTATCCCGATCGATGCGCACCATCAGGCGCTCTCAACTTGTTGCTTGGGTTCAGATTGTCCAGTCACCTATGGCTTGTGTGGGAAAATGAACCCCACGCTCCCATCTCCCCCTTCTCTATCCCCTCTTCTCTCTCTCCCCCTCTCTTTCTCCCTTCTCTCTCTCCCTTCTCTCTCTCCCTTCTCTCTCCCCTCTTCTCTCTCCTCTCTCTCCCCTCTTCTCTTTCTCCTCTCTCTCCACACTTCTCTTTCTCCTCCTCTCTCTTCTCCCCTCTCCTCATTCCCTTCTCTCTCCCTCTTCCTCTCCCTCCCCCTTATCTCTCTCCCCCTTCTCTCCCCCCGCTATCTCCCCCCGCTCTCCCTTCTCTCTCTCCCTTCTCTCTCCACTCTTCTCTCTCTCCTCCTCTCTCTCCCCCTCTCTCCCCCCTCTCTCTCTCTCCCCTTTCTCTCTCCCTTCTCTCTCTCCCCCTTCTCTCTCCCTCCCTTCTCTCTCTCCCCTTCTCTCCCCTTCTCTCTCCCCCCTTCTCTCTCCCCCCCTCTCTCCCTTCTCTCTCTCCCCTTCTCTCCCCCTTCTCTCTCTCCTCTGTCTCCACCCCCGGGAGCGTCCCTCAGTCACTGACCATGATGCCCCGCCATCGGACCCCAACCTCCACACAAGGGTGATTTCCCCCCCCCCCCCCTCTCACCCTCGGACTTTGACACCCACACCGGGTGATTCACCCCGGCCGCAGGGACTGACATTTTATTTATTACCATCTCGGTGCTTGCGGAAAGCACCCAAGCTCCAATGCACAAAACAGGCAGCATCTCTGGAGAGAAGGAATGGGTGATGTTTCTTGCTGAAACCATTCTTCAGAGAGTGTCTGAAAGGTCTCGACCAGAAACGCCACCCATTCCTTCTCTCCAGAGATGCTGCCCTGTGTGGCTGCTGTCACACAGCGAACCAGCTGGTGAGACTACTATCACACAGTGACCCAGCCGGTGAGATTGCTGTCACACAGTGTTCCAGCCAGTAAGATTGCAGTCCCCACATACTGACCCAGCCGCTGAGGCTGCTGTCACATAGTGACCCAGGCGGAGAGGCTGCTGTCACACAGTGAGCCAGCCCGTGAGACTGTTGTCACACAGTTACCCAGCCGGTCAGGCTACAGTCACATAGTGACCCAGTCAGTGAGACTGCCTCCACACATTGGCAGGGCTGGTGATACCACTGTCAAACAGTGACCCAGCCGGTGAGGCAGCTGTCACACAGTGACCCTGTCAGTGAGACTGCCATCACACAGCAACCCAGCAGACTGCCATCACACAGCAACCCAGCCGGTGAGACTGCTGTAACACAGTGGCCCGACCATTGAGGCTGCTGTCACACAGTGACCCAGCCGTTTGCGAATTTCCAGTCCCAAAAGAAGCCAAACAGATGAGGCAATGGCTGGGCATGGTTAATTATTGTTGACCTTGGATTCTAAATATAACAAAACAGGCAGCATCTCTGGAGAGAAGGAATGGGTGATGTTTCGTGCTGAAACCATTCTTCAGAGAGTGTCTGAAAGGTCTCGACCAGAAACGCCACCCATTCCTTCTCTCCAGAGATGCTGCCTGTTTTGTGCCAAGAAACCAAGAACTGGCACCCTATACCAGCAAGGAGGGCGAAGTTAAATTATCAAAGAAAGCACAGGAAGCATTTGAGAACTTGAAAAGACCTTTGATGCAAGCCCTGGCATAGGGGAGGCCATTATTCGATCGTCCTTTGTGCAATTGTGCAATTCTATCCAATTGTGCCACTTCAGTATTAACACAAAGCATGGGGATAGACATACACCAGTTGCATATTACTCCCCTAAATTAGTTACAGTAGCTAGGGGACATCCTCTTTACACTCAAAATCTGAACTGCAATCTACAATAGTTTACAATCAGCTGCTAATTTCACACTCAAACAGGAAATTTTAGTGTACAGTTCACATTTGGTGACAACCTCCTCCGCCTAGCGGAGTTGGTCCTTACCCTCAATAACTTCTCTTTTGACTCCTCCCATTTCCTCCAAACACAAGGCGTAGCTATGGGCACACGCATGGGCCCCAGCTACGCTTGCCTCTTTGTCGGGTACGTCGAACAATCCTTGTTCTCGGCGTACCAGGGCCCCATCCCCGACCTCTACCTCCGTTACATCGACGACTGCTTTGGTGTCACCTCCTGCACACACACACAACTGACTGACTTCATCCATTTCACCACCAACTTCCATCCGGCACTCAAACACACTTGGACCATTTCCGACATTTCCCTACCATTCCTTGACCTCACCATCTCTATTGCAGGTGATGCACTCCTGACCGACATCCACTACAAACCAACTGACTCCCACACCTACCTGGACTACTCTTCCTCCCACCCTGCTACCTGTAAGGACTCCATCCCCTATTCCCAATTCCTCCGTCTACGCCGCATCTGCTCCCAGGATGAGGTGTTCCACACCAGGTCATCACAAATGGCCGCATTCTTCAGAGAATGGGGATTCCCCTCCCCCACTATAGATGAGGCTCGCACCAGGGTCTCCTCCATACCCCGCAACACTGCCCTCTCTCCCCATTCCCCCATTTGCAAACAGGGCAGAGTCCCCCTGGTCCTCACCTTTCACCCCACCAGCCGGCAAATACAACACATAGTCCTCCACCAGTTTCGCCACCTCCAACGTGACCCCTTCACTCGCCACATCTTCCCATCTCCCCCCCTGTCTGCCCTACGCAAAGACCGCTCCCTCCGCAACTCCCTTGTCAATTCTTCCCTTCCCTCCCGCTCTACCCCTTCTCCGGGCACTTTCCCTTGCAACCGCAAGAAATGCTACACTTGTCACTTCACCTCCCCCCTCCACTCCTTTCAGGGACCCAAGCAGTCCTTCCAGGTCCGACAGAGGTTCACCTGCACCTCCTCCAACCTCATCTACTGCATCCGCTGCTCCAGATGCCAGATGATCTATATCGGTGAGACCAAGCAGAGGCTTGGCGATCGTTTCGCCGAACACCTCCGCTCAGTCCGCATTAACCAACCCGACCTCCCGGTGGCTCAGCACTTCAACTCCCCCTCCCATTCCGTATCCGACCTCTCGGTCCTGGGCCTCCTCCACGACCAGAGTGAGCAACACCGCAAGTTGGAGGAACAGCACCTCATATTCCGCTTGGGGAGTCTGCATCCTTTGGGCTTGAACATTGAATTTTCTCAATTCTGTTAACCCTTGCTGTCTCCTCCCCTTCCCACCTCTCCCTCAGCCCTCGGGCCCTGGCATTCCCTCTCTCTCTATCTCCCTCCCCCACCCTAGTCGCACCAGCTTCTCATTTTCACACCACAAACAGCTTACAATGGCTTGTTCCCTTTATCATCGATACATTTTTGCATATCTTTCATTCATTGTTCTTTATCTCTCCACAACACCATCTATATCTCTCATTTCCCTGATCCCTGACCAGTCTGAAGAAGGGTCTCGACCCAAAACGTCGCCTACTCCTTCGCTCCATAGATGCTGCTGCACCTGATGAGTTTCTCCAGCCTTTTGTGTACTTTCGAGTACTGTTGCAGTTCTGGTCACCCTGGTATGAAAAGGATATAATTAAACTGGAAATGGTGCCAAAAAAGGCTTAGGAGAATGTTATTGTGACTGGAGGATTTGAATATATAAACATAGAAAATAGGTTCAGTAAGAGGCCATTCGGTTCTTCGAGCCAGCACCGCCAATCATTGTGATCATGGCTGATCTTCCCCTATCAATAACCCGTGCCTGCCTTCTCCCCATATCCCTTGACTCCACTAACCCCAAGAGCCCCATCTAACTCTCTCTTAAATCCATCCAGTGATTTGGCCTCCACTGCCCTCTGTGGCAGGGAATTCCATAAATTCAAAAACTCTGGGTGAAAAAGTTTTTTCTCACCTCAGTCTTAAATGTCCTCCCCTTTATTCTAAGACTGTGGCCCATGGTTCTAGACTTGCCCAACATTGGAAACATTTTTCCTGCATCTAGCTTGTCCAGTCCTTTTATAATTTTATATGTTTCTATAAGATCTCCCCTCATCCTTCTAAACTCCAGTGAATACAAGCCTAGTCTTTTCAATCTTTCCTCATATGACAGTTCCGCCATACCATGGATCAATCTTGTGACCCTACGCTGCACTGCCTCAATCACAAGGATGTCCTTCCTCAAATTAGGAGACCAAAACTGTAAACAATACTCCAGATGTGGATTTCACCAGAGCCCTATACAACTGCAGAAGAACAACTTTAATCCTATACTGAAATCCTCTTGTTATGAAGGCCAACATTTCATTAGCTTTCTTCAGTGACAGGTGTATAAGGACGACCAGGTCTCGCTGCACCTCCCCCTTACCTAACCTAACCCCATTGAGATAATTATCTGTCCCCTTGTTTTTGCCGCCAAAGTGTATAACCTCACATTTATCTATATTAGACTGCATCTGCCACGCATCTGCCCACTTACTCAACCTGTCCAGGTCACCCTGCAACCTCCTAACATCCTCTTCACAGTTCACACTGCCACCCAGCTTTGTGTCATCCGCAAACTTGCTGGTGTTGCTCCTAATTCCCTCTTCCAAATCATTAATATATATGGTAAACAGTTGCGGCCCCAACACCGAGCCTTGCGGCACTCCACTCGCCACTGCCTGCCATTCTGAAAAGGACCTGTTCACTCCTACTCATTGCTTCCAGTCTGCCAACCAATTTTCTATCCATGTCAACACCCTACCCCCAATAACATGTGCTCTAATTTTAGTCACCAGTCTCCCGTGTGGGAACTTAACAAAGGCTTCCTTAAAGTCTAGATACACTACATTCACTGGCACCACTTCATCCCTTTTACTTGACATAAGGAGATGCTGGAGACGTTGCTTGTCATAAGGAGATAAGGAGATGATGTGTCTTTTTTCCCTGGACTTCAGAAGGCTATATGTTTTCTTATGCAGGGGTTTATAAAATTATGCAGGGCATATATAAGGGGAACAGCCAGTCTTTTATCCAGCATAGGGGAGTCAAAAAATGAGAGGGCCATATGTTTCAGGTCACAGAGGAAAGATTTAATAGGAACTTGATGAGCAATTTTTTCATACAGATATTGGTGCCAGTGAAAGTGGTACAGGTGGGTACAATAATGAAATGTGAAAGACATTTAGATAGGTTACACAGATAGGAAAGGTTTGGAGGTATATGGGCCAAGCACAAGTAAACGGGACTTGCTCTGTTAAGCAATATGGTCAGCGTGGATATGTTGGGGGAAAGGGTCTGTTTCTACACTGTGTAGCTTTATGACTCTGACTGTGACTCCATGATTCTGGGATGAGCAACATCTATGGAGAGAAAAATGAGATGTATGGCAAAATGTTGGTGGCATGAAATGAAACCGTGTTGTTTTGGGTAAGTTCTTTCCTTACTTCAACATTGGTAGATCACGTGAAATGCATTTCCAATAGAGTTAACACTGAATTCGGGAGAGGAGCATAAATGTTTTGAGTATAAGCCATTAATGAGCTTTGTAGCTGCTATTGCTAGAATATCTAACATACTATTGATCTAAATGGTGTCACCAACTTGACTGAAGAAGGAAAGTAAAAATTTGTAACATTTTCTTTTATTTATTTTTCAATTATATTTAAATTAGCATGTGTATATTAAATGTGTTTACAATAATTGTATTACATATTGCAGATTGGTTACTTCTTACTAACCAAACGTAGTCCTTGTTAGTAGAAGCTCTGCCTACTATGCGGTTTATATCAGTTTTTCCAAGCGGGTGCAGAACATCACCCCCGTAAGCCCTTAGCATGGCCGAAGCTTGTTCAACATGCTCAGCATTACACATTCTTTTCAATTCAGATAAGGAAATGACATTACATTTCTCTCCGGTATCAATCTTAGTGATCACAGTCTTGTTATTAACAATCATGGTCACTTCAGGGTCGAGCTGCTCGTTAGAGGAAGGGAGGAGGGAGTGAATCGCTGAACTGTTATCTTGGCTTTCCGTGAGGAGAGCGGGTGATGGCGCATCCAGCTCTTGGTTTTTGTTATCAGTAGGCTAATGCTTTAAAAGATGCACATTTGTCCTTGGGATAGTTCAAGTCACACGGGAGTGGCAACATTTAGTGTAGTGGTTTAATTTCTTACAGTAGTTGCAAATGTTACCATAAGCAATGAAGAATTCCCGACATGGAGCATGAGAATTGTTACAATTAGGGCATCGAGCAGCAGACTTTTGTTGCTTTGTATCAGATGTTCCCACTGATTGCCTAAGCAGCCTGGCAGCGCACACAGCTGCTGATGAGTCTTTGCAACTGCTGGCTGCAGTCTCTACGATGGCTGGCTGGATAAACAACACAGCACCCTGCTCGTGATCCGCCCATACTACCTCGTTCATGACATGTTGGTGCTACAGGACAGAATTATAGTCAAGGGTCACAAAGTAGTTGTCCCAGCTGTTCTCCGGGACAAGTACTATGATGCCATCCACGGGCCACCCCGGTGTAGAGGCAAACTTACAACAGGTGCAGAGCAAGTTTTACTGGCCTGGTATGATCAAGTACATACGTGACAAAACTGAGGTCTGCACCATCTGCAAAAGCCTGATGCCACACCAGCAGAAACAACCCATATGCCCCTATCCCACTTAGGAAACATGAACGGAAACCTCTGGAGACTTTGTGCCCCACCCAAGGTTTCTGTGCGGTTCCCGGAGATTTTTATCAGTCTCCCTAATGGTCAAAAGTGCTTTCCGCTTCTTCTATGTTCCGGCGATTATTTCAAAAAAATCAAAACCGGCTGCGACTAAAAATAGGTTGTCATTTTAAAAATCGGTAATTTTTTAGTCGAAGCCAGTTGCGATGCTAGTTGAAGGTGGTTGCCAGAGGTTGCAGGTAGTGGAAGGTAATCAGACCTTTTTTTCACCCAGTTTTATTCCACTAGGGAGGTCTTACCTGGATTTGAAAACATAATATTAAACTATACTGCTTAATTTGTAGGGGTTGATCATCCACATATTCTGTATCAGGCAATTGCATTTTATCTCTAATGTTACTTTATTATTTTCTGAATATCTCCTGGTTCCATTGGAGATAATTCACCTTCATAAAAAATGTTGACAGTCAAGTAGTTCAAAAGGATTTTACTATGAACCATGTGGTTTCCAACGTAAAAATATGCATTTAATTAGCTTAGTTCTTCTGTTGTCCTCAGGCACATATGTTAGCTTAAGGCAAGGAGGAGAGATTCAGTAACTGGCAGGAAAGATGAGTAGGCTAACGGTTGAATCAAACCTACACACATGTGGGTTAATGACTTACGAAAATATGAAGCTTATAAAACATTTCACTTATATACAATTCAGCTAGTTGGAAAATATACATTTGGCCATTATATTCAATTGAATAGTATATATAATAAAGATATTATTATTATTATTATTATTAATATTCTAAACATATTCTACAATTTTCAAATAATGGAATGTAAATGATAACAGCTAATCTCAAAATACATTGTTTTACATTCGGCATTTATAATTATGCTTATATCAAAGTAATGTCAAAGTCAATGTCAAAAGAGTATATTGTCATGTGACCCTGACAGGACAATTAAATTCTTTCTTTGCTTAGCACAACAGAACATAGTAGGCATTGAGTACAAAACAGATCAGTGTGTCCATATACCATTATATACGTAAATACACACATGAATGAATAAATTGATAAAGTGCAAATAACAGATAAAGGGGTATTAATGTTCAGAATTTTGTCCGAGCCAAGTTTAATAGCCTGATGGCTGTGGGGAAGTAGCTATTCCTGCACCTGGTCATTGCAGTCCTCAGGCTCCTGCACCTTCTACCCGAAGGTAGCAGGGAGATGAATGTGTGGCCAGGATGGTGTGGGTTCTTGATGATGCTGCCATCCTTTTTGAGGCAGCGACTGTAATAGATCCCCTCGATGGAAGGAGGGTCAGAGCCGATGATGGACTGGGCAGTCTTTACTACTTTTTGTAGTCTTTTCCTCTCCAGGGCGCTCAAGTTGCCGAACCAAGCCTTGATGCAACCGGTTAGCATGCTCTCTACTGTGCACCTGTAGAAGTTAGAGACAGTCCTCCTTAACAGACCGACTCTCCATAATCTTCTCAGGAAGTAGAGGCACTGATGAGCTTTCTTAATAATTGCATCTGTGTCTCGGACCAGGAAAGATCTTCACAGATGTGCACGCCCAGGAATTTGAAGCTCTTGACCCTTTCAACCATCGACCCGTTGATATAAACAGGACTGTGGGTCCCCATCCTACTCCTTCCAAAGTCCACAATCAGTTCCTTGGTTTTGCTGGTGTTGAGGGCCAGGTTATTGTGCTGGCACCATATGGACAGTAGCTCAATCTCTCTTCTACTATCATCCCCATCAGTGATACATCCCACAACAGTGGTGCTGTCAGCGAACTTGATGATGGAGTTTGCACTATGACCTGCTACGCAGTCATGAGTATAGAGTGAGTACAGCAGGGGGCTGAGCACGCAGCCTTGAGGTGCTCCCGTGCTGATTGTTATCGAGTCTGACACATTACCACCAATACGAACATACTGTGGTCTGTGAATGAGGAAGTCGAGGATCCAAATGCAGAGGGATGCGCAGAGAACCAGTTCTGCGAGTTTGGTGACCAGCTTGGAGGGGATGATTGTGTTAAATGCCGATCTGTAATCGATGAATAACAGCCTGACATATGAGTTTTTGTTGTCCAAGTGGTGCAGAGCGGAGTGGAGTGCCAGCGAGATCTCATCCACCGTTGATCTGTTGTGGCGGTAAGCGAACTGCAGTGGGTCCAGGTTTTTGTTGATGTAGGAGTTGATTTTCGCCATGATCAAACTCTCAAAGCACTTCATCACCACAGGCGTTAGTGCCACTGGTCGATAGGCATTGAGGCATGTCACCTTGTTCTTCTTGGGCACCGGTATTATTGATGCCCTTTTGAAGCAGGTAGGAAACTCAGACCTCATATTTTGGGACATGGAGGTTTAAATTGTGTATATGATGAAAGCATACAGAAGAATACATTTCAGAGAATAATTCATGCCCATTCCTTGTGATTCACGTAGCAGGTTAAATTTATCTAGCCAGTCCATTTGAATGATTCCTCTGCAGAACTGACATCACTCAAAAAATGCATTGGCGTAAGAGCAGACTGGATATCGTGATAACTAACTTTTAATGAATTCAAAACTCAACCTCTTAGGAAGTCTATCATATGTCTATGAAATGTGAGTTTTATGCAAAGTGAATGTGGGCGACGATACTTTGATGAAAGGGTGACAAAGCAAGAATTACATTTCTGAAATAAAACTTCAGACTTGTTTGTGCAAAACATGCAGAGAAGGTGAGCCATTCAGAATTTACAAGGCGCAGAAGGCTTCTAGAAACATAGAAATATAGAATATAAGTGCAGACGGAGGCCATTTGACCCTTCGAGCCAGCACCGCCATTCATTTTGATCATGGCTGATCATCCCCAATCAATAACCTGTGCCTGCCTTCTCCCCATATCCATTGAATCCACTAGCCCCTAGAGCTCTATCTAACTGTCTATTAAATCTATCCAGTGATTTTGCCTCCACTGCCCTCTGTAGCAGGGAATTCCACAAATTCACAACACTCTGGATGAAAACGTTTTTTTCTCACCTCAGTCTTAAATGGCCTCCCCTTTATTCTAAGGCTGTGGCCCCTGGTTCTGGACTCGCCCACCATTGGGAACATTTTCCCTGCATCTAGCTTTTCCAATCCTTTTATAATTTTATCTGTATTACTAAAAGTCTGATCTTGACCACTTCCTGTTGTTTTGTATATTGATTTTAGAAACATTGCTGCCACTTACTTCTGTGATTTTTGGCCATCTTACTCAGAGTCCCCCTCCGCTGCGCAGGACAAGAGGATTTTTCCCATCGATGAAAAATAAGAGTTATTAGAGTTTAAAAAATGTTGAGATTCTCTCTCATGAAGGCCACACCCCTTCCAGAGAGACTATAAAACCCGGAAGTGTTGAGTGCCTCAGTCAGTCCCTGCAAGATGGGGGAGCAAGAAGGTCATGTCTCTCAGTCTGAGCAGTGAATAACACTGAATACATATGAGGGGTTTTACTGACCTGTCAGTGCACTTAATGTGGTTTGAACATATAGTTTGGAAATGCTAAAGCTGTGTTGCCTTTGTTTTGGAAATGCTAAAGCTGTGTTGCCTTTGGTTTGGAAATGCTAAAGCTGTGTTGCCTTTGGTTTGGAAATGCTAAAGCTGTGTTGCCTTTGGTTTGGAAATGCTAATGCTGTGTTACCTAATTAAAGTTGCCTTGCCTAATTAAAGTTGCCTTGCCTAATGAAAGTAGCCTTGCCTTCTATATAATTAAAAGTCTAATCTTGACCACTTCCTGTTTTCACTTTATATTGATATTAGGAAAAACGTACCATGAACGGCTATGATTTTTGGGAATCTTACTCCGAGTCCCCCTCCGCGCATCAGGTGCCGAGGATTTTTCTCATCGATGAAAAATTAGAGTTATTAGTGTATAAAAAATGTTGACATTCTCTCTCCTGTCAATCACGCCATGAAGGTCATGCCCCTTCTGGTGGGAGGGGGGAGGCACTATAAAACCCAGAAGCGTAGGCGTGGCTCAGGCTCTGCAAGATGGAGGAGGGAGAGATCACAACTCATTGTCTTTTGTGGCCTTGCACCCTACTTGAAATGGTATGAAACTACACTTGAATTTGGTGGCCTTGCACCCTGCTTGAAGTGGTATGAAACTGCACTTGAATTTGGTGGCCTTGCACCCTGCTTGAAGTGATAAGAAACTGCACTTGAATTTGGTGGCCTTGCACCCTGCTTGAAATTGAATTTTTAAAGGAATAACCATGTCAACTGCCAGCCCACCAGCTTTGAATGAGTGAGCTGCCAGCACAACAGGCTTGAGTGACTGAGCCGCCAGCCCAAGAATCCATTTGGCCCACAATGTCCATACTAACCCTCTGGAAACCAGTCCCTTCAGCCCACAATACCCATACTAGCGCTCCAGAAAGCACCCCCACCCCCCCCCCCCCCCCCCCACTGGCCACCAATATTGGAATTGGTCTAGAGGTGGAATATTGCAAACCCTCCCATGTGACCCAACAGGTGCCACTTAGTCTAATGTGTTTCTATAAGATCTCCATCATCCTTCTGCTGACTTGTAGGTTCCCAGGATCAGGGTAGGCAAGACCCTGACTCCCTACCACTGTCACCTAAGCATAGGGACAGTGGAGCAAAGGTGCGTAAGCGTGTTATCCGCTTGGCGGCACGTTCCCTCTCCCCAACTATGCAGGTCAGGGGAAGGGGAGGACCAGGGAAGAATCACACAACAGTCGGTGAAGCCCCGCTGTAGGTGCCGGGGTCTACTTTCCACCAGAGCAGGCCACCAGTTCGCGGGCCGGTGAAGGATTGAAGCCTAGGTCTGCAAGCCCCGCATGTGCGGCCGGCACAGACTCACCACTGGGGGAGCCTGCCAGATTGCAGGCCAGTGTAGTCTCATCTCGGTCACCGCACCCCCCTTTAGTGGCAGGACGTGACCGAATGTCGCCTTTGTCTCTAAGGAGGACAGGCGGCAAGCGCGCGTGGACGTCGGGGTACCACGCTTCGGCGGCCGGGACCGACTCATCACCGCTCATGTCTTATCAGACTAGCGGGCCGCATCCGTCCGGAAGACGGCGGGCCAGTGGCAGGTCCGCGCGGGAGTCGCTTAGCCACGCACAAGCGGCAGGCAGCAACATCCTGTCTAGGCACCCTTGTTATCACCTCGACGAGATGCGGGGCGATGACAGAAGCCTCAGAGATTCTCCAGAACCTGAGGAAGTCGACTTGTCGTCCGCAGATGTGGTGGCGGTCGCATGGCTCGGATGGAGCGCATGATGGAGCCTATCCTAGAGCACAATCTCTGCAGCTGGACCAGATGTCCTCCAGTCCTGGGGACATGCGGCTGGGCCTCCCAGCATATCCCCGTCATTGGTGGGGAATGCCACGGATCAGTAGCTGGCTGATACATAAGTAGGGTGGAGCAGGAACCTGTAGTACCTGAGAAAACCTAGGATGAACTGTTGAATGTGGTCTCCAAGTTTGCCCAGCCAAAACACTCGGGTCAGCCTTTTGCAGCCCAAATTAGGGGCTAGCATAGACTACCTCACCACACACCAGCTGCAGGAACAGGTCCTTACCAAGGCAATCAACAAATACAAGGCCCAAACAACTGCATATCGTTGAATGTACCGACAGTCAACATGCCCATCTGGGGCAACAACAGTCCTGGGATAAGGGCACAGGAGCTGAAGTTACAAAAGATCCTGAAATTGCTGACGTCGGGGATTACTGCCTTTGCCAGGTCGGTTGACGGTACGGAATGACGGCAGAGCAGGAGGATGCTCTTGCGATATTAGTCATGAAGTTAACGCTTCCCGAAATATCGCCATTTAACCGACTCCTAAACCCCATATTTGCGGGGTTGTACATGGCATCTGCGACACCACCACCGAGACAGCTGTTCGGTGAGGACCTGCCCATACAGGTCAAGGACCTGGATTAGGAGGCGGAGGCAGTCAGGTTGATAACCCACCTACCTCCAGCAGGGCGGCAGTGCGCAGGCAAACATCATATGCCAGACCTCGGGCCACCTGAAAGACCAGTAAGGACCTACAGGTCAGCAGCACCTCAACACAATTCAACGGAACACCAGGAACCAGAACGACAGGCCCGCCAGTAGCCATGGAGGTAGGGGGTCTGGTTCTCTAGGTAGTGCTGCATGTATAACCTCACAAGTAGAAAAGAGGCTACATACATTCTGGGATACATGGGTCTGATTGTCACCATCCCAGGGAACAAAGCAATAGACATTATAGAGGCATGTAACAGCCTTGCTTGCGCCAGGAAACTGACTATTAGACATGCTGCTAAGGTAATTGGTAAACTTGTAGCTACATTCTAGCTACATAATTGGGCCGTTACACTATCAAAGCTTGCAAAGAACAAAATCTCGCCATTAATAGCGAATGCTGGACATTTTTTACGGGCCTATGCAGCTGCCAATCAAGGCATAAATTGAGCTACAATGGTGGATTAGCAATGTTTGTGATTGTTAAATCCCATCATTACATAAAACCCATTAGTCGTGTTACAGACAGACGCAAGCACCAAGGGCAGGGACTGTTCAGAAATGCTGGGAGCATGTACGGGCTGCGGGCTTAATGCACTAATCTGCAGCATACATATGTCCATCTTCAAAATAATACCACTGAGGTGGCGTATTTAAACCTTATGGGTGGTATCAAGTCAATATCTTGTGATGAATTGGAAAAAATTAATTTGGCTCTGGTGCAGTGAAATACATATTTGGATATCAGCTATGTACCTTCTGGTTAAGCTCAATACAGTGGCGGACACCAGGTCACAAGTATTTAATAACGACACCAAGTGGATGTTGAACCTCCAAATATTTGCTAAAATTATAACCTAATATGGAACACCAGATATCGACCTCCTTGCGTCCAGGTTGAACCAATATGTGTCTCTTGAGAACCAGATCCTGGGGCAGTGGCGATGAACGAGTTCTCGCTACATTGGGGGAAATAGACTCTATGCTTTCCCCATTCTGCTTCATCAGTCAGGTGTTGCAGAAAACGCAACCAGGTTCTGCAACATAAAGGACCATAGACGTCATACAGCATTGTGCAGAGAGAGTCCAATAGGAAGCAGTACCTCACCTACATAAGGATATGGGAGGTTTTCTGTAGTCGGACCAAGACCACCTACATATCTGCTATGATCTGCAATGTGCTGGCATCCTCACGGGTCTTCATTATGATGAGTCCCTCAGTTACAGTGTCGTATACAGTGCCAGGCGTGCACTGTCATCCTATCTCGACATTGGAGTGGGATCTCACCAGCTGGTATCCAAACTATGAGGGATATGTTCTATCCATCCCTCCCCGACCACGATATTATATTACCTGAGATATAAGGGTGGTGTTGACTCTACTCAGGAGCTGGTCGCCTGTGACGGATTTACCACTGGACTTACTCACCTTTAAATTGGTGATGGTAATGGCACTGAACACTGCACAACGGGCCCAGACTCTACAGGAATTAAACCTGGATAGAATGATTGACCCATAATAAAGTAACTTCTTAATAAAAGAGTTGCTTAAACTACACAGACCTGCGACTACAGGTCTGAAAATGGCCATCAGGAATACGGAGGCGGATCTGTTATCAGTCATGGAAACCCACGTCACGGGTGACAGTGCAGACTATCTCCAGATGGCTCAAGGTGGTATTCGGTGCAGCTGGTAAGACACTAAACATTTTAATATGTCATTCTACCAGGGCTGCATCCACATCAGCGGCGAGGACCATGGAGGTGTTCATGCATCATGTCCTCGCAATAGCGGGCTGGGCCAGTGAAACTACATTTCAGTGATTTCATAACCTGTGACCACTCCCACAATGTTTGCGGAGTCAGTTTTAAGTGCTGTTCCCTAAACATTTGTCCCCGAGTTCAGGGGTTTATTGTATTAACAATAATGTTATTATTTTTCAGCTTGTTCAAGTCTGAAATACGTTAACATACTTCCTCCGTCAGTATTACGGCAGTGTGTGGGCATGTGACTCCAAAATGAAATAGTAAGATTAAACGAGAACTTACCAGTTTGAAGTTTGATCTTTATTTTATGAGGAGTTGCGATGAGGGATTTTGTGCCCTCCGCTCCCAACCCTCTACTATAAGGTCAGCTGGTAAATAGAGTCTCTTCAATCTTACTATATTAGTTCATTTCTGGGTAGTTCTGTGATTCCACACCGCTGCATTGAAGAGTGTCGCGCATGCGTGCCTGGCGGGGTCTTCACAAAATCCCTCATCGCAACTCCTCATAAAATAAAGATCAAACTTCAAACTGGTATGTTCTCATTTAATCTTACTATTAAACAGTATGCCATATCATCTACTTTATGTCTCACCTACGCAAACATCGAGAGCAAGACTTAATTCACAACCTACACACAAGAGCAGTTGTCAACTATAACAACAGCCAAACATTGCACAGCGTACATTCAATCATTTTGGTCTTGCAGGAGAATGAGATGCACAACAGATGGCAGTAGGGAAGAACCTCAGGAGGATTAGCATGCCTGGATGTTCTTATACTCCCAGAGGAGGCATTTTAGGTCATTGTGTGAAGGAGCATTGCCATGGTCTTGGCCAACAGTGCAGCTGGAGTGATTGAAAATGTGGGTCAATGTGCTCTTTATCTTCCATTTCATTTGTGAATTCTCCATTATCTCGCAATCTTGTCTGATTCAGAAACTGTAGTTGGTCCAACCACACCCATCTTACATCCTTTTTCCACAAAACATTTTCCATATTTTTTTCTTTCCAGATAGTCCGAATGCCTTTGCATAATGTTATATCTGTGTGATGCACATGGTTGTGTGCTTTGGAAGGTATCACTATCTCCTGAGGATGCAGCACTTTTCATCTGAGAACTAGCCTTAATTTCCCACAGTGGATCCAAACCAGATGCACCAATGATGGTCACAGAATATGGTATCATATTTGTTGTAAGGGTTGTAGGCTGCACAAGTGTTCTTCGAAGCAATGAGGAAATAAGTCACAGAAAGGGCAGACATAAAAGTGCAGGCCATTAAATCAACAGCATCTGGCAGCATGAAGACACTTGTAATAACTTCTTTCATCTGTTTTTCTACAACTAAGGAGCACTTAAGATCCTGTCCCACTTGGGCGTCATTTGCGTGACAGGCCGGCAGTGACTGTCTCCGTGGCAAGGATTTTACCAGTGAAAAAATTTCAAAACTCGGCGTGCTTTATACCTGGGTGATCACGTGGTGCGGCGCTCGAATGACGCACAAATGGCACTCCGACGGCGTACGGGCGGCGTGCGGTGATACATGGTTATGGACGTTAACGCATGTTGACGCATAATAAGTTGGATAGGCAATGTTCGTGCGTCACCATGCGGAACCATGCATCACCACGCGCTACACGTATGCCATCAGCACGTCAGCGTGTGCAAGGGATACATCACATTGAATATTCCAAAATCCTTGGACGATAGGGAAGCACCGCGCGTTACCGCGCATCACTGCATACACCACCTCGCCTCACCATGCGCCATGACGCGCCAACCAATTTTTAAAATGTTGTGTAAATGACGCGCAAATGACTCCCAAGTGGGACAGGCCCTTACGACAAAGGAGCTTCTCCGTGTATATGGTGCCTCAATGACGTCTCACACAGCAATGTTTTCTCAAAATGCAAGGTTTTGCTTATATATTCAGTGTAGGCAGTGGAGCCAAAATTATAAGTGTTTACTGCCACAAGTAATGCATCCCTTGTCCTTTCTTCAATTTGAAGTGTGATTGGAATTATTGTTAAATTTTGCACTATTAGCAACCTGTATTGGTCACTTCTGATGCTAATGGAGCAGGGTCCTCTGAGCAGAATCTTGCCATCCTGTACATGATTAAAGAGATTTATCACAACTGAACTCTGTGCCATTCCAATCTGAAGTGCATGTCTATATCTATTTTTTGTGCATTGGCAGGCTGAGTTAGTAAGTTGAACAGGATGATCTGGAATTCATATTTCATTTTGCGCTAGTTGTCAATAGTGCATCAGTTGGCCTCGGTTAATTGGGTGAATGCAGCTTGATTTCCAATTTTCTGAATGCCACCAAGCAACCCTGTTACAAATGCTTGTGGCTGGAAGTTGTGAAAAGACTAGGTTGGATGGACAACAATGAGTGTTATGCTCTATTCTCCAAGCAAAGGGCTTCGTGAAATTCACATTTCAGCTTAAATAAGAATAATGGTCAGATGCAACTGTAGTCAAGGAGGCTTTGACATCTTTTGATGGCTGGTCAATGCACTTTTGTTGTCTTTGTCTGGCCTTCATAACTAATATTGGAGCAGATGAGCTGTCATGAATACCAGCTAAATATATATCGAACATCATTGGCAAAATATTGAGAAAATATATATACTTTAAAGCACATCTAAGCAACTAACAGAGTAATTGAGTTATCTTACCACATTTAGATTTTTTTCCCCTTCAATTATCTGAAAATTAGCATTATTGTACAGAATCTGGGAACATACAAAACCGTGACAATGAGAGGACATGAAAATTGGAATGAACCCATTTCCTTCAAGAAATAAATTAATGGATCATTTATGTATCCTCAGCATTAATGACCAGACAACACATGTGCAGTTTCATATTGTTGCAGGCAGGGGGATAAACAGCTCTGACTATTTTATTTTTGGTGCCATTGATATCATTTAATTCCCAGCCACACTAACATATGTTATGTTGTAGTTCATAGAATATATTTCAGAAATGGAAACAATCTATTTTGTCTCTCTGAAAATGGTGGATCAATACATTCTGTGAGATATGTACATTGAATGAAATTGCTCAAAGCAACGTGTCACACATTTAACTTACATTGAGCCAGTAGTTGTATCTCTCTAATCAGTCAAAGGCAAATTTAACAAACAATACCCTTCCTTTGTTTATGGTGTTATCCAAACTCCTCAGACTTATAATTACTTCCAGCTATCAATTATTCTCCACATGTTGATGCTGGCTTTTTTATGGGAATTTAGATGGCTATATTACATTGTATTGACATGAGCTTTAACAAATCCCTTGTGATAGGATATGCTATTTCAATACAAGGCCAATTTAAATATTTATGCACTGCGATACTTCAGAACTGTTTGAAGACTGACAGGGTTAGTCCTGATCAGAATTTGAGTACACACATCAACATTTACAATTTATAACATGTTCACATTTATTTGGCCAGACCCAAAAACTGTCATGTTCATGCGATTATCTTATTTCCTGGATGATTTCACTCTTAATTTAAATATACTCCACATAATTTGATTAAGAGTGAAATTTTGTTGAAGGGAGGTAAACAAAAGTTTTATTCAGCAACAAGAGTGACTTGTATCCAGACGTTATGTTTTTTCAAGAATGTCTGTCTGTCTGTCTGTCTGTCTGTCTGTCTGTCTGTCTGTCAAAGGGTGGAACTGATAATCTAGAGAATGTTTGACTCCCCCACCACAGCTTGGGAACTACTCTTTGATGAAATAAACATTCTGGAATTAATAAAGTTAATATTAGTAAAAGGGTCTGTGAAATTACTAGATGGTCACAAGAACACATCTGATTCATTAATTTCCTTGATTGAGGCTCTCTGCTTCTCCACCCAGATCTGTTGATATACACATAAATTACAATAACTTGATTGTAATCTTTTTTTTTACACAGAGATGGTAGGTGCCTGTAATGAACTTCCTGGAATGGTGATGATAGCCAATATGATAGTTGTGTTTAAAAGGCTTTTAGAGAAGTACATGGATATTCAGGGAACGGAGAGTTTTGTGAAGAAAGTTTTTTTTTTTCTGAGAGAACTAGCAATTGCCGAGACAGCATTGCCAGGAGAGATAATAGAAGCAGATATTTTAAAAAAATTCAAGTGGTATTTAAACATACACATGAATATGTGGGGAAATGAGGTATTTAAACATACACCATGTGCAGGCAGATGGGATTAGTTAGATTAGCCATGGTTAGCATGAATATGAGAGAGCAAAGGGTCAGTTTCTATGTTGTACTGTTCCATGTTCTACACTTTATGTTCATAGGCTGGCATTTGCCAGGTTCGGAGAGAAATGTTGACAAGCACATTGGCACCAGAGTACCTTACAGTAAAAGAATATCCGTGTAAATTTGCAATACACGGTTAATCAGAGAAGAAGCATCCTATATACAACAACTTCACAGTTAATGGATTAATCAAAGATTCGCATTCAGGATTAATTATGCTAGACAATTAAATAGCTAAGATGAGAAGGTACATTTATGATGCCTTACAAATGAGAACAAAGGAGAAGGCTGAATTATTTGTGATTATTACCCATATCACACATCTGAGGTATGCTTTTACAAAATTGTATTCCCTTCGTTTTTACTGCCAGCAGGGTTAACAGGGGAATATTTTCTTGTATTCCCCTTTCTTGCGAACGCCTATGGACTTTACCTGTTAAAACAGCGGGGAATATAGTCTTATATTCCCCTGGTCTCACATCCGGGAACTTGGCAACGTGACGCTGCGTGGGAAATTTAGAATATTCAAACGGCAGACAAGAAGACTGCCGCGTCCATTTTGGTTAAATTTTACGTGGAAGTCCGCCGAGCTGAGATGTTCAGATTTTCCTCTAGATGTCTGATATGGGTAATAATAACAATATTGACTGTCCTCTTTCGGGAGATACGACATATATTGCCCTCACTAGATCCATATTGCCCTCGTCTTCGACTCGGGCAATATGAATCTACTTCAGGCAATATATGTCGTATCCCCCTCAAGGCCAGTCAATATTCTATTAATATCATTGGCCAAAGTGCCCAGTGGATGAGCCTTCTCCTGGTTTCGCCCCGCCAGCCTCCGCATCAAGCACATCATTCTTTGACATTTCCTCCAATTACAACATGGTCCCACCACCAGTCACATCTTCCCTTTCCCACTCTTTTCAGTTTTCCCTTGGGACCACTCTCTCTGTGATTTCTTAGTTTGCTCATCTCTCCCCAGACACATTCCTATGTAACCACAGGAAATGCAACACCGGCAGCCCAGTGGCACACATTGGATGGCACAGTGGCGCAGTGGTAGAGTTGCTGCCTCATAGCGCCAGAGACCCGGGTTCAATCGTGACGGGTGCTGTCTGTGTGGAGTTTGTACGTTCTCCCTGTGACCACGTGGGTTTCCTTTCGGTGGTTTGGTTTCCTCCCATATTCCTACGACATGCAGGATTGTAGGTTAATTGGCCTCTGTAAATTTGCTTGGTGGCGCAGCGGTAGAGTTGCTGCCTGACAGCACATGCTGGATCTTCTGCTTGTCAGACATTTTAATTTTCTTTCCATTCCCACACCAAACTGTCTGTCACAGACTCCTCCACTGTTCGGGTAGGGCTAAAAGCAAACTCGAGGAACATCACTTAGTATTGTGCCTGGGTAATGTACAAACAAACAGCATGAACACTATATTACATATATACTGTACATAGATATGTAGGCAATAGGTGCAGGAGTAGGCTATTTTGCTCTGTGAGCCAGCACCGCCATTCAATATGATCATGGCTGCTGATCATGCACAATCAGTACCCCGTTCAGTCCCCATTAATCTACCCAACCTGCCTAATGGGGATTTCCTTCCGTAAAAAGATTTACTTTGTCTTTCTGTCTAGCTCAATTTATATTTCAATTCTGCACAGGTTGTTATTTTCTTCTTCTAAACACCAATAGTTAAGCCTGTAACTAGTGAACAATTTCAGCTAATCATTCCTTTCAGCTCACTTATTCCTTTACTAGCCTGTAAATCTTGTTTCTAAGTCGTAGCTGAAATCACAGTGAAATGCAATGCCTTCTAGATTTAACAAAGAATTTGGTTGGCGTGTGATAGCAACTGTAACTGAAATAGTGACTGGAGATTTTTTCTATCTGCCCTCATCATGATAATGTTAGATGTTGGGTTGCAAATGCATAGCCCAGTCACACAAAAAAAACACATTCACCTCATGTAGATGCCTTGGGGTGATTGTAGCAGGAGATCAGAAATGGTCACAGCAAATTAGCTTTATCATTTGGACTGTTATAAGATAAATTCAGTCAGAGGTTGGAATGGAAGAAACAGGAGCAGGAATAGGTTGTTGAATATCTCAGCCTGTTCTACATAAATCCCATAAACACTTTACTTTTCAGCTTTTACATCTCAAATCAATTAGCATGTTAAAACATTACAAAAAACAATCTTGAATATACCAATTACCCTCTAGAACTGAAAACCATGAAGAAATACAATCCTCCGACTAATAAGGATGCTTCTCCTGATCTCGGTATTAAATGGACAAATCTTAACCTGAGGCCATGTACCCTAATAACTGAGCGGGACAGCCATTCAGAACCTATCCTTCTCAGTCACAAGTCAACCATAATATCACTGACCTTTCAAATGGATTTACAACCATAATTGACAGTCATCTGTCACTAAAACATGTAAAAATTATTATCACTACTGAACTTGAAAAAATATTCTATATTATGTCTGGAAAATGTAGCAGTGGCATAAAATAAGATGGATACATATATATCACACATTGTTTGAAATAATGTACAGCTAATGGCAGAGGGAAACAAAATCTCTAAGGGCTAAGATTAATGAAGAGAGCCAGAATTAGCTAATTGGACTCAAAATTAAAAAAATTGCACAAAACAGCTGCATGTGCTGAAATTGAATGACAGAAAGTGCAAAGTGAAATTTCAAAGATTCCTTGGCTGGATTTAGTTTGGTTTAATTTGGTTTAGAGAGACAGCATGGAAACAGGCCCTTCAGCCCACTGAGACTGTGCCGACTATTGATCATCCGTTCACGCTACTTCTATGTTATCCCACTTTCTCATTCACTCCCTACACACGGAGGGCAATTTACAGAGGCCAATTAACCTACAACCTCACATGTCTTTGGAATATGGGAGGAAACCAGAGAAAACCCACATGGTCAAAGGGAGAATGTGTAAAACCCACGCGAACAGCACCTATGGTCAGGATCAAACTCGGGACTCTGGCACTGTGAGGCAGCAGTTCTACAATTGCGCCACTGTGTTGTCTCAATGGGAAAATTGGATGGTGGACACAAAATGTTGGAGTAACTTGGCGGAACAGGCAGCATCTCTGGAGAGAAGGAATGGGTGATGTTTCGGGTTGAGACCCTTCTTCAGAAAAGTGGATATTGGATAACACAATTAGATAACAATGGGTAAATAGTAAGTGTTCTCCATTTCCCATGTTAATGACAGTATGCCTCCAATGACAAGATAAACAGCTAAATCTAGTCAGGAAATCAACACTATGCTACAGGTTACCTTCATGGAGTTAAGTGTCAAGAGAGTACATAGACTACACCTAAGGCATGGTTAACATTGGCTACATTTTAATGAAATATTTCTAACATTACCTACACTGAAGATTTTTTAAGTGCAGCTTATGTCATTTTTCATGGCTTGAAAAACTGTTGAAGGTTATGGTCAAGGGAATCCTTGGAATCGGACAGATGTCTAGTTAAGGCAGAGAACTATTTTCTCTGAGGGCTCTCCTGAGCAAAATAATTGACCCAGAACAACACAATATAACACACTTTTAGGTGTATGTTGCTAATATTGAGTGGAGTTGGAGATGGTACTGAAAAATCAAATCTATTGTTTGCTTGTTTAGTAGTATACAATCCTGACACAATTTGGTACATGAACAGATTTGTTTTGCTGATTGCCTTTGCGCTCACACAAATGGGCAATAAGATTCCTGCTAATGATTTGTTGTAGAGTAACCTGTCCTGCCAGATGTGTGCCTAAGTACAGCCGGAAGCTGCAGAATAGAAACTAGGAGATCGAACTGTAACAGGATGGTGCATGCAATGAACAATTCCTGGATTCGACAAGAAGGGCAAGATGTTAGCTGGGATCCAGTTGTAAGCTAAATGACCAGCGGGAATGGCATGTATCCAATTGATGCAATTCCAACACTCAGAATATGATTCCGGATGGGGAACTCTCTGTAAATCTAAAGATGTTATTTTTACTTGTTCACATAAATTAGCACACATTCCTGCAGTCTGAAATGGGCCAGTCAGCAACATTCCCTGACAGACATCTTGGGTTCTGGGATGCCAATAGGTTTTGGGTAGACCAAAGAGCATCTTTCACCGAGTTGATGATTTTCCAGAAACACTTGATGCCCAGCTCTGAATGCATCGTTAAGAACAATCTGTAAATCAAAGAGTCCTCTGTAACAGAACTATTTGCGATGAATTGCTACTATGGCCCTTGCATCATTCTCCATACCCTCTTCACAAATCCACACTCATCAAAGCGGTGAGGCAAATGTCTCCTCTCCATAGCAGCTGTCCCAGGGTACTTAAGGCAGTAGCCCCAGAAATAACGGATGCATCAGCGATGATTTTTTCAAAACTCTTTAGATTCTGGCGTAGTTCCTGAGGATTGGAGGGTAGCTAATGTAACCCCACTTGTTACAAAGGGATGGAGAGAGAAAACGGGGAATTACAGACCAGTTAGTCTAACATCGGTAGTGGGGAAACTGCTAGAGTCAGTTATTAAAGATGGGATAGCAGCGCATTTGGAAAGTGGTGAAATCATTGGATAAAGTCAGCATGGATTTACGAAAGGTAAATCATGTCTGACGAATCTTATTTAATTTTTTGAGGATGTAACTAGTAGAGTGGATAAGGGAGAAGCAGTGGATGTGTTATATCTGGACTTTCAGAAGGCTTTCAACAAAGTCCCACACAAGAGATTAGTATACAAACTTAAAGCACAACGTATTGGTGGTTCAGTATTGCTGTGGATAGAGAACTGGCTGGCAGACAGGAAGCAAAGAGTAGGAGTGAACGGGTCCTTTTCAGGATGGCAGGCAGTGACTAGTGGGGTGCCGCAAGGCTCAGTGCTGGGACCCCAGCTATTTACAATATATATTAATGATTTGGACGAGGGAATTAAATGCAACATCTCAAAGTTTGCGGATGACACGAAGCTGGGGGACAGTGTTAGCTGTGAGGAGGATGCTAGGAGGCTGCAAGATGACTTGGATAGACTGGGTGAGTGGGCAAATGCATGGCAGATGCACTATAATGTGGATAAATGTGAAGTTATCCACTTTGGTGGTAAAAACAGGAAAGTAGACTATTATTTGAATGGTGACCGATTAGGAAAAGGGGAGATGCAACGAGACCTGGGTGTCATGGTACACCAGTCATTGAAAGTAGGCATGCAGGTGCAGCAGGCTGTGAAGAAAGCGAATGGTATGTTGCCATTCATAGCAAAAGGATTTGAGTACAAGAGCAGGGAGGTTCTACTGCAGTTGTACAGGGTCTTGGTGAGGCCACACCTGGAGTATTGCGTACAGTTTTGGTCTCCTAATCTGAGGAAAGATATTCTTTCCATAGAGGGAGTACAGCGAAGGTTCACCAGACTGATTCCTGGGATGGCAGGACTTCCATATGAAGGAAGACTGGATAGACTCAGCTTGTACTCGCTGGAATTTAGAAGATTGAGGGGGGATCTCATAGAGACTTACAAAATTCTTAAGGGGTTGGACAGGCTAGATGCAGGAAGATTGTTCCCGATTTTGGGGAAGTCCAGGACAAGGGGTCACAGTTTAAGGACAGAGATGAGAAAATTGTTTTTCACACAGAGAGTGGTGAATCTGTGGAATTCTCTGCCACAGAAGGTAGTTGAGGCCAGTTTGTTGGCCATATTCAAGAGGGAGTTGGATGTGGCCCTTGTGGCTGAAGGGATCAGGAGGTATGGAGAGAAGGCAGGTACAGGATACTGAGTTGGATGATCAGCCATGATCATATTGAATGGCGGTGCAGGCTCGAAGGGCCGAATGGCCTGCTCCTGCACCTAATTTCTATGTTGCTATGTCCCGAGGGCAGCATGAAATTGTAGAAAGATTGCAATGGTACAGGAAGGATCTGACAGGGAGGGCCTCTCTCACTGCCAACCAAGCAAAGTCTTGGTGCTTGTTGGTGAAATCTGATGATGGGGCACTTCACCAGACAAATTAGGAAGTATGCCCAGCGATCCATGCTAATTTTTGATCTATTGAAGTGTTTATCCTACTCTATCTGGAGTGAAAGATCAACTGAGGCTAAGAGACAACGTTGTTTGGATAGGGTGATTTGAAATTCCTCTTCAATTCCTCGCTTTGTTATTAATTATCTTTATTATGGTCTCTCCTCAGGAATGTGACCAAAGAAATTTAAGAACATTCCTTTCATTTTTTCCAAACCCATTCATATAATTGATATAATTCAAGAGAGTTAGATTTAGCTCTTAGGGCTAAGGGAATCAAGGGATATGGAGAAAAAGCCAGAACGGGGTACTGATTTTGGATGATCAGCCATGATCATATTGAATGATGGTGCTGGCTTGAAGGGCCAAATAGCCTACTCCTGCACCTATGTTCAATGTTTCTATACAGGTTTTGTGCCATTAATTAATGGCCTGCTGTTGAAGAAGTACCCTGTATTTCCCGGAAATGAAGGTGCTATTTTTTACCCCAAAATAGGGCACAAAAATGTACCTGCATCTTGGAGGCCAAAGGTTAAGTTGTTAGCCAAGAAAGTTAGACTTGGCTATCCCTCAGTACAGCAACATCAAGCGCGAGTAACCTCAATAAGTCCCTTGACACAGGAGTAAGCTCCACCACCCGCCGTCCTGTTATCCATCGCCCACTGACCTACACCGCTCTATGATCTTTGCTCTTGAGCTGGTCCACTCTACATTGAAAGACATGGACCGGTCAGAGAATGCCATGCAGTGTCACCCAGCGCAGCAAGTGAGGCCATGTCCTGATCCCGGTGGCAGTCAGAATTTAAGGAACGGTGGCCGCTTGCAGCCACCCGAGCCACTTCCCTTCCCGGCCAAAATGTGTTGGCTCCATGCCTGGAGCGCCGTTGTAGCGGTGAGTGAGTTGCTGGCATGATCCCGAAACCCCTACCTTCTCAATGCTCCTGCCCGTGCTGACCTGGGCCAGACACCCCACATGCTGTGAAAGGAACACTTCCCACAATTGGTCCCTTGAACTAGTATTGTCGTTCAATAAGATCACAACTGATTCAACTTGTCCTGGTGTGCTCCCGTTTTTCTCACCATCTCTCTACCTGCCATCATCCTCAACCCCCCACCCATTCAGTCATTCAGAATGGAGGAGATATGGTAGCCTTGGGCAAATTGAATTGTTACTTTATTTATTTATTTATTTTTGAGCGTGATAAGTTCTAACTCCAGCCACCCTTTTTTCAAAATTTAGCAACTCAAAATGTGTGTGCGTCTTCGATGCAGAAGCGTCTTCATTGCCGGGAAATATAGTAAGCAGGTTTCAGGCCATCATTTTTCCCTATTGCCAAACATGTCTAGCTTTTAAGATGTATTAGACTAAGTGGGACCAATTGGGTCCCAGCAAACACATGAGAGGGCTGGTCTCCCAACACAATTTTCCACCTCTCCACCAATTCCAATCTTGGTGGCCAGTGGAGGGTGGGGAGGCTTTCTGGATTGCTAGTATGGGTGTTGTGGGCTGAATGGACTGTTTTCCAGATGGCTAATATTGACATTGTGGGCCAAATGGATTCTTGGGGTGACGGTTCAGTCTCTTAAGCCTGTTGTTCTTGCAGCTCACTCACTCACTGCTGGTGGGCTGGCAGTTGACTCATGGCTATTCCTTGAAATTCCATTTCAAGCAGGGTGCAAGGCCACCAAATTCAAGTGCAGATTCATACCATTTCCAGCAGGGTGCAAGGCCACTAAAGAGAGCGAGTCATGACCCCTCCCTCCTCCATCTTGCAGAGACTGATCCACACCCACACTTCCGGGTTTTATCATTCCTCCCCCTCCCATCAGAAGTGGCGTGGCCTTCATGCCGTGATTGACAGGATAGAGAATTTCAACATGTTTTAAACACCAATAACTCTTTTATTTTTCATGTATGGGAAAATCCTCGGCACCTGATGAGCAGAGGGGACTCTGAGTAAGATGGCTAAAATTCACAGCCTTACATCATAGCGTTTTTTTCTAAAATCAATATAAAGCGCAAACAAGAAGTGGTCAAGCTTAAACTTCTAATTATATAGAAGGCAAGGCAACTTTAATTAGGCAAGGCAACTTTAATTAGGCAAGGCAACTTTAATTAGGCAAGGCAACTTTAATAAGGCAACAGAGCTTTAGCATTTCCAAACCAAAGGCAACACAGCTTTAGCATTTCGAAACCAAAGGCAACACAGCTTTAGCATTCCGAAACCAAAGGCAACACAGCTTTAGCATTCCGAAACCAAAGGCAACACAGCTTCAGCATTTCCAAACCAAAGGCAACACAGCTGTAGCATTTCCAAACCAAAGGCAATGCAGCTTTAGCATTTCCAAACCAAAGGCAACGCAGCTTTAGCATTTTCAAACCAAAGGCAACACAACTTGAGTATTTCCAAACTATATTTTCAAACAACATTAGGGGCACTGACAGGTCAGTGAAACCACTCACAGTTTAGTAGACATGTGTTCAGTGTTATTCACAACTTAGACTGAGAGACGTGACCCTCTCACTTTCCCTCATCTTGCAGATACTGACTGAGGCACTCAACACATCCGGGTTTAATATTCTCTCCGGAAGGGGCATGGCCTTCAGGAGAGATAATCTCAACATGTTTTAAACACTAATACATCTTTTATGTTTTATCAATGGGAAAAATCCTCTTGTCCTGCGCAGTGGAGGGTTACTCCATAAAATAGCCAAATATCACAGCCATCACAGCAGTGGCAGCGTTTTTTCTAAAATAAATATTTAGCATGGCTGAGGGACTGGTGCAGTGGGCAGGGATTCAAGTTTCTTGATCACTGGGACCTCTTTTGGGAAGGCATGATCTGTAAAAAAAGGACGGGTTGCACTTGAACCCGAGGGGGACCAATATCCTGGCAGGGAGATTTGCAAAGGCTACTGGGGAGACTTTAAACTAGAAAGGCTGGGGGGAGGGACTCGGGTAGAGGGGGCTAGGGGACAGGGTGTGGGGCAAGAGGCAAAGAAGGGAAGCACTCGGACCCAAAATGTAGGCGAGAAAGATGAAAAAGATAATAGACAGAGAATAAGGGATGGAGGGTTTATAAAATGTGTATATTTTAATGCTAGGAGCATTGTAAGAAAGGTGGATGAACTTAGAGCCTGGATTGACACCTGGAAATATGATGTTGTGGCAATCAGTGAAACATGGTTGCAGGACGGCTGTGATTGGAAACTAAATATTCCAGGATTTCGTTCCTTCAGGTGTGATAGAAATGGATGGACCAGAGGTGGAGGTGTTGCATTGCTTGTCAGAGAGGATGTTACAGCAGTGCTTTGGCAGGATAGATTAGAGGGCTCGTCTAGGGAGGCTATTTGGGTGGAACTGGGAAGTGGGAACGGTGTAGCAACACTTTTAGGGGTGTATTATAGGCCGCCAAATGGGGAGCGAGAATATCGAAGAGCAAATATGTAAGGAGATAGCAGATATTAGTAGTAAGCACAAGGTAGTGATTGTGGGAGCTTTCAATTTTCCAAAAATAGACTGGGAAACACATTCTGTAAATGGGCTGGATGGTTTGGAGTTTGTAAAATGTGTGCAGGATAGTTTTTTTGCAGCAGTACATAGAGGTATCGACCAGAGAAGGACAGTGCTGGACCTCCTGTTAGGAAATGAGGCAGGTCAGGTGACGGAGGTATGCGTTGGTGAGCACTTCGGGACCAGTGATCACAATACCATTAGTTTCAATATAATGAGATTCAAAGAGGAGGAAGTACTGACACTTTTGAAAAATATAAAGTGGATAAGTCTCCAGGTCCTGACAGGATATTCCCTAGGACATTGAGGGAAGTTAGTGTAGAAAATAGCAGGAGCTATGACAGAAATATTTCAAATGTCATTAGAAACGGGAATAGTGCCAGAGGATTGGCGTGCTGCGCATGTTGTTCCATTGTTTAAAAAGGTTCAAAGAATAAACCTAGCAATTATAGACCTATTAGTTTGACGTTCAGTGGTGGGCAAATTAATGGAAAGGATACTTAGAGATAATATATATAAGCATCTGGATAAACAGGGTCTGATGAGAGAACAGTCAACATGGATTTGTGCCTGGAAGGTCATGTTTGACAAAACCTTCTTGAATTTTTTTGAAGTGGTAACTAGGAAATTGATGAGGGTAAAGCAGTGGATGTTGTTCTATATGGATTTCAGTTAAGGCCTTTGACAAGGTTCCCCATGGAAGGTTGGTTAAGAAGGTTCAATCTTTGGGTGTTAATGGCGGAGTAGCAAGATGGATTCAACAGTGGCTGAATGGGAGATGTCAGAGAGTAATGGTGGATGGCTGTTTGTCAGGTTGGAAGCCGGTGACCAGTGGGTGCCTCAGGGATCTGTGTTCGGTCCACTGTTGTTTGTCATGTACATCACTGATCTGGATGAAGGGTGGAAAATTGGATAAGTAAGTATGCAGATGATACTAAGATAGGTGGTGTTGTGGATAATGAAGTAGATTTTCAAAGTCTACAGAGAGATTTGGGCCATTTGGAAAAGTGGGCTGAAAGATGGCAGATGGAGTTTAATGCTGATAAGTGTGAAGTGCTACATCTTGGCAGGACAAATCAAAATAGGACGTACATGGTAAATGGTAGGGAATTGAGGAATGCTGTGGAACAGAGGGATCTAGGAATAACTGTGCATAGTTCCCTGAAGGTGGAATCGCATGTAGATAGGGTGGTAAAGAAAGCCTTTGGTGTGCTGGCCTTTATAAATCAGAGCATTGAATATAGGAGTAGGGAAGTAATGTTAAAATTGTACAAGGCATTGGTAAGACCAATTCTGGAGTATGGTGTACAATTTTGGTCGCCTAGTTATAGGAAGGATGTCAACAAAATAGAGAGAGTACAGATGAGATTTACTAGAATGTTGCCAGGGTTCCAGCAACTATGTTACAGAGAAAGGTTGAACAAGTTAAGTCTTTATTCTTTGGAGCGCAGAAGGTTAAGGGGGGACTTGATTGAGGTCTTTAAAAATGATGAAAGGGATAGACAGAGTTGACGTGGATACGTTTTTCCCCATTGAGGGTAGGGCAGATTCAAACAAGAGGGCGTGACATGAGAATTAAGGGACAGAGGTTTTGGGGTAACGTGAGGGGGAACTTCTTTACTCAGAGGGTGGTGGCTGTGTGGAATGAGCTTCCAGCAGAAGTGGTGGAGGCAGGATAGATTTTAACATTTTAAAGTAAAGTGGATAGGTATATGGACGTGAAGGGAATGGAGGGGTATGGTCTGAGTGCAGGTAGATGGGACTAGGGGAAAACAAATGGTCGGCACGGACTGGAAGGGCCGAGAGGGCCTGTTTCCGTGCTGTAATTGTTATATGGTTATTGGTATATGGTTATAATTATGGAGAGGATCAGAACTGGACCTAGGGTGGAGATTTTTGATTGGAGAAAGGCTAACTTTGAAGGAATGCGTAAGGATTTAAAAGGAGTGAATTGGGACACTCTGTTTTATGGGAAGGATGTAGAAGAGAAATGGAGGACATTTAAAGGGGAAATTGTAAGAGTACAGAATCTTTATGTGCCTGTTAGGTTGAAAGGAAATAGTAAAAATTGGAAAAGAGCCATAGTTTTCAAGGGAAATTGGACACTTGTTTTCGAAAAAAGAGAGATATCTACAATAATTATAGGAGGCATGGAGTAAATGAGGTGCTGGAGGAGTATAAAGAATGTAAAAAGAATCTTAAGAAAGAAATTAGGAAGACTAAAAGAAGATATGAGGTTGCTTTGGCAAGAAAGGTGAAAGTAAATCCAAAGGGTTTCTACAGCTATATTAATAGCAAAAGGATAACGAGGGATAAAATTGGACCATTAGAGAGCCAGAATGGACAGCTATCTGCAGAGCCAAAAGAGCCGGGGGAGATATTGAACAATTTCTTTTCTTCGGTATTCACCAAGGAGAAGGATATTGAACTCTGTGAGGTAAGGGGAAAAAGTAGAGTAGCTATGGAAACTACGAGATTCAAAGAGGAGGAAGTACTGACACTTTTGAAAAATATAAAAGTGGATAAGTCTCCAGGTCCTGACAGGATATTCCCTAGGACATTCAGGGAAGTTAGTGCAGAAATAGCAGGAGCTACGACAGAAATATATATAACCATATAACCATATAACAATTACAGCACGGAAACAGGCCCTCTCGGCCCTTCCAGTCCGTGCCGACCATTTGTTTTCCCCTAGTCCCATCTACCTGCACTCAGACCATACCCCTCCATTCCCTTCACGTCCATATACCTATCCACTTTACTCTTAAATGTTAAAATCGATCCTGCCTCCACCACTTCTGCTGGAAGCTGATTCCACACAGCCACCACCCTTTGAGTAAAGAAGTTCCCCCTCAAAAGGCCTATCTCCTTCGCTCCTTAGATGCTGCTGCACCCGCTGAGTTTCTCCAGCTTTTTGTGTACCCTCGATTCTCCAGCATCTGCAGTTCCTTCTTTAAAAAAAAAAAAAAAGTTCCCCCTCACGTTACCCCGAAACCTCTGTCCCTTAATTCTCATGTCATGCCCTCTTGTTTGAATCTTCCCTACCCTCAATGGGAAAAACGTTTCCACGTCAACTCTGTCTATCCCTTTCATCATTTTAGGAGATTAAATTCACGATCAATAGCCAATAGCCAATAGACAATAGGTGCAGGAGTAGGCCATTCGGCCCTTCGCGCCAGCACCGCCATTCACTGTGTTCATGGCTGATCATCCCCAATCAGTACCCCATTGCTGCCTTCCCCTGACTCCGTTATCTTTAAGAGCCCTATCTAGCTCTCTCTTAAAAGTATCCAGAGAACCGGCCTCCACCGCCCTCTGAGGCAGAGAATTCCACACATACAACTCTCTGTGAGAAAAAGTGTTTCCATGTCTCCGTTCTAAATGGCTTACCCCTTATTCTTAAACTGTGGCCCCTGTTTCTGGACTCCCCCAACAACTCCCCCTGTTTCCTGCCTCTAGCGTGTCCAAACCCTTAAACATTTTTATTTATCGTTCGATAAGATTCCCTCTCATCCTACTAAACTCCAGAGTGTACAAGCCCAGCCACTCCATTCTCTCAGCATATGACACTCCCGCCATCCCGGGAATTAACCTTGTAAACCTACGCTGCACTTCCTCAATAGCAAGAATGTTCTTCCTCAAATTCGTGGACCAAACTGCACTCAATACTTCAGGTGTGGTCTCACTAGGGCCCTGTACAACTGCAGAAGGACCTCTTTGCCCCTATACTCGACTTCTCTTGTTATAAAAACCAACATGCCATTTGTTTTCTTCACTGCCTGCTGTACCTGCATGCTTACTTTCATAGACTGGTGAACAAGGACCACCAGATCCCATTGTACTTCCGCTTTTCCCAACATGATGCCAGTTAAATAATAATCTGCTTCCTGTTTTTGACTGCAGATAACTCACAGTTAATCACATTAAACTTAATATGCCATGCATCTGCCCACTCCCCCAACCTGTCCAAGTCACCCTGCATTCTCATAGCATCCTGCTCACAGTTCACACTGCCACCCAGGTTTGTGTCATTAAAACTGATACAGAAAGATAATAAAGGAAAAAGATAGTAACTGAATTGGGAAAGAGATCAGAGCAAGGAAAATAATAATTTTTCTTTGGAAATAAATAATAACAAAATATCATCAAATGTTTTAATTGTTTATTGGCAATTTTCAACCTGAATTAACGATAAATTTAGTATTTAGTAATTTAGTATTGTTCACTTGTGTAGAAATTAACTGCAGATTTTACTTCGGAGTCACGTGAGTGACTACGTGATGACGTCTACGTGAATAGAAGCCCGTACAGCCGTTGGTGCGTCATGACGTCAGACGCTGGTGCAGTCGGGCGGTTGGAGCAGCAGCGCTCCTCCGAGCGGTAAGTGTAAACCGCGGGTTTTTCGAAGAGCTGGAGAATTCGGCGGGTGCAGCAGCATATAAGGAGCGAAGGAGATGGGCGACGTTGCGGGTCGAGACCCTTCTTCATACCTCACCCTCGATTCTCCAGCATTTGCAGTTCTTCGTTAAGTTTAAGAGGTAAGGTTTTTTTTAAAAAATGTTACCGCATGTTTAATTTCTGCGACGGTTTGGGTAGAGAATGTTGCAGAAAGGGAAGAAGGTGTCGGCGAGGCGCTCCGGGGGTAGAAAGGAAAAGTGGCAGGAGAGTGTTGAGGATGGAGGCCCGTCTGGTACACCTGGTCCGGTGCTGGCTACACAGCCAGTGGTTGCGGACCCACTGCCGGGGGGCAGTGGAGGCTTGTCAGTAGGGCGGAAGGCCACTGGCAAGTCTCTGTGGCCCGTAAATGAGTCGGGCCTGGAGGTTATACCCTCCATAGGAGAGTCCGTTTGCTCACGGCTCTCCCACGTCGAGATTCTATTTCAAAAGAATGCTCGACAGGGACCAGCTCCGTGGGGAGGAGTGGTGCCCAAGCCAGGCTGATGGAGAGCTTGTGCTAGCAGCACCTGTTTCAGGGCTGCAGAACTATCCTGCCTGTGAGGAGGATGTTCCAGCTCCGTGAGGAGGAGTGGTGCCCAAGCCAGGCTGATGGAGAGCTTGTGCTAGCAGCACCTGTTTCAGGGCTGCAGAACTATCCTGCCTGTGAGGAGGATGTTCTATCAGGGCAGTTTGCTGACACTGTTTCTATGCTGGGGGAGAGCAGTAAAGGTGTTCGGTTGGAGGTAATTCCGAACATTGCTGGGAAGTTTGCTGAGTGTAGAGGCAGGAAAGGCGATTGATGTAGAATTGGCCGAAGCCATTCAGTATATGCTCTCCCATCAGTTACAGGAGCTAGCTATGGAGGACGTAGCAAAGAACTATAAAGCTCCTGTTAATTGTGATCTCCTGAAGGTACCGGTGGTTAATCACCAAATTTGCATAGATGGGTTTGCCTGCTAGGGCCCAGGAGATGAAGTTTTAAAAAAGTGCTTAAAATGTTGTCAGCAGGTATTACAGCTGTGGTGTAAGTTATTGATACAAATGATATGGTTGAAGCACACCAGGATGAACTGGCATTCCTTTGTAATGCATTTTGAAAGGGTGAAAAAATGGATTTTACTATAAGGACAGTCTACCTAGCCAACATTTTCCTAGTCGTAAACTTATTTTCAGATGAGGAAAATGTGCTTATTCAAGCAGATTCAGTTGTTACATAAGAAGGGGTAATTGAGCCTTCTGTATATCAAAGTCAACAATTTCTGTCAAGTATATTTCCCAGATCTAAAAAGACTGGGGAATGTAGAATTATTCTGGATTTATCCAATTTGAACAAATTTGTTTGTTATAGGCATTTCAAAATGGAGACCTTAACCACGGGCAAACATCTAGTGTCCAAAGGGTATTATATGGCAACCATTGATTCAAGAATGCGTATTACGCAGTGTCTATTCATGGTGATGATAGAAGATATTTGAAATTTATTTGGATGACTGAGCTGTGGCAATTCAGGACATTGCCGAATGGATTAACTTCAGCTCTTAGATTATTTACTAAATTGGTAAAACCTGTGTTAGCTTTACTTAGAGCTCAGGGGCATGTGGTAATGGCCTATTTAGATGATATTCTGATTGTTGGAAAGACTCATGCTGAAACTCAATCATCAGTTTCAGTTGTTAAAATCACTTTTGAACAAATGGGATTTGTTATTCACCCAGATAAATCTAAATTATCACCAGTCCAAATTATTGATATCTGGGATTTACCATTAATTCCAATCACATGTTGGTAACTTTGCCCAGGGATAAATTGAATCAGTTAATTGAGGACTGTGTTAATCTCGTTGGAGAATAACGGCCTTCGATTAGACAAGTACCCAGCTTTATTGGGAAGTTGTTGCAGCCTTTCCAGCTGTGCAGTATGGTCCTCTGCATTATCAACAATTACAACTATCAAAGGAACAGGCACTGAGAATACAAAGGGGCCATTTTTGATAGGCCTATGCCGTTGTCAGCTGGGGCGATTGCTGACATACAATGGTGGATAGTACATGTTTCAAAAAATTTAAGGAAGGTTTTGGTGGAATCACCGTCACTGATATTACAGACTGATGTAAGTGCACTGGGTTGGGGTGCAACAGATATGTCTTCTAGTTGTGGAGGCAGATGGAATGTGGATGAGACATCGCTTCCTCAATTAAGAGGGATTAATTATTTAGAGTTGTTGGGCACCTGGTATGGGCTCAAAGCTTACAAGGAGGGATCTGCATGTGCAGGTCAGATTGACAACACCACAGCAGTGGCATATGTAAACCACATGGGTGGAGTTAAGTCACAGTCTTGTGATAGACTGGCTAACCAGATTTGGAGCTGGTGTATTGACCAAAATATCTGGCTTTCAGCACTTTATTTGCCAGGGAGAGGTCACGTCAGGTTAATGACAACATTGAATGGATGTTAAATCAGGATGTATTTAACCAAATGATTGATCAATATGCATTGCCAGATATTGACTTGTTTGCATCTCGATTAAATCATCAGTTACCTAGATATGTTTCATGGTAACCAGATCCTGGGGCAGTAGCAGTGGATGCATTTTCGCTGCATTGGGGAGGAATGTTTGTGTATGTATTTCCTCCATTCTGTCCCATCAGCAGATGTTTTGCAAAAGATCAAGGAAGACTCTGCTTCAGGGGGTATTGGTAGTGTCAGGTTGGCCTACACGGGCATGGTTTCCCGTTGTATTACAAATGGCTAGGGAGCCTTACATGCTTATGCCCAAGAATAAAAATCTACTGGTAAATCCAGTCACTGGGGATCAACATCCTTTATAGGATCGTATTGATCTGTTAATTTGCAGATTTTAAGGAGGCCATACCTGGGGAGAGGACTGTCTCATCGAACTGTGGATGTTCTCACGTCGGCCTGCAGGGATAGTACACAGCAGCAATATATCACCTATATAAGGAAGTGGGAGAAATTCTGCCTACAGCAGGATATTGTATATCACACTGCAGGGATCACGGATGTATTGGAGTTGTCAACTCTTTATTTGACCAAAAAATTAAGTTACAGTGCGATTAATTCAGCCAGAAGTGCTCTGTCTTATTTATCTATGAATGCAGAATTGCATACAGTAGGGACACATCCGTTAGTTTCACAATTCATGAAGGGAGCTTTTTCAATTTTAATCCTCCTAAACCCAGGTATGCCGGTATTTGGAATTTGAGTGAGGTTTTTATGGCTCGTCGCCAGTGGGCTCCTGTTACAAAGCCTATCAGTAGCCAAATTATCTATGAAGGTGGTCATGCTTCTGGTGTTGGTTTCAGCCCAACGTGTACAAACATTGCAAAAGCTACGGCTAGATAGAATGCATGTGTCGGCTGATGCCATTATATTTTATGTCTATGATTCTCTTAAACATAATAAAAGAGGCATGACAGGATGTAAGATTGTGTTTTCAGCATACCCCGCAGATGATCGCTTCTGTATTGTCTCACATTTATCTCGTTACATTGAGATTACTAAACCTCTGAGAGGAACAGAGTTGGCTTTGTTTATTAGTCACAAAAAACCACACAGTAAGGTGTCGGTGCAAACGATTTCAAGGTCCTCGCGGCCGCAGGATGGTCCAGTGAGCTAACTTTTCAGAGGTTTTATCACAAGCCGATTTCAAGGCTCGGGGTGTTTGCTGATTCTGGTGTCAGTACTGTTATATTTTTCCCCTGAGTTAGAGGGGTTTGTTATGATTTGTTTGTAAATAAACTGTTATTTCATTTAACAAATGTATTACTGATGCATGATTGATTGTTAACGACTTTTGAGTCAATCCAGGCAGTGTGAACGTCGGATATGAGTCTGCGGCGTGAATTCACAGTGCTTTGAAGTCTTCACGTAGTCACTCACGTGACTCCGAAGTAAAATAGTAAGATTAAACGAGAACTTACCAGTTTGAAGTTTGATCTTTATTTTATGAGGAGTCGAGTTGAGGGACTACGTGCTCTCCGCTCCCACCCTCATAGATCTCATCTGGTAGTTCTAGTTTTATCATCTTACCGTTATACTTCGGTCATTGTTAGCTGTGAATTCATTCCGCTGCTTTGAAGATTGACGCACCAACGGCTGTACGGGCTTCTATTCACGTAGACGTCATCACGTAGTCCCTCAACTCGACTCCTCATAAAATAAAGATCAAACTTCAAACTGGTAAGTTCTCGTTTAATCTTACTATTCTGGTTTACACCGAAGATAGACATATAATGCTGGAGTAACTAAGCGGGTCTGGCAGTATCTCTGGAGAAAAGGAATAGGTGATGTTTTGGGTCGAGATCTTTCTTCAGATTTCAAGAAGGGTCTCAACCCGAGTTGGCACCTATTCCCTTTCTCCCAGTATTGTTGACTTTCTGAGAGTGTGAGATTCTTTAGGAGTCACATACAACTGTCAACATTTATTTTAACACAACTTTGGAATTAAACTGATTTACGGATTGGGTGATGGGTGGCGAGAGAATGAAGTAGGTATATCAACACTTTTTTTAATCTTTCTTTTTTCCGTTTTTGTCTTTTTATTTCTTTAAGTTTTTTCTTACTCACTCTTTGACTACACACATTTGGTAGTTTAGGGGTTCTATTCTTATTCACTTTGTCTTCCACTTTCTTTATTTCTTGCTTTTCCTCTCTTTTTCTATTTCATCTTTGCTAAAATTAAAATGGAAGCTGTACAATATGACATAGAAGCATGTACTATGTCATATGCTGCGGTTTATACTTTTGTACTCTGCTTCTAATAAAAATATAAAAATAAATAAGATAAATAAATAAAAACATTTATTTTATCAGCCAATTCTGGTGAATGATCATTGGCTTGAAACGTCACCAATTCCTTTTCTCCAGAGATGCCACCTGACCACTGAGTTACTACAGCATTTTGTGTCTACCTGAAACTGTAACCCTGTTTCTCTGTCTATAGATAATTCTTAACCCAGTGCATGATTCCATCATATTCCATTTTAATCCAAGATATTTGTCATTCACAGTATTTTTTATGTTGTATTATACATTTTTTATATAATTAGAAAGATATTTACACTGTTAATTACCAAATTTATCTTTGCATTGAGCTAATAGAGCAATCACTGTGCTAATGCAGCAAATTCTTGAAAATTGCACCAATAATGTCTTCCATCATTCAGATGACATCAGGATGCATCTTGCGGTAGTTATGACTGGAACCACCAGCTTTTATCCTTTGTAATTGAAGTTTGGCCTGAACATGATTACTCTTGCTGTGAGTCAATGGGGATTATAGAACCAAAAATTGGGAAACAAAGGAGAAGTTATATTTTAATTCCTATTCTTTAAAGGTTTCAATTATTTATGACTGCGTTCAACATAATATTTTGCAACTGCAACTTTTATTATTTTATTTAACTGCTGCAAGATTAAAAATTAAAAGAATCACAATATTAGATATTGTTAAATATATTAACACTATTTGCAGATTTTACAGTTGGCAAAAACCCCATCCCAGCTTTACCAGCTGTCAAATACATTTTCTGGGAGGAAGGCTCCCAACGATGTCATCTGAGGCTCAGCTGCTGCCTGTACATATTCCTGGATTTCAGTAAGAATGGTCTTCTCTCTTTGAATCAGATAAGTAGTGTTTAGTTTAGTTCAGTTTAGTTTATTATCATCACGTGTACATAGAGGTATTAGTTTTGCATTTCTCTTTATGTGCTGCCATTATCTAAAGTGAATGCTTTGATTTAGAGTTGTCAAGCAGACTCATTGGTGTCTACCAACTAATCTCTCACTCCCCGTGAGAGATTCTTTAAAGGTCATTTGATATGTGTCTTCCACAAACTGTTGATTTAAAACAAAAATGTGTTTGATTACGCATTTAAATTGGTTTCCCAATCTTGAAGGATGACGTGCAACCCAAGGGAAAAATCCAGAGACTACACCTAGAGTGAAATTCAACTCCATTGGTTACTGCAGAGACATGGTGGGACTGGAGAGGGAAGAGGATGTCTGTGCAATTATATTATCACCTCCGTTTGAGTGTGAGATTTACGCAGCATCAGCCACCGTATATGATGGATATTCACTACTCATTCCCAAACAACTTATTGTTGATCTCAGTTTTAGTATAACAACAGAAGCTGACCTAGTTAGGAAAGGCTTATTTTGGAGTAAGATAAAACATTGACAATTCCACTCTGACTACAATCTTGGCATTATCAAGGGAAGCAATACTAACAATGATGACTTTAAGATTATGACCTTCATTATTAAGGCCCACATTGAATGAATCAACTTCGCCTGGTCAATGTAACCATCGCATAGAGATGATGTAAACTATTAAACAAGCAGCATGACTGTTTGAGGACAAGAGGATGGTCACGGGTTATCACATACAATTTGTCTGCAATGCTTTAGTATGTTTTCCTAGCATTTGCCAGTGTTGTACCTACAATTTGGAAATCTTTTGTAAATTCTAATCTTCGTAGAAACTATTCCTCCAAATTAAACATGTTTTATTTTAAAATATAACTATATTTAAACTGCTTTGTTAGATAGAAGCAGCTCCTTCTTGGTTGCGAGACCACTCAAAATAACGATTACTGCCAGCTACACCTATTCAGAAAAGATGATAAGATTGTGAAGTAAATTAGGCTTTGAAATATAGATTTCACAATAAGTGAGGGTGCTAGTACATAACATACTTATAACATATAGGAATTGGTGTCTTGAGTTAAGTGTAGGTCTCTGGAAAGAGCACACTCAATATCATCACAAACAGAGACTCCACACTGAAACTGCAGAGGAGAAATACTTTTAACTGCATTTGGGTTTTTCACAGGCTTAAATTAGGCACAATACATCACAATTTTTGGATGCGAGATCCTACTTTCAATTTGGATTTCAGTCAAGGCTACCAAAATTATACATTTATTGTTTTGGGATGCTTTATGAATATTCTTTTCACCAATTACTAAAATGCACAGAAAGTTCCAACACTCCATCATCAGTATTCAAGCACCAAACTATATTTTGTCTAAAACTGTTTATTTTAATTATGGTTCAAACAACGGTCCTTAAAACGATTGCTGGTGATTACTAGAAAGCACGGTAAGTCCTTTAGAGAACACGAGATGGAGGGAGAGAAGGACAGAAAGGGAGAGAGAAGGGGAGAGAGAAGGGGAGAGAGAAGGGGAGAGAACGGGGGGAGAAGCAGTGGAGACAGTTTTAAGAAGTGTAATAAAGTTAGCGGGCATTTTACCTTCCGGCGGATCTTCTAGGTCCTGAAAACTAAAGAAGATTTCTTTGCTGAAAACTCCAATGAGCCAATATGAATGGCCGGTGAGTGAAGGCCTTCGACTGGCTGTAAGTAAATAGTGACCCTACTCCACTGGCTTCGACGAAACGGCAACCTATTTTTAGTCTAGGCCGGTTTTGTTTTTTATGAAATAATTGCAGGAACATAGAAGAAGCATCGACTACGTGGAAACCACTTTCCACCAATAGGGAGAGTGACCGGAACCTCCGGGAATCTCATGGAAACCTTGAGTGGGGCACAAGGACTCCAGAGATTTCCGTTCAGGTTTCCTAAGTGGGAAGATCCGCCGGAAGGTAAAATGCGCGCTAACTTTATTAAACTTATTAAAACTGTTTCCACTACTTCTCCCCCTGTTCTCTCCCTTCTCTCCCCTTCTCTCCCCTTCTCTCTCCCCTTCTCTCTCCCCTTCTCTCCCTCCCTCCTGCACTCTCTAAAGGACTTACCGTGCTCTGTGGCAGCCGTTTACTTTCCTCTTTATCGCGTAGAAAGTGCTCCTCTGCTGTCCCTGGCCCCCACCTTCACGATGTGTTTGTGTGTGTGTGCGCGGTCGGCAGCAAAGATCCTATAGGATCTTTGGTCAGTAGATGCAGCTCACGCTTCGGTCGAGGCTTTCCAGGCAAGTGACCAGAACCTCTGGTGACTTATGGAGAGTGACCCGCACCTCCGGGAACCTCTGGAAACCTCACAGAAACCTTGGGTGGGGCACACGGTCTCCAGAGGTTTCTGTTCAGGTTTCCTAAGTGGGACAGGGGCTATATGCCACTGTCCCACTTAGGAAACAACGGAAAATTTTGCGCCCCACCCAAGGTTTCCGTGCGGTTCCCGGAGGTTCCTGGAGGATTTTGTCAGGTTCCTGCAGGTTCCCGGAGGTTTTTTTCAATTTTTTGAAATAATCGACGGAACATAGAAGCGGAAACCACTTTCGACCATTAGGGAGACTGACAAAAACCTCTGGGAACCTCCGGGAACTGCACAGAAACCTTTTTGTCAGTCTCCCTAATGGTCAAAAGTGGTTTCTGTTTTAAAAACCGGTAATTTTTTAGTTGAAGCCGGTTGCGATGCTAGTTGAATGTGGTTGCCGGAGGACAAAAACCTCCGGGAACCGCACGGAAATTTGGGTGGGGCGCAGAGTCTCCAGAGGTCTCCGTTCAGGTTTCCTAAGTGGGACAGGTGCATAAGGCAGCAACTCTACCGCTGCACCACCGTTTTACTAAAATTCCCAATACAATTTGCTCAGTCTTTTCATGTTAAGAAATTTCATTTGATGCAATATTTTCCAGGAATTTACCCTATATGTAGGTCACATGAATGATTGTACTGCTATTCTTAATGTTTTGCCAAATGACCAAGTTTAGGAGATATCCAAGGTGATCTTTGAATGAATATCACCAGCCCATTACCAGGTGATAGCAACTCATAATTCAGGGAGTTTAGCTATCAATAACATGAACAGCCTCCATCGTTCTATTTTGAAATTATGATTTAATACTAAGTCATCACTGACACCTATTCCAGTCTGATATGTGTCATCAGAAACAATTATGCCCTAACAGACATTAATTTCAATGGCACAGTGCTTATCTGTGATTCATTATCATTTAAAATTGATTATAAAATGCAATCATGACCTAATAGTGGGTATACACCCCAATGCAGTTTTCGTTCAGGAGTTTCTTGGTATCTGTGCATGAATATGTTGATCATGCACAGGAGATATCAATAACGTACAAGGGTGAATTGCCAAATTTCATGTAAAATTGAATAATGATTATGCAATGGACATCGATTTAGACAATGTACAGAGACTAAGCCATGCCTCATTCCTATTTGAATACACTTGTGGCATTTTGCCCCATTGAATGATGGAATGTTTCAAATCATTTTTGCAATTATTTAACTGGCACCGTTATCCAACAGGGTGTATATAGCCATCCTGCTGGAAAGACTGTAGTTGGACAAGCACCATAAGCTCCATCCTTGGCACCTTACTTCAATTCTTGATCATGCTGGAGAGTACTGCCAAGGTGCCACTAGGACTTAAGTGGAAAAAGCTCATGGGTTCCACAAGATGATTTTCCAATGTTTAGATTGCTCATGGGGAACTTTCCTGTACTCTCCACAGAATTTGCAGGTTTTTTAAAAAATTGCTGAAACTTAGAAACTAAGAAACATAGAAAATAGGTGCAGGAGTAGGCCATTTGGCCCTTTGAGCCTTCACTGCCATTCAATATGATCATGGCTGATAATCCAACTCAGTATCCCATACCTGCCTTCTCTCCATACTCCCTGATCCCTGCAGCCACAAGGGCCACATCAAACTCACTCTTAAATATAGTCAATGAACTGGCCTCAACTACATTCTGTGGCAGAGAATTCCAGAGACTCACCACTCTCTGTGTGAAAAATGTTTTTCTCAACTCGGTCCGAAAAGATTTCCCCCTTATCCTTAAACTGTGACCCTTGTTCTGGACTTCCCCAACATCGGGAAAAATATTCCTGCATCTAGCCTGTCCAACCCCTTAAACATTTTGTGTTTCTATAAGATCCCCCTCAATCTTCTAAATTCTAGCGGGTACAAGCTGAGTCTATCCAGTCTTTCCTCATATGAAAGTCCTGACATCCCAGGAATCAGTCTGGTGAACCTTCTCTGTACTCCCTCTATGCCAAGAATTCCTTTCCTCAGATTTGCAGACCAAAACTGTACGCAATACTCCAGGTGTGGTCTCACCAAGACCCTGTACAACTGCAGTAGAACCTCCCTGCTCCTATACTCAAATCCTTTTGCTATGAATGCTAACATACCATTCGCTTTTTTGACTGCGTGCTGCACCTGCATGCCTACTTTCAATGACTAGTGTACCATGACACCCAGGTCATGTTGCATCCCCCCTTTTCCTAGTCGGCAACCATTCAGGTAATAGACTACTTTCCTGTTTTTACCACCAAAGTGAAACCTCACATTTATCCACATTATACTGCATCTGCCATGCATTTGCACACTCACCCAGCCTAACCAACTCACCTTGCAGCCTCCTAGCATCCTCCTCACAGCGAACACTGCCCCCCAGCTTCGTGTCATCCGCAAACTTGGGGATGTTGCATTCAATTCCCTCGCCTAAATCATTCATATATATTGTAAATAGCTGGGGTCCCAGCACTGAGCCTTGCGGTATGCCACTAGTCACTGCCTGTCATTCTGAAAAGTAAATTCCTGCTCTTTGCTTCCTTCTGCCAGCCAATACTCTATCCACATCATTACTGAACCCCCACTACCATGTGCTTTAAGTTTGTATAATAATCTCTTGTGGGACCTTGTTGAAAGCCTTCTGAAAGTACAGATATAACACTTCCACTGGTTCTCCCTTATCCACTCTACTAGTTACATCCTCGAAAAATTCTATAAGATTCGACAGACATGATTTACCTTTCATAAATCCATGCTGTCTTTGTCCAATGATTTCACCACAGTCCAAATGTGCTGCTAACCCATCTTTAATGACCGACTAGCAGTTTCCCCACTATTGATGTTAGACTAACTGATCTGTGATTCCCCGTTTTCTCTCTCCCTCCCTTTTTGAAAAGTGGGGTTACATTAGCTACCCTCCAATCCTCTGGAACTACTCCAGAATCTAAAGAGTTTTGAAAAAATTATCACTAATGCATCCACTATTCTGGGGCTACTCCCTTAAGTACTCTGGGATGCAGCATATCTGGTCCTGGGGATTTATCGGCCTTTAATCCATTCAATTTACCTACCACTTCCCGACTAACCTGAATTTCACTCAGTTCCTCCTTCTCATTTGACCCCCGGACCCCTGCTATTTCAGGCAGATTATTTATGTCTTCCTTAGTGAAGAAAGAACGAAAGTAGTTATTCAATTGGTCTCCCATGTCCTTGTTCCCCATGATCAATTCACTTGTTTCTGACTGCAAGGGACCTACATTTGTTTTAACCAATCTCTTTCTCTTCGCATATCTATAAAAACTTTTGCTGTCAGTTTTTATGTTCCCTGCCATTTTCCTTTCATAATCTATTTTCCCTTTCCTAAGTAAGCCCTTTGTCCTCCTCTGCTGGTCCCTGAATTTTCCGTCCTCTGGTCGGCTGCTTTTTCTGGCCAATTTGTATGCTTCATCTTTTGTTTTGATACTATCCCTGAATTCCCTTGTTATCCAAAGATGCACTACCTTCCCTGATTTATTCTTTTGACAAACTGGGATGAACAATTGTTGTTGTCTTTAAATGCCTTTGATTGCATATCTACCGTCAACCCTTTAAGAATCTATTGCGCAGTCTATCTTGGCCAATTCACATCTCATACCCTCAAAGTTACCTTTCTTTAAGTTCAGAACCCTTGTTTCTGTATTAACTGAGTCACTCTCCATCCTCTTGAAGAACAACCATATTATGGTCACTCTTGTCCAAGGGGCCATGCACAACAAGACTGCTAATTAACCCTTTCTCATTACTCAATACTCAGTCTAGAACAGCCTGGGCTCTCTCGTTGGTTCCTCTACATGTTGGTTTAGAAAAGTATCCCGCATACATTCCATGAAATCCTCTTCATCAGCACCCCTGCCAATTTGATTCCCCCAATCAATATGTAGATTGAAGTCACCCATTATAACTTTGTTGCACAGAACATTTAATCTTGCCATGATGAGAAAATAGTGCAAGAGAAAGAGGATCAACAGGTTGAAATTGCCACTGTACCACAGTGATGCTTTAATAGCTGCATCCAGTTAAATGGCAATATCATTAACTATTTCACCCGGCACCATTGTAGATCACCCAGGCTGCATCCGGCCTGTGAAGGGAATCAATCCGGCCCGCAGGATGATTTCCCCAATGCCAGTGCGGGCTGCAGCTGTCGCCGGTGCCGGATCAGGCTGCAGATGCCCCCGGTGCCGGGACATCCGGGATCCCCCCCCCCCCCCGAGCCACTGCTCATGCATGTGACCGCCTCCCTAATCAGCCAGCATTATGATGACTCCTTGACTGGCACCCAACCCGACCAATCGAACCGCAGATGCTGCGGGAGTATGGGGAGGGTAGGGAGTCTGAAAGTGGGAAGAGCCAGACAAATGGGCAGGCCATCATCCTGAGTGACTGACAGCAGGCAGGCCCACTTGGAGAGTGGGCCGCCCTCTGGGCAGTCAGCTGTGCCCAATGAGGAGGAAGGGGGCAGGTGCTGAGCAGGGTTAGGTTGTGCAGTGCGGAATGACAGGGTGCTGGGTTTGAATGCTGTGAGGAGAAAAAAAAAAACATTGGGCTGGTGCGGGCTGCGTGGTGGATACTTTTCTCTTTACACTGTGTGGAGCAGCATGGCGGAGGAGAGAGCTCAGCCGACTGCAAAGCGTGTCTGTTCCAGGCCCTTCCCAGTCTCACGTTCGTCCCAGAAACCCACACTGACTGGGAAAGGCCACAACCCACAGTCTCTCTTGGATGCCAGCGCAAAAATGGTGACGGAGAAGTAGACCTAACGAAACAGCAATTTGTTTTGTTAGGTCTACATTTGAGCCTGCTAATGTTCGATTTCAAATGGCTTTTTAATGTTTTTTCTTTTTTTTTCTTTTATTAGAAGCAATTGTACAAAGATAAAACATTTGTCATCTAGATTTATACAATTATTGTACAGCTTCATTTTTAAACTTATAACCTAAATTATAGAAATAAAAAAAAGAAAAGAAAGAGAAAGCAAGAAAGAAAAGAAGTAACAAGTGAAAAGATAGAGTAAAGGAGAACAAGAGTAAGTCTTCTAAACTACCAAAGCAGTGTAGCAGAAAGATAGAGGAATGGAGATATACCTTGCCCCCCCCCGCCTCACCCAACCTAGCATCGGATCTGGATTTTCCGCCAAGACAAGCCTAATGTTCTCCAAATGTAGTGTCTCGGACATATCTGTAATCCACATCGTCACTGAAGGGACTGGTGTCTTTTTCCAAAATTTATGTATTCATTTTTTCGCCGTGATTAGGCCATAGTTAAGGAAACATCTTTGAAATATCGTTAGCTTAGAACAGGCCTCTGACATACCTAATGTGATCAGTTTTATATCGGGGTCCAATTTAGTTTAAAGTATTTTGGAAAAGGTATCAAATATTCCCCTCCAGAAGTTTTGTAAATTTGTGCAGGAAGCAAAACAGTGGGTTATAGTGGGAGCAGTCGTAGAGTTGGAGGGAATGGGGTCTGAAGAAGGGTCTCGACCCGAAACGTCGCCTATCTCCTTCGCTCCTTAGATGCTGCTGCACCCGCTGAGTTTCTCCAGCTTTTTGTGTACCCAGTGGGTTATAGTCACTTCTTGGAGGAGACATTTATCACAATAGGAGAGACATTTGGGAAGTTCTTATTCAAATTTGACTCTGAGTAATAGAGTCTGCGCAGTATTTTAAATTGTATCAGGAAGTGCCAAACATTAAGAGAATAGTAATGTATATATAAAAGGCTTTCCTCCCAACTATCCTTTGAGATTGTTAAACCCAATTCGTCTTCCCATGCTCGACTAAATATTTCCGAAGATGGGATATGTACAGTTAAAAGGGTATTGTAAAAGTAGGTAATTAACTTACTTGTATCCGCCTTTCCATTCATGCATTCGTCTAATGTATCTGGGCCCATAGATTGACAGTCTTGCATGTGTGTTTTCACAAAGTCTCGGATTTGAAGATATCTAAAAAAATTACTAACTTTCAAATGATATTTCACCTGTAATTCTTGAAATGAGAGGAAGATCCCCTTCTCATAAAGATCTCCCAGCTTTTTAATTCCAAGGCTTTCCCATTGTACAAACACCTTATCTAAAGTAGACAGTTTAAACAAGGGATTGTTGGGGAATGGTAAGAGGAAAGAGAAATTTCTCAATTTGAGGGTTGATTTAAACTGTTTCCAAATTCGTAGGGTGCTAGGAATTATCATATTTTTCTCATACATTGATTTCTTCAGATGTATTGGAGAGAGAAGAATCACACCTATATTAAAAGGCAAACAATCTTCCCTCTCCATTTTTAATCAGTTTACTTGTTGACATGTATCATCTATCTAGTAAATTACATTTTTAATATTAGTTGCCCAGTAATAGAAAATAAAATTAGGGAGAGCCAGTCCACCGATTTCTTTAGGTTTGCATAAATGTCATTTATGAATTCTATGAGTTTTATAATCCCAGATAAAGTTTGTAATCCCAGATAAAGTTTTCAGGGAGGCAAATCGGTATTGATGGAAATAGGTAAAGGAGTCGTGGAAGGAAAAGTAGAATAAATTTATTGCATTTATTCTACCTATAAGGGAAATCAGAAGTGTTTTCCAAAATGGAATAAGGGCATTTAATTTAGTGATTAAAGGTGGAAAATTTGCTTGAAATAAAGAGGTATATTTTCTAGTCACATAAGCTCCAAATTATTTACATTTTTCAGTGGCAATTCTAAAGGGGAATTTTAGGAGATGTGAAGGTTTTATATCTTGAGGTTTTATTTATTCTATACCCTGAGAAGGAACATAATTGTTCTATAAGGTTTAGTATATTTGGAATACTGACTTGGGAGTTGGTAATATATAAAAGGACATCATCTGTATATAACAAAATCTTATTATTAGTATGTTTAGTGTTATAGCTATGAATGCGCGGATGTACTCTTATAATTTCAGCAAAGGGTTCTATAGAAGAACCCTTTGCTGAAATTATAACACAGGCAAATAACATTGGTGATGAAGCACATCCTTGTCTATTGCCCTGAATAATTGGAATTTAGGTGACAGAGTTTGATTAGTCAGTATTCTGGCAGCCGGATTGTTATGTAATAAATTTATCCATAAAATAACATTTTCTCCTAGTTGGAATTTTTGCAATACTGTGAAGAGATATTCCCATTTACTTGGTCAAATGCTTTTTCTGCGTCTAAAGAAATAATTGATAAGTGTTTGTTTATCATTTTGTGTGAATACGTTATATGAAACAAACATCTCAAGTTATTGAATGAATGTCTCTTAGGTATGAACCCAGTTTGGTCAGAGTATATTAGTTTACTTAGTCTTCTTGCCAGAGTTTTAGCTAATATTTTCTGATCTGTATTTAGATGAGCTATTGCTCTATATGATCCTGGCTCTTCAAGATCTTTATCTTTTTTGGGTATCAATATAAAGGTTGATTCGGCTAAAGTCTGTGGTAACGTCTGTCCTTTAAATGCGCATATATAAAGGGCTCGTAAACGTGGGGAAATTAATTCATGACATTTTTTATAGAATTCATTACTGAACCCATCTGAACCCGGTGTTTTGCTATTATTCAGTAATTTAATAATCTCTTCCATATATGTTACTGTAATCTCCGCTCCTAATTCTTCTCGTTCCACTTCATTGAGTGATGGAAGGTTGCAATTGTCAAGAAAGTTTTTAATCTGTATATTTCAACTGAGGTTTTAGATATGTATAAATGTTGATAGAATTTTGAAAATCTTTCATTGATATCTTTAGGGAGTGTAAGCAGTTTACCTTTTTCTGATCTAATTTTTTAATGGTGTGATCTTTTTCCATTTTTCTCAGCTGACGTGCCAGAAGTTTATGTGGTTTATCACCAAATTCTATTATTTTTTGCTTAGTATCTTGAAATAACTTAACTTTTGTGGAGAGAATTTGATTTAACTTGAATTTTAATGCTGCTATCTTATTATGTTTAACAGTAGATGGATCGGTGGCATTTTCAAAATCAAGCTGTTTAATCTGTTTTTCTAATTCCAATTGCTCCGATCTGTTTTTTAAATTTTGATAATCTTGATATGAAATAATAGAACCTCTAATAAAGGCCTTAAATGATTCCCATTATAAAGAGACCGAAATACCAGATGTGTCATTTGTCTCATAAAATAGTTCCATCTGTTGCTTCAGATAATCACATCAAGCTGGGTCAGTTAATATTTGTGGATTGAGTTTCCAGAACATGTTTTTATTATGCATTCCTTCTAGTTTTAAGGAGAATATTAATGGATAGTGATCAGAAATTATGTTATTATGATATTTGGGATTGATTGTAAAAGGGATCAAATTTGCGTCCACCAGAAATTAATCAATATATGTATATGCTTTGTGAAAGCCTGAATAAAAATAATATTCTCTTCTGGATGGATTAGCGATCCTCCATACATCGGTTATGTTTTTTTTTAATGTAAGTGTTTAGAAGTTCGCTGGATTTTGATTTTGTATTGTATCTCCTTTGCTGTGAAGATTTATCCAGATATGGGTCCAGTACACAATTGAAGTCTCCTCCAATTTTCAGATTTTGCTGGGTGGAGATTATGGTGATTATTTTATTTTTTTAAATTGTGGGTTGTAAAAAATAGGGGCGTAGATATTCACCACAGTAAGTGGGATTGTGTATAACTCTCCAGATACTATAATGTACCTATCTTCCTTATCGGCTTTGTGTTTGAATGGTATACCTTTACGAATTATTATTGCAGTATCTCTAGCTTTAGAAAGAAAAGTAGAATTATATAACTGACAAATCCAGTTAGCCTTAAGCCTGTTATGAGCTCCATCTTTAAGAGGCATCTCCTGTAAAAATATTATATCAGTATTAATAGATTTTAGATGGGCAAAAACCTTCCCCTTTTAATTGGCTCATTAATGCCCCTAACATTTCAACTACAAAAAGTAATTCCTCCAGTTTTCCGAGAGGGATCGTCTTGCATTAAAGCTTACATGGTTTCCCTTGTTTCAAACGGAGTAACACAATATTTAAAATAAGACTTTTAGTTGCTGGGTGGGTGAGCCCAATTCCAATCCCCTGCGGGTATCTCCCAGGAAAAAGTGCCTTAAGAGAGATGAAGAATGCAGTAGAAAAGTTAAAAAGTGAAAAAGAACAACAAAAATTACAGCACATAGACATGTGCTGGTGCATACCACCCCCTGGTGCAATAATTATTGTAAAATTCCGTAGATGTTAATTTCAATTAGCTCCGCTCCTTACAGAATTAAAAAAAAGGACTGAACAGAAGAGAATAGAAAAAAAGGTCAGTATATAAATTTGTCTAGAGAGCCACATTTCCAAAAGATTAGATATCATTTTATACAGTGAATACTAGGTGAATATTTGGTAATTAGATTAATATATAGGACTTATTAACTAGCTTACTGAAATTGATATGTCAAATTAATAGCCGATTCAAAGTAGGTAGACTTAAAGCAATTTGTTACTACCACCAGCAGTTGCATAGACAGAGCGAGTACTCTCTCTCCTACCCTATCAAACACCCTTCAGCTCCCCGGCAGCTTCTCCACATGTTCCAATACAATCGCTAAACTTCCCCACATCTTGCCGCAACTTACTCAGTACCTATCAACACTTACATGACCCTCTCTCTCTATTAACCTCTGCCCTCTCTCTGGGCCTCCTGCCTTCTCCGGTCACTGCTTGACTCCCCTATCTTTCCATGACTTCCTAACTAATTCTCACTAATTCTCCCTTTCGATGGCACTCCATAACTCTCCCCGGCACACTCTTTCTACCTCTACCCCTAAGTCTCTACTGCACTAACCCGATCACACACTTTCTCTACCGTATTCTCTCTTGCTATGTCATGCAAACTGTCAGGAGGTCGAAGCATCTTTTTATTGGGCGATTTGTAATCGCCTTCTGAATATGAACAGACTATATAAACGTGACGTGAATTTGGTAACTCTCAGAATTAAATGTTAGATATTAAATTAATATACATGACTTAATGCTTGATTTATTTCTATTAGTATGTTAGTATGTTAGATAAGCTGTTAAAAACTTCAGATTGTTGACAAGGCTGTGGTGTAAAGGGAGAGAGTAATCTCTCACTTTCCCTCCCTCCCCCTCAGCCTCACTACAGCTCCCCAAGTTTTCACATGCATTCCATTTCTATCTCTAAACTTCACCCAGACTTAGCAACCCTTATTCTATAATATCTGCCCTTATAAGAGCATTTTAGGTTTAAAACCTGTATAAATGCATATAGTAAAAAATAATTACACGCCCTTTGTAAACCCTTATAACTTAATGACCCCTCTATAAATGAATACAGAAAGAATGACTTAAACACACAGTATAACTGGGTAAATAAGATATAGTCCTCTTACATGGCCTCGTAAAGTAAGCACAATGTACCTTCATGACAAAGATATGCAAAAATGTTACTTATCCTACTTATCCTTTGCAGTATCTTGCACAAACGTAAATGCTTCCTCAGGATCGGTGAAGAAGCAATCAATCCCTGTATATGTGACCCTGAGTTTGGCTGGGTACATTAGGCCGTATCTGAGATCTTGTATGTCTCTCAGAATGACTCTCGACTTGGTGAAGAGTGCTCTTTTCTTAACAACTTTGACTGGATAGTCTCTGAAGATTTGTATGTTGGGTTAAGGGTGTTATTATTAAGTGTTATAATTATTAAGGGTGTGGCTCCCAAATCAATCTTAGCCAAAATAACATTGTTTTTTCTCTCTTTCATCACAACTTTCTTGTAGCCTACGACTGTAAGTTAATACTAATCATATAAGTAATGCTTGCTAGGCAATCTTCAGCATAAGAAGCTAAATTCGTAAAGTGAAACACTTTGTAGTTATAGCAGAGACTGGGATACATGAGAGCAGGTTGAAAAAATGAAGGCGACGAAAGCTGTGGGTGCATTTCCTCTTTGTGGTTTGTTTCATCACATTTTCTATGCTCAGATTTCTTCGAAACTGAGGTCTATTGGTTCAGTGTCATCAGCCTCCATATGAACATGGCATTTACTAACTCTCGCAGCTCTACATCCAAAGTAATGATTGCTCCCATCACCCTGACCATTAACCACACTGTCACATGCTGACCCTCTTCCAGGCATTCTAATGTCAAGTTCTGTAACTGGAATTCCTTCATACAACTATGGCGATTTGAACCACTGGCAAACAAAAATAGATGCATTGCAGCAAATATGTTGGCTATGTAAAAATTATTAGCTCAATGGTACCTTTGTGCCTTTGAGTGCTATGGTTATCTTTGTCTTTCTCCTCACCCCACCCACCCTCAAGTCATCATACATTAAGCTTTTTTTTGTAGAATTTATTGCCTGTAAATCTGCCAAACTTTCTCTCAGCTTTGACTTCAGTGCATTGGTCAGTGCTGACACCTTTGCAAACAAACCTTTGTTGTTATTTGTGCAGTGCTTGTTGTACAGACTAAAACTAATAATGAGTACTGTTGGGTGAGTAAAGCCTTTTCTTCCTGATCTCCTGCCTGCAATTAAACTGGCCCAGACTGCACCAATACTTTTGCAAAATATGTTACAGATAATTCACTGGCCAAAAACATCAAATACTTTACTGTCACTGGTGAAAGATGGCTATGTTCAATGGGAAGGTTACATCAATTCAGCAAGCTGTTAACTGTTTACCTGATAAATTATGATGATTTTTCTTTGTCTTTTTTTTTAACATTCTTGGTGTTTTTCTTTCCTTCTATGCCAAGAGCACTATAACTGAGTAGCAGAGGTACCAACAAGAGGGGTACAAGTATTTATCTTATCTTTCCTTTGTTGCAGCTCATTCAAAAGCAAATTGCTGATAAGCAAGGATTACTTCAATGAATGTGGTGAATTTTATGTTAAGAATATGATTGTCCTGCTTTGGCATGTCATACATGTGACATGTTTGTTTGAATATTGAAATGGAAGTAAACGTAAAGCTTGAGGAATACAGATATTCTATGGACTTTCTGGCTGTTTCCTGCAAACCTGACCATGTATGGGAGGTTATTACCGTAACTCTTTGTGTGGTATTGTGACCAACATATCAAGTCCTTAGTATATATATTCCCCATCATGTACATGTGTAGGAAAGAACTGCAGATGCTGGTTTAAACCGAAGATGGACACACAAAGCTGGAGCAACTCAGCATCTTTGGATAGAAGGAATGGGTGATGTTTCGGGTCGATACCCTTCTTCAGACTGAAAGTCACGGGAAAAGGAAATGTGTACAGTTTGTACATAGCGAATTTCCAGCTATAGTGGATTCAGTTAACTACTTTCTCTTATAAGCAGTGCAGTTGTAGATGGGTGGTTTTAACAGGTTGTGTGGAAGTGCTGAAATTACACATACTTTGTGCAGTAACTGGATCGGTCCATGTCAGCATGGATTTACGAAAGGAAAATCATGCTTGACTAATCGTCTGGAAATTTTTGAGGATGTAACTAGGAAAATAGACAAGGGAGAGCAGTGGATGCAGTGTACCTGGATTTTCAGAAAGCATTTGATAAGGTCCCACATAGGAGATTAGTAGACAAAATTAGAGCACATGGTATTGGGGGTAGAGTGTTGACATGCATAGAACATTGGTTGGCAGACAGGAAACAAAGAGTAGGGGTTAACGTGTCCCTTTCAGAATGGCAGGCAGTGACCAGTGGGGTATCCCAAGGCTCGGTGCCGGGACCACAGCTATTTACAATACACATCAATGATTTAGGTGAAGGGATACAAAGTAACATTAGCAAATTTACAGATGACACAACGTGTGCAGTGTGAACTGTGAGGAGGATGCTATGAGAATGCACGGTGACTTGGACAGGTTGGGTGAGTGGGCAGATGCATGGCAGATGCAGTTTATTGTGGATACATGAGGTTATCCACTTTGGTAGCAAAAACAGGAAGGCAGATTATTATCTAAATGGTGTCAAGTTTGGAAAAGGGGAAGTACAACAGGATCTGGGGGTCCTTGTTCATCAGTCAATGAAAGTAAGCCATGCAGGTACAGCTGTCAGTGAAGAAAGCAAATGGCATTTTGCCCTTCATAACAAGAGGAGTTGAGTATAGGAGCAAAGAGGTCCTTCTGCAGTTGTACAGGATCTTATTGAGACTACACCTGGAGTATTGTGTGCAGTTTAGGTCTCCAAATTTGAAGAAGGACATTCTTGCTATTGAGGAAGTGCAGCAAAGGTTTACAAGGTTAATTCCTGGGATGGCGAGACTGTCATATGCTGAGAGAATGGAGCAGCTGGGCTTGTATACTCTCGAATTTAGAAGAATGAGAGGGGCTCTTATTGAAACATGTAAGATTATTAAGGGTTTGGACACGCTAGAAGCAGAAAACATGTTCCCGATGTTGGGGGAGTCCAGAACTAGGGGCCACAGTTTAAGAATAAGGGGTAAGCCATTAAAATGGAGGTGAGGAAACACCTTTTCTTGCAGAGAGTTGTGAGTCTGTGGAGTTCACTGCCTCAGCGAGTGTTGGAGACCGGTTCTCTGGATACTTTAAAGCGAGAGCTAGATAGGGGTCTTAAACATAGCGGAGTCAGGGGATATGGGGACAAGGCATGAATGGGGTACTGATTGTGGATGATCTGCCATGATCACATTAAATGGCGGTACTGGCTCAAAGGGCCGAATGGCTTACTCCTGCATCTGTCTATTGTCTATTGTCTATTCTCTATTGTCTAAATTAAAAATGCACCAGAAGCACGCACAAACGTTTTGCACTGACCACACCAATACATACTGGGTCGCCAGTACTACATAGAAACATAGAAAATAGGTGCAGGAGGAGGCCATTCAGCCCTTCGAGCCAGCACCGCCATTCATTGTGATCATGGTAGATCGTTCCCTATCGTTCCCGTGCCTGCCTTCTCCCCATATCCCTTGACTCCACTAGCGCCTAGAGCTATATCTAATTCTCTCTTAAATCCATCCAGTGATTTGACCTCCACTGCCCTCTGTGGCAGGGAATTCCATAAATTCACAACTCTCAGGGTGAGAATGTTTTTTCTCAGCTCAGTCTTAAATGACCTCCCCTTTATTCTAAGACTGTGGTCCCTGGTCTGGAATCGCCCAACACTGGGAACATTTTTCCTGCATCTAGCTTGTCCAGTCCTTTTATAATTGTATATGTTTCTATAAGATCCCCCCTCACCGTTCTAAACTCCAGTGAATAAAGCGTAGTCTTTCAAATCTTTCCTGATATGACAATCCCGCCATCCCTGGGATCAATCTCGTGAACCTACGCTGCACTGCCTCAATCACAAGGATGTCCTTCCTCAAATTAGGAGACCAAAACTGTACACAATACTCCAGATGTGGTCTCACCAGAGCCCTATACAACTGCAGAAGAACCTCTTTACTTCTAAACTGAAATCCTCTTGTTATGAAGGCCAACATTCCATTAGCTTTCTTCACTGCCTGCTGTACCTGCACGCCAACTTTCATTGACCGGTGTACAAGGAAATCCAGGTCTTGCTGTACCTCCCCCTTACCTAACCTAAACCCATTGAGATAATAACCTGCCCCCTTGTTTTTGCCGCCAAAGTGGATAACCTCACATTTATCTATATTATACGGCATCTGCCATGCAACTGCCCACTCACTCAACCTGTCCAGGTCACCCTGCAACCTCGTAACATCCTCTTCACAGTTCATGCTGCCACCCAGCTTTATGTCATCCACAAACTTGCTAGTGTTGCTCCGAATTCCCTCTTCCATATCATTAATATATATGGTAAACAGTTGCGGCCCCAACACTGATCCTTGTAGCACTCCACTCGCTACTGCCTGCCATTTTGAAAAGGAGCCGTTCACTCCTGCTTCTTTGCTTCCGGTCTGCCAACCAATTTTCTATCCATGTCAACACCCTACCCCCAATACCATGTGCTTTAATTTTAGTCACCAGTCTGCATCCACTTGCACCCCTTCATCCATTTTACTTGTCACATCCTCAAAAATTTCCAGAAGATTAGTATGATTTTCCTTTCATAAATCCATGTTGACTTGGACTAATCATTTTACAGCTATCCAGATGCCCCATTATTACTTCTTTAGTAAATTGACTCCAGCTTCTTTCCCACCACCGAAGTCAGGCTAACTACTCTGTAATTCCACAATTTCTCTCTCGCTCCTTTCTTGAAAAGTGGGATAACATTAGCCATCCTCCAATCCACTGGAACTGATCCTGAATCTATTGAACAATGGAAAATGATCACCAATGCATCCACTATTTCTAGAGCCACCTCCCTGAGGACCCTGGGATTCAGACCATCAGGCCCAGGGGATTTATCATCCTTCAGTCCCATTGAAGTCCTTCAGTCTCATTGGGATTTATCATCCTTCAGTCCCATTAGCCTACCCAATACTATTTCTCACCTAATGAAAATTTATTTCAGTTCCTCTACGCCCTTAGATCCTCTGTCCTCCAGTACATCTGGGAGATTATTTGTGTCTTCCTTAGTGAAGACAGATCCGAAGTACCTATTCAACTCTTTTGCCATTTCCCTTGTTGCCCATAATAATTTCACCCATGTCTACCTTCAATGGACCCACATTTGACTTTGCTGCTCTTTTTCCCTTAAAATATCTAAAGAAGCTTTTACTGTCTTTCTTTATATTCCTGGCCAGCTTCCCCTCGTACTTCATGTTTTCAGCCCGTATTGCCCGTTTTATTTCCTTCTGCTGTCCTATGAAAGTTTCCCAATCCTCTGGCTTCCGACTACTCTTTGCTGTGTTATACATCTTTTCTTTTCGTTTTATTCTATCCCTATCTTCTCGTCAGCCACGGGTGCCTCCTACTTCCCTTAGAATCTTTCTTCCTTTTTGGAATGAAATGATCCTGCGTCTTCCCGATTATGCCCATAAATTCCTGCCATTGCTGTTCCACCATCATCCCTGCTAGGATCCCTTTCCAGTCTACCTTGGCCAGCTCCCCTGTCATGCCTTCATAGTCCCCTTTGTTCAACTGCATTACTGCCACTTCAGATTTAACGTTCTCCTTCTGAAATTGCAGATTAAAACTAATCATATTATGATCACTACCTCCAGGCAGTTTCTTTACCTTGAGTTCTCTTATCATATCTGGTTCATTGGACAACACTAAATGTATAGCTGTATAACTGTAATGTATAACTTTAATGCATGTTTTTTTAATGGATCAAAGTGTTCATATTCCAACATATTTAATAGAATACTAGACTAAGAGTGACCCATTGGATCTCTTTCACACGGGAGGGCTGGTCTCCTAATGCAATATTCCACCACTGACCCACAGCCCCCAACTGCGCAGGTGCAGCAGATGGGTTCCCGTTGAGATGCTAGAGATCCCCGTTGTGACGCGAGTCATGACAACCCTCCTCAAGTGTGCCTCGGCATCCCTCTTCCAACCACTATCCTCCTCCATTCCCTCTCATCCCCAGCTCTTCCTCCTCCTCCTCTTCACCCTCCCTCTTCATTCCCCTCTCCTCCTCCCCTCCCTCACTCCCTCCCTCACCTCACCCTCACGCTCCTTGCACCTACCCTCAGTCACTCCGTCCCTCCATAACCCCTCTCCCCTCCCTACCCCCCTCCTCTTCCTCTGTCTCCCCACTTCCCCACGTGGCTGACGGGTTCCCATTGTGATGCCAGATATCCCCGTTGTGACGCAAGTCATGACAACCCTCCTCAAGTGCGCCTCGGCATCCCTCTTCCAACCACTATCCTCCTCCTTCCCCTCTCATCCCCAGCACTTCCTCCTCCTCCTCATCCTCTTCACACTCCCTCTTCTACACCATCCTGTCCTCCCCTCCCTCACTCCCTCGCTCACCTCTCCCTCCCTCCCTCTCCTTTCCCCTGCCCTCAGTCACTCCCTCCCTCCATAACCCCTCTTCCCTCCCTACCCCCCTTGATATCATTGTGGGGTGGAACACTGCTGATGGGTAGGGCAAGTGGAAATGTAAAATAGATGTCATTGTGATGTCATTGTGGGGTGGAACACTGCTGATGGGTAGGGCAAGTGGAAATGTAAAATAGATGTCATTGTGGGGTTATACACTGCTGATGGCCAGGGCAAGTGGAAAACAGTTTTTTTTTTAGTTTAAAATGTCAACAAAGTAAAATATACCATCAATCTGAACAAAACTTGTTTAATTGACATCACTGGACAATGGCGAGTAAGGTGGTGGAGAAATTGTAGTGCTATCTTGTACTGTTTTTACGCTAATATAGGTACAAACTGTCACACAAATATAGAAATAAACAAACAAGATGAGAGTTTTAGTAATATTCTAGACTAAGTGGGACTCGTTGGGTCCCATGTTCACATGGGAGGGCTGGTCCCCCAACATAACATTCCACCTCTCCACCAATCCAATATTGTTGGCCAGTGGTGGGAGGCTTTCTGGAGCACTAGTTTGGGTGTTGTGGGCTGAAAGACTGGTTTCCGGAGCGCTAGTATGGACATTGTGGGCCAAGTGGATTCTTGGGGTGGCAGCTCAGTCCCTCAAGCCTGATGTGCTGGCAGTTCACTCACGGCTGGTGGGCTGGCAGTTTACATGGCAATTCCTTGAAATTCCATTTCGAGAAGGGTGCAAGGCCACCAAATTCAAATCCATTGGTGGGCTGGCAGCTCAGTCAGTCAGGCCTGGTGGGCTGGCAGCTCAGTCACTCAGGCCTGTTGGGCTGGCAGCTCAGAAACTGCCAGAAATTCTCCCCAAAACAGGTGAGAGACTCTGTGAGAGAAAAGGGGAAGAGGGTGGAGACACAATTTTAGAAATTTTTCATCTCTTTCTGCAGATCACAGCAATGAAGGAGGAAAGGCTATCCTGGCCTAGATCTCACAGGGAGTTAATGAAGTGAGTGAGAAAAAATAATGGGGTGAGGTTTAATACTTGCAGGGAGAATATTTACTGGTGGGTCTCCTGAACTAGTACAAGCCTGGTGGGCCGAAGAGGCTCTTTTTTAAAAAAAAAGATAAATCTCAGTGTAAGGCACTTTTTCTGGACGTTTCCTAGCCTGGCACAGGCCAAAATGCTCCTCCTGGGCTAATATGAGGATTTTGGTCAAAAGGGACTGGTTTCTTGGCTAATAGGGGCCGTGTGGGCCAAATGCAGTCGTTTCAGACAGGCCAAACAACTCATTTAATTTCATTTCAAGCACAAGGCAGGCCGCATAGCTCATTACATTTTCATTTCACTTCCATTGCCATTGCAGTTTCAAGCATAGGGCAGGGAAAGCCAAACAGCTGATTGCATTTTCACTTAATTTCCATTGCCATTGCACTTTCAAGCACAGGGCAGGCTCAAGCCAAACAGCTAATTGCATTTTCACTTCATTTCCATTGCTATTGCATGCTCAACCACAGGGCAGGCTCAAGCAAAACAGCCAATTGCATTTTTACTTCATTTCCATTGACATTGCACTTTCAAGCACAGGGCACGCCCAAGCCAAACAGCTCATTGCATTTTCACTTCATTTCCATTGCCATTGCAGTTTCAAGCACAGGGCAGGCCCAATCCAAACAGTTCATTGCATTTTTACTTCATTTCCATTGCCATTGCAGTTCCAAGCACATGGCAAGCCAAACAACTCATTTCATTTTCATTAAGGGCTAACAAATCATTTATTCAAGTACATTGCATACTCACAGTGTTCTGTAGTTTCACAGCTCAGACAGAGAGTCGTGACCTCTCCCTCACCATCTTGACAGACTGAGCCATGCCCACACTTCCAGGTTTTATAGTCCCTCCCCCTTCCACTGGCAGGGGTGTGGCCTTTGTTGCAGTGATTGACAGGAGAGAGAATCTCAAGATTTTTTAACACTAATAAGTTTTATATTTTTCATGTTGTAGGCTTTTTAAAAAAAACTAAAATTAATGTTAAAACATCACTTTGTCAATGACATTCAGTGACATTGTGACAGAACAAAACAAAAAGCTTCCTACTTTTCATTCTAATTGAACAAAAGCATGTTTCCTTGCACTTTTTCACAAAGATGCTCTCCTCAAATAACAATAAAAGTTTTAGCTCTGAAGACATTAAATTTGATTTTTTATATAAGCATGATAGAATAAATCAGAGGATTCCAGATTAAACTAATAAAAATAAGTTAACACAAAACTGAAATATTGTGGAAGCTGGAAGTCTAAAACAAAAACATTAATGCTAGAAATGCTCAGTAAGTCAAGCAGCATCAATGGAAACAAAGATAATTATTAATGTTTTAGCTCAGTATTTTTTATTAGAGCCAGCAATACTCAGGGATTAAGGTGCATTGGAAGGTGAGATGTTGGAAGAAAAGAGTGCTTAAACGATAAGATGGCTAACAATACAAGATAACAAAAGCCTATATGATGTCTTGAGTACAGAAATTGAATTTCTGAAGTTACGAAAGGAATTCAGAAGGAACACTGGAAATTTTGATGGATTGCAATTTTGATTTACCTTAAACTGTTGAACTAATTTTGATTTTGGAAGGTTGTAGTGTTCTCACTCAGCACAAGAATATTTTAAGAGCCATTCATTCTGGCTTTCCATTCTGCTCTGGACCACTTGGACAATAAGAACACATACATGTTTTTGACTATTATTTTTCAACATTCTTTGAGACCTATCATCAAATTTAGCGTGTGTAAGAAAGAGCTGCAGATGCTGGTTTAAACCAAAGATAGACACAAAAAGCTGGAGTAACTCAGCGGGGCATGCAGCATCTCTGGAGAGAAGGAATGGGTGACGTTTCGGGTCGAGACTCTTCTTTAGGTACTCAGACACAAATTCAAACTCAGAGTACTGGGTCTCTGCTCATCCCTATGTATTTGGATCCTTAACTTCATCATCAGCAAACCACAACCAATACAAGTAGACACCAACACTTCTCTTCGATAACCATCAACACAGGAGCACCTTGAGGCTGTGTGCTCCGACGCCTGCTCTACTCATTCTATACCCCTGACTGTGTAGCTGGGCACAGCTCTAATGCCAAGTTTAAATTAGCCGTGTACATCGCATTGATGCGATAGATGCTGATCAACACTTCTAATTCCTTAGAAGATTGCGGAGATTCAGTATGTTGCCGAATAGATTGGGTCTCCTAATAGATGTACAGTAAGGAGCATACTTGTTGCATCATGGCCTGGTTCAGCAATGCAATTTAGCATCTTTCTCTAAATTGGAAGGAGTACAAATGCACCACTGTTCTACCTGGAAAAAATGCCTGGGGCCATCAACAGCAAGAAGAGATTTTAATATTACCATGGCAACTCCATTTATTCGAATATGCCACAGTATCATGTAATTTATAACAGGAACTGTTGCTAAGTGTACTCACTTCAAAATTGTTTAAACTGAGTTTTTTTTAATAAGCAGGAAAGAACTGCAGATGCTGGTTTAAATTGAAGGTAGACACAAAATGCTGGAGTAACTCGCAACCCGAAACATCACCCATTTCTTCTCTCCAGTGATGCTGCCTGTCCCGCTGAATTACTCCAGCATTTTGTGTCTACCAGTTATTTTTTATATTTGTTTCTGGATTATAAGTGTCACTGGCAAAGTTAGCATCGCATTGCTGCTCCTGAATAGTGCTTGAGAAGATAACTGTGACTCCACTTCAGCTGCTCCAGTCAACAAGAGAAGAGCCCTTTAAAAAAAATAGCAATGGCTGTTTCTGCAAAGGAATAGCTTCAGAGATCTGCACTTAAATGTCATCTCCTAGTGGCAGCATGCTGTAAAGGATGCAGATTGGTTTGCTCCCTTAGCTTCTAATTTCCACTTACCACTCTTTCAATGTTACTTGTGACTATTTGATTTCAAGACACCATCTAACTTTTCATAAAGTGTTGATAACACTTTTACACGCCTTGATCGTGAAAAGGATGGAGACAAGAAGGAAAGGAGGCTCCCCAAGGAAGGAACAGGGGAAAGCCACAACCACAGCTGCAGCTTCTGATTCCAGTATCATAGAAACAATATCGAAAATGAACGATTAATTGAAAAATGAGCTGAAAAATGAAATGAAAACAAGATTTGGCAATTTGGAAGAAATGATGAACGGAGTTTCGACAAAATTGAAGGAAGTCCAAGGAAGACTGTCTTCGTTACAAGATGAATTTCGTGAACATTGAAACATAGAAATTAGGTGCAGGAGCAGGCCATTCGGCCCTTCGAGCCTGCACCGCCATTCAATATGATCATGGCTGATCATCCAACTCAGTATCCTCTACCTGCCTTCTCTACATACCCCCTGATCCCTTCAGCCACAAGGGCCACATCCAACTCCCTCTTAAATATGGCCAACAAACTGGCCTCAACTACCTTCTGTGGCAGAGAATTTCACAGAATCACTACTCTCAGTGTGAAAAAGGAGTTTCTCATCTCGGTCCTAAAAGACTTCCCCCTTATCCTTAAACTGTGACTCCTTGTCCTGGACTTCCCCAACATCGGGATCAATCTTCCTGCATCTGAATCACCCCTCAATCTTCTAAATTACAGTGAGTACAAGCCGAGTCTATCCAGTCTATCTTCATATGGAAGACGTGCCATCCCAGGAATCAGTCTGGTGAACCGTCTCTGTACTCGCTCTATGGCAAGAATTTCTTTCCTCAGATTAGGAGACCAAAAGTGTACGCAATACTCCAGGTGTGGCCTCACCAAGACCCTGTACAACTGCAGTAGAACCTCCTTGCTCTTGTACTCAAATCCTTTAGCTATCAATACCATTCGCTTCTTCACAGCCTGCTGCACCTGCATGCCTACTTTCAATGACTGGTGTACCATGAAACCCAGGTCTCGTTGCATCTCCCCTTTTCCTAATCGGTCACCATTCAAATAATAGTCTACCTCCCTGTTTTTGCCACCAAAGTGGATAACCTCACATTTATCCACATTATAGTGCATCTGCCATTCATTTGCCCACTCACCCAGTCTATCCAAGTCATCCTGCAGCCTCCTAGCATCCTCCTCACAGCTAACACTGCCTCCCAGCTTCGTGTCATCCGCAAACTTCGAGATGTTGCATTTAATTCCCTCATCCAAATCATTAATGTATATTGTAAATAGCTGGGGACCCAGCACTGAGCCATGCGGCACCCCACTAGTCACTGCCTGCCATCCTGAAAAGGACCGGTTCACTCCTACACTTTGCTTCCTGTCTGCCAGCCAGTTCTCTATCCACATCATGACTGAACCCCCAATACCATGTGCTTTAAGTGCGCTGCTATCCCATCTTTTATAACTGACTAGCAGTTTCCCCACTACCAAGGTTAGACTAACTGGTCTGTAATTCCCCGTTTTCTCTCTCCCTCCCTTTTTAAAAAGTGGGGTTACATTAGCTACCCTTCAATCCTCAGGAACTACTCCAGAATCTAAAGAGTTTTGAAAAATTATCACTAAGGCATCTGCTATTTCTGGGGCTACTTCCTTAAGTGCCCTGGGATGCAGCCTATCTGGCCCTGGGGATTTATCTGCCTTTAATCCATTCAATTTACCTAACACCACTTTCCGGCTAACCTGGATTTCACTCAGTTCCTCCATCTCATTTGACCCGCGATCCCCTGCTATTTCCGGCAAATTATTTATGTCTTCCTTAGTGAAGACAGAACAAAAGTAGTTATTCAATTGGTCTGCCATGTCATTGTTCCCCATGATCAATTCACCCGTTTCTGACTACAAGGGACCTACATTTGTTTTAACTAATCTTTTGCGCTTCACATATCAATAACAACTTTTGCAGTCAGTTTTTATGTTTCCTGCCAGTTTTCTTTCATACTCCATTTTCCCTTTCCTAATTAAGCCCTTTGTCCTCCTCTGTTGGTCTCTGAATTTCTCCCAGTTCCCTGGTAGGCTGCTTTTTCTGGCTAATTTATACGCTTCATCTTTTTTTTGATACTATTCCTGATTTCCCTTGTTATCCACCAATGCGCCACCTTCCCTGATTTATTCTTTTGCCATACTGGGATGAACAATTGTTGTAGTTCATCCATGCAGTCTTTAAATGCCTTCCATTGCATATCCACCGTCAACCCTTCAAGAATCAATTGCCAGTCCATCTTGGCCAATTCGTGTCTCATACCCTCAAAGTTACCTTTCTTTAAGTTCAGGACCCGTGTTTCTGAAATAACAATGTCACTCTCCATCCTAATGAAGAACTCAACCATATTATGGTTGAAAGGATGAAATTGGTATCTTACAAAAAGATGAAATTGATATCTTACGAACCATGGGACGGAAGAGAGATTTGAAGATTGAAAAACTGGAACGGAGAATGAATGAAAACACTCGAGCACTTCAGCAATACAAGACTAAAAATATGGACCTAGAAAACAGAAGCCGTCATTTGAATTTACGAATTGTTGGTTTGCCGGAAGGTGAAGAAAGAGATAACGTTTTAAAATATGCTTCTAAAAGAAATAGGTACATTGGCTGACGAGATTAAAGAAATTGATAAAAAATATTAAAAAGCTCCTAGTTTAGAGCTCTACAAGAAGAGTTGAACTTCAATTGAGACATGATTTGTTATTGGGTATCACCGATTGAGAACCAGTTACTTAAAACCAAAAGTCAATTTTATATACACGGCAAAAAATCTGGTAAATTACTCGCGAATCAATTGAAAGCGGTGTCCGCCAAGCGTCAGATTACTAAAGTGAGAAAACGGGATGGTACAGTAACTGTAGACCATGACGAAATTAATAAATCCTTTCAAGGATTTTATGCCTGCCTATACCAATCAGAATTTCCTACTGATTCCAATATAATGCATGAGTTTTTAAATAAACTGAACTTACCAAATTTACCATATAATGATTCTGTTGTTAAATGAACCCATCAAGGAAGAAGAAACACAGAAAGCAATGTTTTCAATGAATTCTGGCAACGCTCCAAGTTTTGATGGGTTTACAGTAGAATTTTTAAAGTATTTTTCAAATTTATTGTCTCCATGGCTACATAAGGTATTTAAAGATGCCCTTTTAAGGAATAGATTATCACAATCTTTTTATGAAGCTTCTATTTCTTTAAGTCTTAAAAAAGATAAAGACCCTACTGAAGTGTCATCATATAGACCTATATCAATGTTAAATGTAGATTTCAAAATTCTTTCCAAAATATTAGCTATGAGATTGGAAAAGATTTTACCGCAAATTATCTCTCAAGATCAGACCGGTTTTATTAAAAATCGTTACTCATACTTTAACGTTAGGAGATTAATGAATATTATATATACAGTGTCTAATAAAACCCCAGAATGTGTCATCTCACTCGCTGCCGAGAAAGCGTTTGATAGAGTAGCATGGGATTATTTCTTCAATACACTTGAAAAATTTAAGATTGGTCCAAAATGTATTTCTTGGCTCAAGGTGATATATCATATACCAATTTAATGCTTTTAATTGACCATATTAAACATCAGTTTAGTAAATGGTCACCAATGTCCTTATCCGTAATTGGCTGAATCAATGCTATTAAAATGTTCATTTTACTTACATTTCTGAATTTATTTCAGACGACACCAATTTTTATTGCCAAATCTTTCTTTGACACTATAGACTACAAAATTTCTTCATATACAGTGGCTTGCAAAAGTATTCATACCCCTTGAACTTTTCCACATTTTGTCACGTTACAACCACAAACGTAAATGTATTTTATTGGGATTTTATGTGATAGACCAACATAAAGTGGTGCATAATTGTGAAGTGGAAGGAAAATGATACATGGCTTTCAAATGTTATTACAAATAAAAAAATGAAAAGTGTGGCGTGCAAAAGTATTCAGCTCCCCTGAGTCAATACTTTATAGAACCACCTTTCGCTGCAATTACAGCTGCAAATCTGTTGGGGTATGTCTCTACCAGCTGTGCACATCTAGAGATTGAAATTTGTGCCCATTCTTCTTTGCAAAATAGCTCAAGCTCAGTCAGATTTGATGGAGAGCATCTGTGAACAGCAATTTTCAAATCTTGCCAGAGATTCTCAATTGGATTTAGGTCTGGACTTTGACTGGGCCATTCTAACACATGAATATGCTTTGATCTAAACCATTCCATTGTAGCTCTGGCTGTATGTTTAGGGTCGTTGTCCTGCTGGAGGGTGAACCTCCACCCCAGTCTCGTCTTTTGCAGACTTTAACAGGTTTTCTTCCAAGATTGCCTTGTATTTGGCTTCATCCATCTTCCCATCAACTCTGACCAGCTTCCCTGTCCCTGCTGAAGAAAGGCATGATGCCACCACCACCATGTTTCACAGTGGGGATGGTGTGTTCAGGGTGATGTGCAGTGTTAGTTTTCCGCCACACATAGCGTTTTGCATTTAGGCCAAAAACTTAAATTTTGGTCTCATCAGACCAGAGCACCTTCCTCTACATGTTTGCTGTGACCCCCACATGGCTTGCGGCAAATTGCAAATGGGATTTTTTATGGCTTTGTTTCAACAATGGCTTTCTTCTTGCCACTCTTCCACAAAGGCCCGATTTGTGGAGTGCTCGACTAATAGTTGTCCTGTAGACAGATTCTCCCACCTGAGCTGTGGATCTCTGCAGCTCCTCCAGAGTTACCATGGGCCTCTTGGCTGCTTCTCTGATCAATGCTCTCCTTGCCCGGCCTGTCAGTTTAGGTGGGCGGCCATGTCTTGGTAGGTTTGCAGTTGTGCCATACTCTTTCCATTTTCGGATGATGGATTGAACAGTGCTCCGTGAGATGTTCAAAGCTTGGGATATTGTTTTATAACCTAACCCTGCTTTAAACTTCTCCACAACTTTATCCCTGACCTATCTGGTGTGTTCCTTGGGCTTCATGATGCTGTTTGTTCACTAATGTTCTCTAACAAACCTCTGAGGCCTTCACAGAACAGCTGTATTTATACTGAGATTAGATTACACACAAGTGGACTCTATTTACGAATTAGGTGACTTCTGAAGGCAATTGGTTGCACTGGATTTTATTTAGGGGTATCAGAATAAAGGGGGCTGAATACCTTTGCACGCCACACTTTTCAGTTTTTTTTATTTGTAAAAAAATTTGAAAACCATGTATCATTTTCCTTCCACTTCACAATTATGTGCCACTTTGTGTTGGTTTATCACATAAAATCCCAATAAAATACATTTACATTTGTGGTTGTAACGTGACAAAATGTGGAAAAGTTCAAAGGGTATGAATACTTTTCCAAGCCACTGTATATGGCAGAATAAAAATCCCAGACTAAGTAAAAAACATTACAGAAATTAAAAAAAAAAAATGCTGTCTGGCATTGCCGAACCTTAGATTTTACTATTGGGCAGTCAATGTTCGTTATTTAACATTTTGGACAAAAGATTTAGAAGATACCCAATGCCCAGGATGGATAAACCTTGAACATGATTCCTTACAAGGGCTATCATTGGCCTCTATTCTAGGGGGCTTTGTTACCTTTCACAATTACGAGATTGAATAAATATATGACTAACCCAATAATAAGACATACGTTCCGAATAAGGTTTCAATTTCGTAAGTTTTTTGGACTAAATGATTTTATCTTATCGAGTCCTATTTTATCAAATTTTCTCTTCCAACCATCTAGCACTGATCAAGGCTTTTTGTTATGGGAGAGGAAGGGTTTAGTAGCTTTTCGTGATTTGTTTTTGCAGGGTTGTTTTATGTCTTTAGAACAACTCTCCAATAAATATAACTTACCTAATCCACACTTTTTTAGATATTTACAAATTAAACACTTTTTGAAGGCTACTCTACCCCTTTTTCCGCTACCCCATCAAATCGAAATTTTGGAAAATATTTTACAGCTGAACCCATATCAGAAAGGATTAATAATGACTATGTATGAGTTGGTTTTTGAAATTACAGATAGATATATTTGATAAAATTAAGAATGAGTGGAAAAACTTTTTTATCTATAGAGAAATGGGAGAGGATTCTTCAATACCTCTTCAATGTGTGGAAGACACGCTTTGATACAATTCAAGGTGGTTCACGGAGCTCATATGTCAAAAGATAAGTTAGCTCATTTTTATGGTCATATAAACACTACCTGTGACAGATGTAACTCTGAAGTGGCCTATCTGACCCATATATTTTGGTCCTGCCCACTTTCGGAAAAATATTGGAAAGACATTTTTTATACTATTTCTGTAGTCTTAGGTATTGATTTACAACCTCATCCTATTACTGCAATTTTTGGATTACCAATGTTAGATTCTATTCATTTGTCCCACTCCGCCCATCGGTTGATTGCTTTTACCACATTAATCTATTTTATTTAAATGGAAAGACTCCAACCCTCCGACCACACTCCAGTGGTATTCTGAAACGATATCATGTTTAAATTTAGAAAAAATTAGGAGTGACATTGTTGAACCCTTGGTTAAATTTCATAAGACTTGGGGACAATTTATTGAACACTTTCATACAATATAAATTGCTCCCTCTTTAACCGTTATAAAAACTATTTTACCTCCATTTGGTGGAACGGACTTGACATCATACAGACTTAAATTGCTGAAACATTTAGTTCAGATTTTGTTTTGTTTTGTTTAGTTTTTATTAATTTATTTTCTTTTTAGTCTCATTTTATTATTATTATTATTTTTATTTTTTTTTTCATTTAGGGGGGTTTTGTTTTTTTCCTTTTTTCCTTTTATTTTTGTCTTTTTATTTTTGTGTTTTTTTCTACATTTATAAGTTTTCTTTTAAAGATTTAACTATATTTACATAGAGACCGGGAGGTCTATACTCAATGTGTATTTTGACATTGGTCTCACATCAGGTTATACCTGTTATTAATGTAATCCTGATCCCTATGTATCAATATAATTTTTATGTTTACTATAATCACTATTTTTTTGCTCTTTTTTTTAATGTTTTATTTTTGTTTTCTTTGGAAAAAAAACCCAATAAAAATATTTTTTTTTAAAGTCATCTTTGTTGGTTTAAATGCCCTATACCACTGGAATAAAAGTCTGGATGTGGAGTCAAGCACAAAGTATATTTAGCGCTTATGACCATGGTTAAATTGGCTGAATATGTGGATTGATCCGTCGTCAAACCATTATGTATATCATATTTCAAGAAGAAATAAACCCTCAGGGTGTATCACAGGCAAATAATGAACCTAATTACACCCAACAAAAATGTGACTTCCACTTTCTATGTTTTCTCTGGATGGATATTTTCTCTGGTTGGATATTTTTTAAATTATTTCCATAGTTGTTAATACTCAACTGGAGTCTGATCCTAAATTAATAATATTGGGCATATCAGAACAATACCTAAAACTTACAACAAACCAAAGAAATGTCCTTGATTACAGTATAATAACTGGGAAAAAATTAATCTTAACATTTTGGAAAAACCCAGCAACCCCCACAATCAAAATGTGGATTATGGAGATATCGGAGACCTTAAATCTGGAAAAAATTAGATTTGTCTTAATTGACAAACCAGAATTATTCACTAGAATATGGTCTCCATTTATAGGTTATTTGAAGGGGTAGAATGGGCCGGCGTGGAAGCCTGACAAGCTTGATTCCAGGACTAGAGGAATAGTTATGTTATTTGACCTACGGACCTATCTCCTAAGTTGTATTATTGATAGTTTATTCTATTTTTCAAATTTTCTTTTTTTTCTCTTTTTAATTTTTCTATCTATGAATATAAAAAATATAATTAGAGTCAATGTTAATATGTAATCGATTAATGAGGACCCCCAGCTACATTGGTAGCGGGGTCCATGGAAAGCTGGATATTTAATATGTAACCATTTAACAAATTTCGTAGTGGTTTGGACATGATATGTACATGCCTCTAATAAAAAATTAATATAAAAAATAAATAAAAAATAAACCGTACTGTAACAATGTAGACAACAATTTAAATTGAAGAGACAAAATGGAGAGGGTGGCTCTTGATAGTCACAGGTAAGGGATACATTTGTCATTGGTTGTTGAGTCCCATTAGTCAATTGGATGAATTAATAGTAAGATTAAATGAGAACTTACCAGTTTGAAGTTTGATCTTTATTTTATGAGGAGTCGAGTTGAGGGACTACGTGAATAGAAGCCCGTACAGCCGTTGGTGCGTCAATCTTCAAAGCAGCGGAATGAATTCACAGCTAACAATGACTGAAGTATAATGGTAAGATGATAAAACTAGAACTACCAGATGAGATCTATGAGGGTGGGAGCGGAGGGCACGTAGTCCCTCAACTCGACTCCTCATAAAATAAAGATCAAACTTCAAACTGGTAAGTTCTCGTTAAATCTTACTATTTTACTTCGGAGTCACGTGAGTGACTACGTGAAGACTTCAAAGCACTGTGAATTCACGCCGCAGACCCAAATCCGACGTTCACACTGCCTGGATTGACTCAAAAGTCGTTAACAATCAATCATGCATCAGTAACAACATTTGTTAAATGAATAACAGTTTATTTACAAACAAATCATAACAAACCCCTCTAACTCAGGGGAAAAGTGTAACAGTACTCAAAACAGCATCAGCAAACACCCCGAGCCTTGAAATCGGCTTGTGATAAAACCTCTGAAAAGTTAGCTCACTGGCCGCGAGGATATGATCTATTGGCACGTCCATCGCCCTTGCCGCGGAAGTTGATGCCGCCCTGGTGGAATGAGATTTGAATTTATCAGTATTAATTCCAGCACTTGCCAGGACCTGCTTTAGCCACCTTGAAATTGTTTGCACCGACACCTTACTGTGTGGTTTTTTGTGACTAATAAACAAAGCCGAATCTGTTCCCCTCAGAGGTTTAGTAATCTCAATGTAACGAGATAAATGTGAAACTACACACAAGCGATCATCTGCGGGGTATGCTGAAAACACAATCTTACATCCTGTCATGCCTCTTCTAATATGTTTAAGCAAATCATAGACATAAAATATAATGGCATCTGCCGACACATGCATTCTATCTAGCCGTAGCTTTTGCAACGTTTGTACACGTTGAGCTGAAACCAACGCCATAAACATGACCACCTTAATAGTTAATTTGGCTATAGATAGGCTTGTAACCGGAGCCCACTGGCGAAGAACCATAAGAACCTCATTCACATTCCAAATACCGGCATACCTGGGTTTAGGAGGATTAGAATTGAAAACTCCCTTCATGAATCCTGAAACTAACGGATGTGTCCCTACTGTATGTAATTCTGCATTCATGGATAAATAAAAAGCCAGAGCACTTCTGGCTGAATTGATCGCACTGTAACTTAATTTTTGTCGAAATAAAGTGTTGACAAAAACTCCAATACGTCCGTGATCCCTGCAGTGTGATATACAATATTCTGCTGTAGGCAGAATTGCTCCCACTTCCTTATATAGGTGATATATTGCTGCTGTGTACTATCCCTGCAGGCCGACGTGAGAACATCCACAGTCCGATGAGACAGTCCTCTCCCTAGGTATGGCCTCCTTAAAATCTGCAAATTAACAGATCAATACGATCATGTAAAGGATGTTGATCCCCAGTGACTGGATTTACCAGTAGATTTATATTCTTGGGAATAATCATGTAAGGCTCCCTAGCCATTTGTAATACAACGGGAAACCATGCTTGTGTAGGCCAATCTGGCACTACCAATACCCCTGAAGCGGAGTCCTCCTTGATCTTTTGCAAACATCTGCTGATGAGACAGAATGGAGGAAATACATACACAAACATTCCTCCCCAATGCAGCGAAAACACATCCACTGCTACTGCCCAAGTATCTGGTTCCCATGAAAAATATCTAGGTAACTGATGATTTAATCGAGATGCAAACAAGTCAATATCTGGCAATCCATACTGAACAATCATTTGGTTAAATACATCCTGATTTAACATCCATTCAATGTTGTCATTAAACTGACGTGACCTAGTGTCAGCTACGGTGTTGAATCTTCCTGGCAAATAAAGTGCTGAAAGCTAGATATTTTGGTCAATACACCAGCTCCAAATCTGGTTAGCCAGTCTATCACAAGACTGTGACTTAACTCCACCCACGTGGTTTACATATGCCACTGCTGTGGTGTTGTCAATCTGGATCTGCACATGCAGATCCCTCCTTGTAGAACAATAAGCTTTGAGCCCATACCAGGTGTCCAACAACTCTAAATAATTAATCCCTCTTAATTGAAGAAGCGATGTCTCATCCACATTCCATCTGCCTCCACAACTAGAAGACATATCAGTTGCACCCCAACCCAGTGCACTTACATCAGTCTGTAATATCAGTGACGGTGGTTCCACCAAAACCTTCCTAAACTTTTTGAAACATGTACTATCCACCATTGTATGTCAGCAATCGCCCCAGCTGACAACTGCATAGGCCTATCAAAATGGCCCCTTTGTATTCTCAGTGACTGTTCTTTTGATCGTTGTAATTGTTGATAATGCAGAGGACCATACTGCACAGCTGGAAATGCTGCAACAAACTTCCCAATTAACCTGGCTACTTGTCTAATCGAAGGCCGTTGTTCTCCAACGAGATTAACACCGTCCTCAATTAACTGATTCAATTTATCCCTGGGCAAAGTTACCAACATGTGATTGGAATTAATGGTAAATCCCAGATAATCAATAATTTGGACTGGTGATAATTTAGATTTATCTGGGTAATAACCAATCCCATTTGTTCAAAAGTGATTTTAACAACTGAAACTGATGATTGAGTTTCAGCATGACTCTTTCCAGCAATCAGAATATCATCTAAGTAGGCCATTACCACATGCCCCTGAGCTCTAAGTAATGCTAACACAGGTTTTACCAATTTAGTAAATAATCTAGGAGCTGAAGTTAATCCATTCGGCAATGCCCTGAATTGCCACAGCTGAGTCATCCAAATAAATTTCAAATATCTTCTATCATCATCATGAATAGACACTGAGTAATACGCATCCTTTAAATCAATAGTTGCCATATAACACCCTTTGGACACTAGATGTTTGGCCTTGGTAAAGGTTTCCATTTTGAAATGCCTATAACAAACAAACTTGTTGAAACTCGATAAATCCAGAGTAATTCTACATCCCTCAGTCTTTTTAGATCTGGGAAATATATTTGACACAAATTGTCGACTTTGATAGACAGAAGGCTCAATTACCCCTTTCTTATGTAATGACTGAATCTCTGCTTGAATAAGCACATTTTCCTCATCTGAAAAAATAAGTTTACGACTAGGAAAATGTTGATTAGGTAGACTGTCCTTAGAGTAAAATTTAATTTTCACCGCTCAATACTACTAAGTTTGAGCAAATCTGATGTCAACTGCTGCCATTGTTTGAGAAACAATTTTAACCTTCCCCCAATTTGAACAGGAACATCAGTTAATTCATCATCTGTCGATGTTTTCCTTACCTGCATCTTTCCTTGCGGACCTTGTTGTCCTCGACCTCTTGTAGAGAAAGGCACCTTCCCCTTCATGCTGGCAGCCTGCCAGTTCCGAAATTGAAAACCTGAATGGCTCGTTCCTTCTCCTGCATCCACATTAGTTCCTTTCCAATACGGATAAAACCTTTTGCCTTGCTTACCAGCCGGCTTAATGAGGGCCATAGTTTTAACATCGTCATGACATTCTTTGACCCTTTTTGCAAGGTTACCTCCAAACAACAGATTTTATGGTGGTACACTGGTCGGTTTGCACATACTCGCCAAATTCGGATTAAGCACTGGCCTAATAGCGGCCCTCCTGATATTATTGATTTTTAAAAAATGCATTACAAAGGAATCCCAGTCCGTCCTGGTGTGCTTCAACCATATTGCTTGGATCAATAACTTTCACCACAGTTGTAATACCTGCTGACAACAGTTCAAGCACTTTTTGAAACTTCATCTCGTGGGCCCTAGCAGGCACACCCATCTGTTACCAAATTTGGTGATTAACCACCGGTACCTTCAGGAGATCACAATTAACAGGAGCTTTATATTTTTTTGCTGCTTCATCCATAGCTAGCTCCTGTAACTGGTGGGAGAGCATATACTGAATGGCTTCAGCCAGTTCTACATCAATCGCCTCTCCTGCCTCTCTAGGCTCAGCAAACTTCCCAGCAATGTTCGGAATTACCTCCAACAAAACTTCTTTACTGCTCTCCCCCAGCATAGAATCAGTGTCAGCAAACTGCACTGATGGAACATCCTCCTCACAGGCAGGATAGTTCTGCAGCCCTGGAACAGGTGCTGCTAGCACAAGCTCTCCATCAGCCTGGCTTGGGCACCACTCCTCCTCACGGAGCTGGTCCCTGTCGAGCATTCTTTGTAATAAAATCTCGACCTGGGAGAGCCGTGAGCAAACGGACTCTCCTATGGAGGGTATAACCTCCATGCCCGACTCATCTATGGGCCTGACAGACTTGCCAGTGGCCTTCCGCCCTACTGGCAAGCCTTCACTGCCCCCAGGCAGTGGGTCCGCAACCACTGGCTGTGTAGCCAGCACCGGACCAGGTGTACCAGACGGGCCTCCATCCAGAACACTCTCCTGGTCACTTTCCGTTCTACCTGCGGAGCGCCTCGCCGACACCTTCTTCACTTTCTGCAATATATCTCCAAGAACTCCAAACCGTCGCAGAAAATGACCTGTGGTAAAAAATTTTAAAAACCTTACCTCCGTTTTTAAACTTACCGCTTGGAGGAGCGCTGCTGCTCCAACCGGCCGACTGCACCAACGTCTGACGTCTTGACGCACCAACGGCTGTACGGGCTTCTATTCAAGTAGTCACTCACGTGACTCCAAAGTAAAATTTTTATTTTGAAATCAATATAGAAAAACTTATACATGGTGTCTACACCATGTGGTTAGGATTGGATGCTGAATGGAATATAATGTAAAATGACATATAATGTCAAATATGGGCTATCCTTAATGCCAAGTTTACTTTCAAACAGTAACATTTAATACAACGGTAATGGCTGCATACATTTTGATTGATGATTTAATAGCAAAAGGTGTTTGGATTGACTGCATTGAGGGTACCACTTTGCAGAGTGCTATAGCAAAGTTCTTGTATTCTAATAATTTTACTACTCCAATGCTGACAGCAACCATCATTGACACACATATGGTAGATTCAATGAATTTATATTACCATGCTGTATCTGAAATTTGTCCACAAAGCCTATTTATATTTATTTATGTGTTTATTTTTATTTGTACAATAGTGTGGTACTTGAGTACCTAATACATAAATACATATTTCCATCCTTGTACAACTTCATATTTTTAATTTAATAATGAAAGAACAGTGAGAGAAAAAATAAATAAAGAGTGTCAGAATAGATAGACAAGCGAGTAGAAACAGATAGCAAAATAAATAAAGGACAGAGATGAGAAGCTAAAAAGATTGAAAGAATAGGAGAAAGTAGAGAAACGAGAGATTAGGAGAGATCTACCTATTTCGTATTTTTGCCCATCCGTCACCCGGTTCTAAACCATTTAATTTCTAAGGTTATGTTATGTTGCACCATATGCTTGTAAAAAGTTGATAAAAAGAGACCAAGTGATTTATAATCCCATATGAAATTTATAATATCAGAATCTAGTTTTTAAAATATTTTTTTAGGTAAGTATATTGGTATCGATTGAAATAGGTACAGTATTTGTGGTAAGATGATCATTTTTATTGCATTTATTCTGCCTATTAAGGACATTGGCAGTGTTTTCCAAAATGTAATCAACCTATTTAATTTAGTTAATAAAGGAATATAGTTTGCGTTGAGTAATGATTTATATTTCCTAGTAATTTGGATGCCAAAATACTGAAATTTCCCTAGAAGATGTGTCTAAAAAATCGGGAAAAAAAATCGGAATTGGAAGAACTTAAATTTTTTTTTGTGCAAGAAATGGCTGAATTAAAGAAAGAAATGAAGTCTGAATTAAAGATGGAATTGGAAAAAAATGAACTTTATGGAAGAAATGAATGAAATCAAGATTGAGTTAAAATCTGAAATCAATCTTTCGACTACGGATTTATCAGAAATGCTCCGAAAGGATATTACAGAAGTAGTGACTGAAAAATGTGCAAGAATAATGGAAGAGTTGCATGAAAAAATTGAAAAAGAGGTGGAAAAGGAAATGGAACCAGTGCTGGAAGAAATTAAGCTACAATCAACATCCATAAAAGACCTTGAAGATTTAGTCCAAACAAATACTCAGACTACGAAAACACTCGTCAAAGAAAGTCAACGATTATCCGACTTACTGGGCAAAGTTACTGATAGGTGTACTGAGCTGGAAGGATGCCAGAGAAGGCAGAATCTAAGGATCATGGGTATTCGAGAAGGGAGAGAAAAGAATCAAGATACACGAGAGTTTACTGCAAACTTACTACAAAAGGTTTTCTCTCTGGAAGAAAAGCCTTTGCTAGCCTGAGCACACAGAGTAATGAGACGTTATACAAAGCATGATGCTCCTCCAAGACAAATGATAGTAAAAGTCCAGTATGATTATGTTTTGGAAGATATGATGAATAAAGTTGTAAAAAGTAGAAATCTTAAATATGAAGAAGATTCGATCAGTATCTACCGAGACTATCCAGCTGAGGTCTCTCAGAAACGGAATGTGTTTAAAGAAACCAAAAGAATTCTGAGGGAAGTGAAGAATCTGAAGTATACTTTGAGATATCCAGCCACACTGAGAGTCACCTATAATCAGGAAGAATATTATTTAAAAAACCCAGAGGACGCATTGAGATTTGCCCAAAGGATTAAGGAGCGAGAAGAAGACTGAATGGAACCTTCAAAGACGAATTAAAGGAACAATTAAACCGTATTTTTAAGATTGGTTGAAGACTCCAATAGACTATGGACTTGTTTCATCTAAAGAAGACGGAGAAGGAGCCGGATGGGAAAATCGAGGAGAGGGATTGAAAACGTTTCCATGGATACTAATAATTAGAATACTAACACTACTGGTTTAATAATTAACATATATTAACATATATTAAATTTAATACACTGGTATTATTAATAATTAGTTAACAATTGCTAAATATTGATTAATAATTAATAATTAATTGTAGTCGACTAACTTAGAATTAAGTAAATAGTAAATATAAATATACAAATATAAACCTCGACTTAATTTATATTCCCTGATATTTTTTATTTCTTTTTTACTTTTTATTTTTTCCATAAACTGGGTCTTTTTTCATTAATTTTTTTAATTTTAAATTTTTGTCTTTTATTTTTTCCTTTTACATATTTTTATTATCATTGTTTACTAATAGGCACTAAGTATATATATATATATATTACTATATACTTGACTATGAACTTTTTACACATCATAGTTTAGTACCCCCGGTTTAAATAATTATTTCTTTTTTTTTAATATTAATTTTAGTGAATCACGGAGATGGATAACATTTAACATTCACTACGGAAGTCATTAGATGGCTAGCCATGTTAGTATGGCTAACACTAACTACACTTATACTAGATGTAGTTTTTTCTTTCTTTGTGCACTCTACTAATCTCTTAATCTATCCCTTCTTTAATACTATTTCTGATTATTACTATTATTTTACAGTTGAGTGGAATTATAAATTGTTGCAAAGGAGATATATATGTGAGAGAAGGACAAGAGTTTTGAAATTCGTCTCTTCGAAGTTCAGGTGTAAGATCTGGTATGTCAAACTGTACCATTTGCTCTATTATACATCCCTTTAGATAAAAGATGCAAGACTTACATATGATACGGGGAATGGAGGAATAATGTTTTGTAGTTGAAATGTTAAAGGTATTAATGAACCAATTAAGAGGGGTAAGGTATTAGCACATTTAAAAGAACTTAAAATAGACGTTGCATTAATCCAAGAGACACATCTAAAAAAAGAGGCAGAACATAGATTAAAGGCCAAGTGGATTGATAAAGTATATCATTCTTCTTTCACACACAAATCTAGAGGTGTAGCAATATTAATTCGTAAAGGCACTGCATTTAAACATACTTCAATAATAGCTGATAGTGACGGTAGATATATTATTGTAATAGGAGAATTATACACACAAAAAATGATTTTTGTCAATGTATATGGCCCAAATTTTGATAGTCCGCTGTTTGTAAAAAAAATATTTAATACCATCCCTGAATTATCAGAATACAATTTAATAATTGGAGGAGATTTAAACTGCACACTAGATCCTTATTTGGACAGATCATCAAAACAACGGAAACTTAAATCGCATTCCAGTGAGTTAATAAATGCATATATAGACAATATATTAAAGATGTTTGGAGTATTAAAGATGTTTGGAGATTGCAAAATCCAACAGGACGAGAATACATATTTTACTCACCTGTGCATAAAACTTACTCAAGAATAGATTATTTTCTGGTAGATTTAAAACTCATCCCATTTATTTATAATTCAAAATATCATAATATTATAATTTCAGATCATGCACCCTTAACTTTTAAGATGAAAATAACTGATAAAATGGAGAAACAGGGTCAATGGAAATTTAATCCACAAATGTTAAAGGACAAAATAACTCAAAAATACATTACAAAACAAATTAAGATTTTCTTTGAAACAAACGATACACCAGAAATATCTTCATCCCTCTTATGGGAAACTTTTAAAGCGTATACTCGGGGAATTATGATATCTTCTGAAGCATTTTATAATAAAGAGAATCGGAAGGTACAACAGGCATTGGAAGGAGATATTAACCAGTTAGATATAGAGAATCTTTGCATAGAAATATAAATTAAATAAAATACAGTCAGACCAAGTTGTAAAACTATACCAATACACTAAACAAATCCAATTTGAAATTGGTGACAAACCACATAAACTATTGGCTCGTCAGTTAAGAAAATTGGAAGGAGAAAAAATAATTTATAGGATTAAATCAGATTAAGGGGAATTACTAGTACAAACTAAAGATATAAATGAGAGATTTTTGCAATATTATCAAAATTTATATTCAGCTAAAACAAAAGAAAATCGAATAGGAGTAGAAACATTTTTAAAAAATTGTAATTTAAAAGGATTGGAATTAGAAGATAGGGAATTATTAAACGTTGAAATAACTACTAAAGAAATTGAAGAACTTATTAGATCATTAAAAAATGGTAAAACTCCAGGACCAGATGGTATTGGAGCAGAATTTTATAAAATATTTTATGATATGATAGCTCCACGTTTGAAGACACTATATGAACACATTTATGCACAACAGAAATTACCACAAACATTAAATGAATCTATCATAACCCTTATACCTAAATTAGATAAAAATCTTGATGATCCAGGGTCATATAGAGCTATATCTCTTTTAAATACTGATCAAAAAATATTAACAAAAATATTAGCACAAAGACTATACACGGTGATTAATATTTATTTTCGGTTATGGAATTGTTTCAACTGGGGGAGAAGTTTGTAACATGGGTTAAATTACTATATACCAGACCAACAGCTAGAATATTAATAAACCAGGTGTTAACAACTAAACTTAACTTATTCTGAGGCTGCAGACAAGGTTGTCCTTTATCTCCACTACTGTTTGCACTTGCAATAGAACCACTAGCAAAATCTGTGAGATTGCATCCTGAAATATATGGGTATGAAACTAAAGAAACTGAAAATAAAATCTCTTTATACGCAGATGATGTATTACTTTATATTACGAAACCAGAAATTAGTATCCCTAACTTGTTAGATTTAATAACTCAATTTGGATTGTTTTCAGGATATAGAATTAACTGGAATAAAAGTGAACTTATGCCAATAATGGGAAATAATGTACATATATTACAACAATACCTTTTTAAGATTGCAAATGAAAAAATTAAATATCTTGGAATTTATGTAACAAAAAGATATGATTCTTTATTTAAATCTAATTTCCCACCCTTATTGAATAAATTACTTAAGAATATTCAATATTGGAAAACATTACCTATTTCAATGTTAGGTAAGATTAATGCGATAAAAATGATTTTTCTTCCACAATTACTATACTTATTTCAAATGATCCCGATATATCTTCCTAATTTTTTTTTTTAAGAAAGTGGACTCTATGGTTACCAATTTTATTTGGGATTATAAGAACCATAGAATAATTAAAAAGCATTTATGTAAATCAAAAATGAATGGAGGTTTTGCATTGCCTAATTTTATGTTTTATTATTGGGCAGTTAATATAAAAAATATGAATTTCTGGTTGGAAGAACTAGATAAACAACCAAACTGGTTAAAAATGGAAAAAGAAGACTGCCTACCTTTTGAAATTAGATCGATTTTATTTGCAAATACTACAATACATAAGAAAACTTATAGAGGAAACCCAATAATAGAAAGTGGAATACGTATTTGGAAACAATTAAAAAAACATTAAAATTACAGAATACACCACTAGCTCTTCCAATTGTAAACAATATTTCTTTTAAACCTTCATTGATGGATAAGGGTTTTTTTAAATGGAAGAACTATGGAATAAATAAGATTGGCGATCTCTACAGGGAAAATGTATTTCTCTCATTTCAGGAATTACAACAAAATTATGGATTACATTCCAAAGAATATTTTAGATATCTACAAATTAGAGATTATGTTAAATCAAATACATCAGATTTTAGGAATAGAAAGACAGAAATTTTAGATTAATGTTTAAATAAACATCCAAATACAGAAAAATTAATATCATATATCTATAATATCTTACTGGAAAATTATTTACCTAATACAGATAAATATAGACAAGCATGGGAGAACGAATTAGGTCAAGTAATTAGTAGAGAAGTATGGAATGAAAGTTTACAACATATACATCACTGTTCATTAAATGCCAGACACTCCTTGATGCAATATAAAGTTATACATAGATTACATCTCTCAAAATCCAAATTAAATAGAGTTTTCTCAAATGTTTCCGCGATATGTGATAAATGTCAACAATTAGAAGCTAATTTAATGCATTCATTTACAAAATGTATAAAAATTACTAATTTTTGGATAGAATTTTTTAAAATAATCTCAATTATAGTTAATGCAAATTTAATTCCAGATTCAAAATTAATCATATTGGGAATACTAGAAACGAATCAGATATTAACAACACAACAAATATTTTTTATTGGTTATAGTTTAATAATTGGTAAAAAAAATACTAAGATTTTGGAAAGGTCCCATTTCCCCTACAATTAAAATGTGGATTACAGAAATGTCGGAGACACTTCATCTGGAACGATTAAGACTTGTCCTGATGGACAGGTTGGATCAATTCAGAGGAATATGGTTTCCATTTATTGAATATTTAAAGGGTTAAGATGGTCCGGTTCGAGTCCATGAGTGAAGCCTGAATGAATGAATAGATGAAGAATTATATATAATAGATCATAAATATATCTCCAATGAAGAATATCTTGTTTAATACTCCACTCATTAATTTATCTCTTTTTTAAAATCTCTTTTTCTCTTTACTACCTATTTCCTACTGTTATAAAATAAAAAAAATATATAGAAGTATAAATAAGATTGACTGTAAAAGTTTAAAATATTAAGAATGTATGTGATGATAATATTTTTTCTTTGTCTTTGAGCTTATATTATTTCTTCTTAATATGTAATTACTTCTAATAAAAATATTTTACAAATACTGAAATTTTTCTGTTGCAATTCTAAAAGGGAATTTCAGCAGATGTGTCGACTCTTGAGGTTTTATCGTCATAATTTTGCTTTTGTTCCAGTTTATTCTATATCCTGAAAATGAACCAAATTCCTCTAATAAATTTAGTATATTTGGTATGCTAATTTCTGAATTTGTAATATATAATATGTCATCTGCATATAATGAGATTTTATTATTTGAGTGTTTGGTATTATACATGAATATTCGGATGACTTCTTATACTTTCTGCTAAAGGCTCTATTGCTAGTGCAAATAGCAGGGGCGATAGTGCGCACCCCTGCCTATTGCCCCTTGCTAATTGGAATTTCAGGGATAATATATTATTAGTCAGTATTCTAGCCATTGGCTTATCGGATTTTAGGAATAGAAAGACAGATTGGAATTTCAGATTAATGTTTAAATAAACATCCAAATACAGACAAATTAATATCATATATCTATAATATCTTACTGGAAAATTATTTACCTAATACAGATAAATATAGACAAGCATGGGAGAACGAATTAGGTCAAGTAATTAGTAGAGAAGTATGGAATGAAAGTTTACAACATATACATCACTGTTCATTAAATGCCAGACACTCCTTGATGCAATATAAAGTTATACATAGATTACATCTCTCAAAATCCAAATTAAATAGAGTTTTCTCAAATGTTTCCGCGATATGTGATAAATGTCAACAATTAGAAGCTAATTTAACGCATTCATTTACAAAATGTATAAAAATTACTAATTTTTGGATAGAAATTTTTTAAATAATCTCAATTATAGTTAATGCAAATTTAATTCCAGATTCAAAATTAATCATATTGGGAATACTAGAAACGAATCAGATATTAACAACACAACAAATATTTTTTATTGGTTATAGTTTAATAATTGGTAAAAAAAATAATACTAAGATTTTGGAAAGGTCCCATTTCCCCTACAATTAAAATGTGGATTACAGAAATGTCGGAGACACTTCATCTGGAACGATTAAGACTTGTCCTGATGGACAGGTTGGATCAATTCAGAGGAATATGGTCTCCATTTATTGAATATTTAAAAGGTTAAGATGGTCCGGTTCGAGTCCATGACTGAAGCCTGAATGAATGAATAGATGAAGAATTATATATAATAGATCATGAATATATCTCCAATGAAGAATATCTTGTTTAATACTCCACTCATTAATTTATCTCTTTTTTTAATCTCTTTTTCTCTTTACTACCTATTTCCTACTGTTATAAAATAAAAAAAATATATAGAAGTATAAATAAGATTGACTGTAAAAGTTTAAAATATTAAGAATGTATGTGATGATAATATTTTTTCTTTGTCTTTGAGCTTATATTATTTCTTCTTAATATGTAATTACTTCTAATAAAAATATTTTACAAATACTGAAATTTTTCTGTTGCAATTCTAAAAGGGAATTTCAGCAGATGTGTCGACTCTTGAGGTTTTATCGTCATAATTTTGCTTTTGTTCCAGTTTATTCTATATCCTGAAAATGAACCAAATTCCTCTAATAAATTTAGTATATTTGGTATGCTAATTTCTGAATTTGTAATATATAATATGTCATCTGCATATAATGAGATTTTATTATTTGAGTGTTTGGTATTATACATGAATATTCGGATGACTTCTTATACTTTCTGCTAAAGGCTCTATTGCTAGTGCAAATAGCAGGGGCGATAGTGCGCACCCCTGCCTATTGCCCCTTGCTAATTGGAATTTCAGGGATAATATATTATTAGTCAGTATTCTAGCCATTGGCTTATCGTATAATAATTTTACCCATGAGATAAAGTTATCTCCCATGTTAAATTTTTGCAATACTTTGAATAAATATTGCCATCCTACTTGATCAAAAGCTTTTTCTGCATCCAATGAAATAATTGCTAGGTTTTCTTCAGTATTATGTGAGTACATTATATTAAACGGCTGTCTCAAATTGTTAAATGGGTATCTCTTTGGTATTAACCCTGTTTGGTCGGGGTTTATTAGTTTGCTAACATATTTACTCAATCTTCTCGCTAGAGTCTTTGCTAATATTTTTGTATCAGTATTTAGGAGTGCTATGGCTCTATATGAGCCTGGGTTTTCAAGATCTTTATCATTTTTTGGTATAAGTGTAATAGTTGACTCAGTTAGTGTTTCTGGTAGTTTATTTTCTTTAAAAGCATGTATATATAAATCTTGCAGGCGTGGAGAAATTATCTCGTAGAATCTTTTATAGAATTCATTACTAAAGCCATCTGGTCCTGGTGTTTTGCCATTCTTCAACAAATTTATTGTTTCTTCTATTTCCTGAAGTGTAATCTGAGCTCCTAATCCCTCTTGTTCCAACATAATTAATTTTGGAAGATTACAATTGTCTAAGAAATTTGTAATTTGAGTATTATTTGCAGAGGTTTTCGATGTATATACATTTTGATAAAATTGAGCAAATATTTTATTAATATCTTTAGGTAGTGTTAGTAATTCCCCTTTGTCTGATTTAATTTTAGTAATTGTATTTTCTATTTCCCATTTTTTCAGTTGGTGTGGTAAGAATTTACGTGGTTTATCACCAAACTCGAAATGTTCTTTTTTGTAATTTTGTAATTTGAAATAATCTTATTATTCTGGCCGATAAAATTGTATTTAATTTATATTTTAGTATTTTTATATTATTATGTTTATCTATAGTTGGTTCTTTGGCATTTTCTAAATCTAATTGTCTAATTTCTTGTTCTAACTGCAATTGTTCAGTGTTATTCTTTTTACTTTAAAAGCTTGATATGAAATTATAGTTCCTCTAATAATGCCTTAAAAGTTTCCCATAATAAGGAAGGTGAAGTGTCTGGTGTATCATTTGTCTCAAAGAAGAATATCATCTGCTCTTTTAAATATGTGCAACCTTGTGAGTTGTTTAAGATTTGGGGGTTAAACCTCCAAAACGATTTTTTTATCAGGCATTCCTTCTAATTTTAAAGAAAAAGTTAATGGGGAATGATCAGAAATAATATTATTATGATATTTAGAATCCTTTTTGTTTTGCTGATTTATCCAGATATGGATCTAAAACACAATTCAAATCTTCCCCTCACATTTTGATAGTTAAGTTCTGAAATTGTATCCAGAATTTTTCTAAAGAATTGGGGGTTGTCAAAATTAGGAGCATAAATACTTATCAAAGTAAGTGGAGTAGAATGAATTTCTCCCGTACCTCCCCTCTTTATCAGCTATGGTATTCTTTAATGTAAATGGTATACCTTTACGAATGATAATAGCCATGCCTCTAGATTTAGAAGTAAATGAAGAGTAGTATGTTTGCCCAATCCAATTTGCGTTCAGTCTTATCTGTGTTGATGTTTCAGATGGGTTTCTTGTAAAAAAAATGTCACTGTTGAGAGCTTATAAATTGGGCAATGATTTTACCCCTTTTAATTGGTCATTAGCGCCCCTTATATTTCAGCTACAGAACGTGATTCCTCCAGTTTTCTTTTGTTTATCGTCTTGCATTATGGATCATGTTAATACCTTTACTTCATATAGTGCAACCAAGAACCTCATAACTCTAGGTGAAGGATGGTTATCCCCAGCTGTTAAGTTTTGTTGGCATCTCCCCTTCAAAATAGACCTCGAAAAAGACCAGAAAGTGTAAAGTCGTGAAAAGATAATTAAGAAACAAACAGTGATATTATAATATCCACAAATAAAGATATTATAATTAAAAACAAACCACCAACAGGTGGTAGAAAAATTATTGTTGACTTCCGTAGGTGTTTTTATATTTGCTCTGCCCCCTTGACCAATTATTATTAATTGGAAGAGAGAGTGATACAAAGTTTAAAAAAAATAAATAAATAAAACACATTTCTAATCTATCTATTGGGGTGTATCTTCAGAGAGGAAAAACAGAATAAAAAAGAGTTTCCAACATTAAGTATATACTTAGATATAACAGTAATTATGTTAGTTATATATCCATATCTACCGACATGCCAAGAACTATTACAAATAAGTCTCAAACTTTTGTATCAGACAACAGCAGGTTCCAAGGGGTTAACCAGATTCAGACACTTGGATAACTTCCAAGTATCTGAGTCTCCCCCCCCCCCCTTTACGCACAATTTAGACTAGATCTACTATATCCATAAAATTTGTTAGTATATTACTCATCAATCATATTTAACTAGTTATTCATATATTTAACAAGTAATTAACATCATGAAATAAACATCAGCCATTATTATGCTGTGCCTTAATATTACACGATTATTAGTTATATTTTATGTCAGTATGTAATTGTGTGTTTCTTAATATTTTTCCATATTCTCAAATTCCGTTTGTTTTTTTTTTGTTATTTTCCCCACCACAGTTTTTCTTCTTTTCCAATCCTTTGTTGAAGTGAAACATAAAATGCGACCTTGAATTAACATTCCAAAGAAAAAATGTCAAGGCAACGCCTCGAGGATAGTTCGCCATCTTAACCAGAGCAGTTTTTGTATGTTAAAAAAAAGAAACACAGTCCTTTCTTTGCCATTTCTCCTCTGTGTTATTGTGCGAGACCCACTCCTGATGATCAGTAGACCTCCTCTGTGATACTTAGTGCATATTTAAATGCCTCTTCTGGATCCGTGAATGCACATTCAACAGAGTTATAAGTAATTCTCAATTTCGCGGGATATACTATCCCATATCTTACTCCCGAAACCTCTTTTCTTTGCCTTCTCGTCTTTGTAAACATGTCCCTCTTTTCCATGACTTCAGCTGGAAAATCACGGAAGAATCTTAGTTTATCTTCTCCAAACATCAAATTCACTCCATATGGAGTCTGTTTCATAGTTCCTTCCAGGGTTGAAATGTCATAGAATTTCACAATAATCTGTCTTGGGGGGGGGGGGCAGTTGGGCTTGCTTGAGCCTTACGTCGGACCCGGTGAGACATATCAATTCTCGGGGCTTCAGGCAGCTTAAGTACGTATTTGAGTAAGTTGGCAGCAAGCTCCTGAAGGTTTTGTCCACTCTCCTTTCCTTCTTTGATTCCAGCTATTCTCAGGTTTTGCCTCCTCAATCTCGCTTCCAAGTCCATACATTTATTCTTCATTTTAGCTAGTTCCCTCCCAGTGCTTTCTTGTTTATTTTTTAGTCTCTTTATCTCCTTAGTCATCTCGGTTATCGTATTATCCATTCCTTCCATAGCCGCATCAGTAGACTTAAGCATTGCATCCAGTTTTTATTACAGTCCTTATCAACCTGCTTAATTTTTTTGTTTAAATCCTCCTCAATCTCAACCACACGTTTGGATAAGTCATCAATTTTCCCCATCAGCATATCATTACCTTGTTTAATTTTTTCAGAGAGGCTTTTGTCCAGCGCGACATTCCCCTCTCGTATCACTTTAGAAATAATTTCAGTGACTGAAGCTGATACTGACTTTTCCAGTTGTTCTATTTGTTCCCTTTCTTCCTCCATTGAAGTCATTTCTGTAGAAGGATTTCGAGAGTCAGCTTCTTCTTCTGAGCTTCCAGCTGATATTTGAGGGGATTGAGGAGTCTTTCCAGGTTTTTCAAGTAGGCTCTTGTAGCAGGTCTTGCAACAGCTTTTGCAGGCTTCTGGCGAGGTTTCCATCATTTAAAACTGCCAATAAATAAATATTTATATTTATTCCAGGATAGTTATCAACATGGGTTCAGAGTAATTCCCAAAACTTGCCTCAGGTACTTAATCACATGCACCACATTTTCATTAACCAGTGTAACTTTACTGGGAGTTGAACACTAGCTATTTATTTCGGCTACATAAAATAAAATAGTTTATCGTGCCCATCTGATGAGGCCCACATTTCAGTTACAGATTGAAACAAAAACTGTGAATTCTTGACTTTATGTTCAAAGTTTACGTTCAGGGCAGAAAAGCACAGAACATGGACAGTTATTGATTCAATAATCCATATTACTAAAAGTAAGATCTTGACCATTTCCTGTTTTTCTGTTTCATGATTTTTGAAAAAAAACACTGGCACTTACAGCTGTGACTTTTGGCCAGCTTACTCCGGAGTCCCCCTCCGCTGCACAGGACAAGAGGGATTTTTCCCATAGATGAAACATAAAATAATTATTAATGTTTTAAAAATGATGACATTTTCTCTGCTGCCCCTGCTGGTGGGAGGGTGTGGGGGACTATAAAACCCGGAAGTGTTGTGCCAGTCAGTTTCTGCAAGATTGGGGAAGTGAGAGGGTCATGCCTCTCAGTCCGAGCTGTGATTAACACTGAACACCTGTCTACTAAACTGTGAGTGTGGTTTTACTGGCCTTGAGTGCCCTTAATGTGGTTTGAAAATGTGGTTGGTTTGAAGGAAAAAGCACTACAAATTGTTGGTTGGGTTTTTGCGTTGAAGTAAAAAGCACTGTAAATGGTTGGGTGGGGTTTTGTGTTGAAATAAAAAGCACTGCAAATGGTTGGTTTGGGGTTTTGGGTTGAAGTAAAAAGCACTGCAAATGGTTGGTTTGGGGTTTTGGGTTGAAGTAAAAAGCACTGCAAATGGTTGGTTTAGGGTTTTGGGTTGAAGTAAAAAGCACTGCAAATGATTGCTTTTGGCTTTTGGGTGGAAGAAAAAAGCACTGAAAATCGTTGGTTTGGGGTTTTGGTTTGAAGTAAAAAGCACTGCAAATGGTTGGTTTGGGGTTGAAGTAAAAAGCACTGCAAATGGTTGGTTTGGGGTTGAAGTAAAAAGCACTGCAAATGGTGGGTTTGAGGTTGAAGTAAAAAGCACTGCAAATGGTTGTTTGGGGTTTTGGATTGAAGTAAAAAGCACTGCTAATGGCTGGTTGTCTAAATTTGACAACTTCCTGTTTGCACTCTGTATTGATTTTAGATAAACCGCAACCACTTACAGCCGTGATTTTTGCCCATCTTACTCAGTCCCCCTCCACTCAGCAGGTGCAGAGGACTCTTCCCATCAATTAAAAATAAGTGTTATTTGTGTTTAAAAAATGTTGAGAATCTCTCTCCTGTAAATCATGCCATGAGGGTCACACCTTTTCCGGTGGCAGGGGGAGGGATTTTAAAACCCAGATGTGGCTCAGTCTCTGCAAGATGGGGAGGGAGAGGTCACGACTATGTCTGAGCTGTGAAGCAACTGAACACACTGAATGTCTACTGAACTGTGAGTGTGGTGTTTTGTGTGGTTTTATGGTGGTTTCATCCTGCTTGAAATGGTATGAAACTGCAATTAAATGTGGTGGCCTTGCACCCTGCATGAAATTGTATGAAACTGCATTTGAATGTGGTGGCCTTGCACCCTGCATGAAATGGTATGAAACAGCATTTGAATTTGGTGGCCTTGCACCCTGCTTGAAATTGTACGAACTTGCACCTTAATTTGGTGGCCTTGCACCCTGCTTGAAGTGGTATGAAACTGCACGAATTTGGTGCCCTTGCGCCCTGCTTGAAGTGGTAAAAAACTGCACTTGAATTTGGTGGCCTTGCACCCTGCTTGAAATGGTAGGAGAATGGATTTGAATTTGGTGGCCTTGCACCCTGCTTGAAATGGAATTTCAAGGAATAGCAGTGTCAACTGCCAGCCCACCAGCCATGAGTGAACTGCCAGCTGGAGGGACCGAGCAGGCACCCCATTAATCCATTTGGCCCACAATGTCCATACTACCCCTCTGGAGGCCAGTCCTTTCAGCCCATTACCAGCACTCCAGAAAGTCCCCCCCCCCCCAATGGCCACCAATATTGAAATTGGTGGAGAGGTGGAATATAGAGTTGGGGGACCAGCCCTCCCGTGTGAAGATGGGACCCAACGGGTCCCACTTAGTCTAGTATATACTGTAAACAGCTCAGCTCCACTTGTGTTAAACTCTGCATAAACCTCTTTGCATTTCAATTACCTCAAGCCTCCTACTTCCATGTCCTGCTAGTTACCTTTCCCTAATGAATATTACAAGACTCAGCCTACTATAGAAATTGTATCTGCTTCATCAACTCCTTAACTGCGTGCTCCATGTTCTCATCTACATTCTGCATAAAACAATTAAGTGAAATCAGTCTTAACCTTCAATACAATGGGTGAAGGCAAATCATCAGCTCCTCCTACACCTGCCAATATATATTTTTTTTACTACTGATATCACTGAATAATATAATCAGGCAATGCATAACACAAACCGCCAACATAGCCAATTATGAGCTCAAGTGTAAGATTGGTTTTACCCTCAGTGTAAGTGCAGTGAATCACATCCACAACATTTAAAAAGGTTGATATTTTGAGTACAACGTTCCATTCTCCAAATGTTATGTGATTATATAATCAGAGACTACTACTCCACACAAAACCATCATTCTGAACAATACACTATTCTGCAGCAGATGAGCTTTATGTGTTTACAGCCATAACATATTTTATAGGCAATAAGCAGAAACAACATGGGATATATGCTACTTTGCAGCGAGGAGGCATGACAATCATACTACTGTTGGAGTTATAATGACTACATAATGGATATTTAATTCCAATTTCTCTCTCATTGTCACACATTCTCTTAAAGTTGCAAAATTGTAACACCCCAAATGTACTTGTCATGTTGTTCAAGAGGTAAAGGAACTGCTGGTGGGGAAGCTATTATTGCTCTTCTGTATTTGCCTTAGGAATTATATATGTAAGCTATCATCTTGAACCACTGCAGTCAATCTGCTGAAGATATTCTTATAATATCTTTGATTCTGGAATTTTCACTCAATGATAATGAATTAATGGAGATATATTTCTAATAAATGACGAGTACAACAGCAAAGTAAACTTTGAGTGGCATTACTAAGCACTTGCTCTCAGGTTGCGGTCATGGGGTTAAAATATGCTCTGTAAGAAACCTTTGCAAGTTGCTGCAGCAAACATTTGAGGTGATACATACTTCATCAATGGCAGAGGAAGTGAATGCTTATGGAGGTTGATCACATGACATGCAGCTCCCAGGATGGTCTGGAGCAATGTTGGGACAATCACATCCATTGGAGAGTGGTGTATTTTGTCACACTCCTGATTTACGACTTCTGAGAAATGGAGATCCTTTGGAGAGTTAAGTAAGCTGTTCACCAGAGAACACTGGGTTGACTATCTGCTCTCACAGCCTTATTTCTTCTGTGAAAATTCCATGATCCTTTCATTTTATGAGGACATTTCAATTAATTGAACACCATGCAAAAACTACAATCACAATTCCCACGAATGTATTCATGATGGAGTGAATCTATTGTTGAGCCAGTTGAAGATGATTGAACATAGGTCATATTCTAGGGGAAGTCCTACAACAGGTTTTTAAGCCTGAGATAATCAGTCACCAATAATAATGATCTTTCTTGATACGTATATGACTCTGGCCAGTCTGAACTTTTAACTTGTAGACTACATTTTATTTCTACGACAGCTGAATGTTACACACAGTCAAATGTTACTTTGAATTTAAAGGGAGTAACTCTAATAGCACCACTGACATTGAGTTATTTTATCCAAGATGTAATGAAGCCTGAAACAGAGTGACCCTGTGAGAACATGAACTGAGATCAGTTGGAGAGATTGTTGCTTTGGAAATGTCACTTGACAGTAATGTCAATGACACTTTCCATCATGTAGCAGATGATTGAGAGTAGGCTGAAGGAATGATGACATTTATCAAGTTTGTGTGCATATACGTCTGGGAAACCTTTCACATTGTTGGATAGATGATAATATTTTAAATGCCACGTGACATTAATTGCTAGTTTATATGGATTGCTCTTCTGCACCAGAGTTGAGGTGTTGCCTGATCTTGTAGTCTTTGCATTCAATCATTTATTTAATATCATATGGTAAGCCAAATTAGCTGATGACTAGCTTCAGTGGTGGAAGTCCCAGCCTCTTACAGCTGAAGATGGATGAAACTGCATTGCAAGTATTGAAAATGGTTGTCCACAGATTCTCATCTTATTTTTAGCTGTATAATTGTCTGCCATTGTTTTTGTCATTGTTTAATAGGATTATATAACTTTGATCTGATCCTATGGCTATGAGCTTCTGTCACTCCAGCCCTTAACTGTGGGTGAGGTCTAGACCACTTCATGGATGCCCAGTTTTTAAATTATTTATTGAGCATCCTCGTAAGAGTGTCAAGTTTCCTTCTTCAAATTAGAGAACCAAATTCATCCTGTTCCTTTCCTTGATCCAAAAATCCTATCTCATTAATTGGACAACGCCACCTCTTTTGATCTAAGATGCAAAGAACTAAACCAAATGTTGTCCTTCTCAACATGTAATTTTACTTTCTGCCAGTGACATCCTAGGAGGATGAATATTTCCCCCATTTACCTATATTGGGAATAGTGGGATGGAGTGAGATTGAATTACACCAAGTTGTGTTGGTATCTAGCCAAAGGAAGTTAAGGTATGACAACAAGGCATAATTTCTTATTCTGTTGGGATCTGCCTTTAAATGGCTTTGAAAGAATACAATAACCTAATGTAATGGCAGATCCTATAATATGTTATTTTTCTAGTCTTCTGTGTTTGAAGCTGATTCTCGTCTACTCATAACCATCTTGGGTGGGGACGGGGTCAAACCACTAAGGATTTAATGAGGCACAACTTCTAGTGACTGACTAGATCACCAGCCTCAAGTGCCATCTCTATCTGGTCTTAGTGATCAAGTAATTCATGTCTGCTGATGACTGATCAGGTCTCGTCTCCTTGACTACAGTACTTGTATACCTGAGAGGTTTTACATTAAAATAGTAAGATTAAATGAGAACTTACCAGTTTGAAGTTTGATCTTTATTTTATGAGGAGTTACGATGAGCGATTACGTGAATTACCCCTCCAGTCGGCATGCGCGTCAATCTTCAAAGCAGCGGTGTGAAATAACAGAAGAACAATAATTGAAGTATTATAGTAAGATAAACATAGATTATAATATTAGCAATACATCGAAACATGATACGGATTAACATGTTAATGTTATAATTCACAAATAAACAAATATACAATAGTGACTCCTCTCTCCCAGGGAGAAGCTGTGAAACAGAACTTAAAACAGAATGGGCGAACACCCCGGAATCAACAAGCAGCTTATTATAAAACCTTTGAAAAGTCAATTCATTTGACCATCCTGCGGCCGTGAGGATATGGTCTAGAGGGACGTCCATTGCCCTCGCCGCTGACATTGATGGCGCCCTGGTGGAGTGAGAATTAATATTGTCAGTATTAACTCCTGCACACCCCTACACTTGTTTCAGCCATCGTGAAATGGTTTGAGCTGACACTTTCATATGTGGCTTTTTGTGGCTAATAAACATTGCTTCCTCAGAGACTAAGGCTCTTCGTGACTTCAATATAACGCTGCAAGTGCGCCACTACACACAGCCATAAATCCATGGGATAAGCTGACATACAAGCTTGAATCCGGATACCCCTGGTCTGCTTTGTTTAATTAGGTCATAGATGTAAAATTTAACATAATTCTGTGAGTACACCATCCTGTCCAGGTGCAGTTTGTGCTAGGTCTGATCCTGATATGAGCGCCATGAGCATAACCAACTTAAGGGTAATCTTTGTTAAGGACAAGGATGTGGCTGTACCCATTGACGAAGCAGCGTCAGTACCATCCTTACATCCCAGATTTCAGGATACCTATGCCTGGGGGGATTAGAATTAAAAACACCCTTCATAAATCTGGAGATTAACGGATGAGATCCTACAGACTGAAGTTCAGACCCGCAGCATAGGTACGAGGACAAGGCACTCCTGGCACTGTTGATGGCACTATAGCTCAACCCTTCATCGAAATGTAACTTGCACAGAAATTCGAGCACATCTGGGATGGAGGCTGTGTGCTATGTAATGTTCCCCTGTAACCAAAATTCCTCTCATTTCCTGACATGAGGGATGTACTGCCTTTTCATACTATCTGCTGTGATGACATCCACGGTCCGATTGGATAGTCCCAGACCCAGATATGGCCTTCTTAAAATCTGCAAATCAACAAATTTAGACGATCATACAACGGGTGTTGACCTCCAGTCACAGGGTGCACCAACAGATTGTGACGTTTTGGAACCACCATAATAGGCTGTGTAATAATACCCAAAACCAGAGAGAACCATGGCTGTGTAGGCCAGTCGGGTACCACCAAAACCCCTGAAGTGGAGTCCTGCTTGATTTTAGTCAAGCACTGACAGATGAGGCAGAAGGGTGGAAATGCATATGAAAACATTCCATCCCAGTGAGTGAGAACGCATTCACTGCAACTGCCCCTGGGTCTGGTTCCCATGAAACATACTTCGGTACCTGGTGATTAAGTCTGGATGCAAACAAATCGATATCTGGCATCCCATACCAGAGAACAATTTCATTAAATACATCATGATTCAACTTTCACTCAGTGTTGTCGTTGAATTTGCATGACCTGGTGTCTGCCACCACATTGAGTCTGCCTGGCACGTAGACAGCTGAAATCCAAAAATTATTTTTAATGCACCAGTGTCAAATAAGGTTAGCCAATCCGTCACAAGATTTCGACTTGATTCCACCCATGTGATTAACATACGCCATTACTGTGGTGGTGTCAATCTCAAGCTCAACATGTAAGTGATGCTTAGTGGTACAGTAAGCTTTGAGCCCATTAAATGCTCCTAAAAGCACTAAATTATTAATTCTATGTGATTGGAGTATCAACGCCTCATGCATATTCCATCTGCCTCCACAGCTAGACCTGGTATCAGTAGCACCCCAACCAAGGGCACTAACATCAGTCTGCAAAACAACTGAAGTTGTTTTGATCAAAATGTTGCTAGAACAATTTGAAATGTTTCTAATCCACCACTGTATTTCTGTAATGGATTCAGATGGTAAGTGCATGAGCCGATTGAAATGACCTGCATGTATTCTAAGTGCCTGTACCTTTGCCCTATGTAAATGTTGGTAATGCAAAGGTCCATATTGCACAGCTGGAAAGGCAGCTACCAATTTACCAATTAAGCTGACCACCGTTTAATTGAAGGTGATTGCTCCCCCAAGAGCTTGATACAACCTTCAATTAAATCTAATCTCTTGCCCTTGGGCAGAGTCACACACATGTGATTTGAATCAACTGTGAATCCCAAATAGTCAATTGTGTGAACCGGTACCAATTTTGATTTAGCTGTGTGGATAATGAAACCCAACCTCTCAACCTTGAGTTTAACAGCTGAAATTGATAACTCGGCTGCCACAAGGTGTTTCCAATTATTAAGATGTCATCCAAATAGGCCATTACAATATGGCCCTGTGACTGTAGTATCCCCAGTACTGGTTTTAGCAGCTTTGTAAATAAGCGAGGGGCTGAGGTTAACCCATTAGGCACTGCTCTAAACTGCCATAATTGCCCCATCCAGCTAAATTTCAAATATCTCTGATAATAATAAATAATATGCATCCTGAAGATCTATACATGCCATATAACACACTTTGGAAATCAATTGTTTGGCAGTAGCAAATGTTTCCATTTTAAAATGATTATACTGCACAAACAGATGAATCCTGTCAGATCCAAAATAATACGACACCCACCATCTTTCTTTCGTCTAGGAAACACATTAGATACGAATTGATGAGTTTGATAAACTGTCTTCTCAATTACACCTTGAAAACATAATTTTGCTATTTCAGCTTGAATCTCCAAATTCTCCCGTTGTGAGAAAATGAGTGCCCGCTCTGGCTTGTGCTGGGTGGGTGGTCACAGGTTGGGAATAAATTCAATTTGAAACCCTTGTATATGCTGCAGTATAAACACATTTTATGTTATTTTACACCATTCTTTGAGAAACCTGTGTTACCTCCCCCCAACTGGTAGGTAATTCTCACTCAATATGTTTTGACAAGAACCAGACCCACCTACCTCCATGGTTACCATTGGAGTTCTGTGTCCCCTGGCTCTGGATGGAAAAGGCATGTTTGCCCGTGCTCCTGCTGGAGTGCACCAGCTGCGCACATTGAATGGCCGGCTTGTTCCTTGTCCGGACCCGGTTTCAGCAAACCGTTTGTAAGGGTATTGTCGTCGAAGGGTTCTGCTGGTCACTGGCGCTTTGATGAGCCCGACGGTTTTTGCCTCTTAGTCTAACTCCATTACCCTCTTTGCGAGGTCTTCCGCGAACAATAAGTTCGACCGCTGGATGTTGCTAGGCTTACACAGGGCAGCGAACCTTGGGTTATTGGTAAGGTGGATGGCGCTTTTTCTAAGGCAGTTAATCTCAAAGTGCACATTGCACATAAGAGCCAGGGCATCCTGCTGAACTTCAGTCAGGAGCCCACCATCCACCGACCTACCAAAAGCCATAATGCCAGCTGCGAGCAGTTTCAGCACCCGTTGCAGTTTTAAATCCTGCGCTCAGATGCCTAGTCTCATATGACCCCAAATGGCATGGTTGATGGCCAGTACTTTGAGCAGGAACCAATTTTCTGGGGGGGTCATAATTTTTAGCCATTGCATCCATGGCCAGTTCCTGAAGCTAGTGCGAAGCCAAGTAATTTATACTGGCAGCCAGCTCTTCCCCCACTGGCTCTCTAGAGTCTACTGGGACGGCAAACCTGGCTGCCAGGAATGGGACCTCTAGCTGTTTCCCTTTGTCCCGTGGGGCAGCCTCCAATGCTAAGCCCTCAGAGTCGGCTTCAGAATCGTACTGACTCGGTATGCTCTCCTCCTCCAAGAGGGAGATACTAGGCAGCCCAGTAGGTGCTGCTGGCGCAGGCTCTTGGAGAGGCCGGCGCTCTTGATGGAGCATCCTCTCCAATAGGAGCTCCATCCTGGATACCCGTTCTACGGTATCCATTCTTGAGTGAGAACCCTCCCGACCGAACTTGTCCGAGTCTATCGGCCGGACAGACTTTCGAGTGGCCTTACAACCTCCAGCGTAGCCACGGTGCTCTCCGAACCAAGTCTGTAGTCGCTGGTCTCACTACAAGCGACTCTGAGGGTGAGCTAGGTGGCCGCCCGCTACGTGCATTCCCGCAGTCATTAGACACTTTTGCTACGGCTCGCCTTGCTGCTAACGACTTCTTCATGCTTGAACTTGCCCTCCTGTAACAAGATTTAACAAGCGCAGAAAATCCACCTCCAAGAAGTTTGACACTTACCTGAGGCTTTTTTAAAATTACTGCTGGAGAAGCGCTGCTCCTCCAAGCCGGTCGCTGTGCCATGCATCAGAAGTAATGACGTGCATGCCGACTGGCAGGGTTCTTCACGGAATCACTCACGTGACTCCGAAGTAAAATCAAGCTTTGCTAGCTGTTACCAGATGCTTACACATCTTTCCTTTAATTGTAAACTAAGGTTCACATTACCCCATCCCTTTGTCTATCCCTGGTATACTACAATAGCCTTTCCAATCATAATTTTCAATGTATATCATGACAACAAATAAATTACAGTTCATACCATGAATTACATTGAGTGGCTTTTTCCACACAACCACATTTATTATGTTTATTTATAGCAATTTATGAAGTCATCCAGAACACAGTTGTTAAGAAATGTCATTCATTTAGGCGGATTATCACAAAAAAATGTTTTGATGGAGAATTGAGAATAAAATGATTTGTTGAAAAATTACTGAATATGTTTTGTGATTTTGATCTTTAAAACTTTACACATCTAGGCTTTGTGGAAACTATTTATATCTATATGTTGGCCAGCAAATCTTATTGGTGGCTACAACACAGGTGTTTAAAGAAATAAAGAGTTGGTTAAACTTCAGAAAACATAACTTTGTTCCTTGTATTTTGGCTTCAAAACTTATTATTTAGAAGTTTATAATAGCCCTCCTAATTTTCCCATGGTTAAGTAAATTTCTGGCTGTTTGGGCTACAAACCTCCTTTACTGCACTGTCGTGGCCTGTCCCCGGTTATCGTAGGTACAATAAGTCATGCAGGCATGGCTGCATCCTGAATAAAAGCAAAGACCATGTGTTATTTCTCATTGTTTTTTACCTGTGAACACAAGTCAAAACACTGATTAATGCTTGAGCACACATGTTTAATCTCTTTGACAATAGAATTATATTGAGTGTAGACTGTTTCATTTTACTCGTATAGTATGAATTCCTGGATAGCATGCAAAACAAAGGTTTCAGTATATCCTGGTACACATGACAAAAATAAACCAATACCAATACCATTAACCATCAAAATAACTTTAAAATGTTCATTAATTGTGCAATAATTGTCCATCAAAAGCAGCACTGTCTTTTAAGTGAGGAAAATGGAAAACTGCATGAATCATAAATTCCAAGGATGTGTATGTCATTTAGTGACTATTATAACTGTTAGGTATGCATATTATCTATATTGTTTAAATCATTTCTAAATATGTATTATAAAATACTAAAGTACAATATTTAATTTACCCAGTTCTGTATGATATGGAACCGGTTTAAAGTCTCATGGACTTGGACAAGTAGAATTTAAAATATTGTGATATTGTGTACATAATTGTGAACTGCCCAAGCCATTTTATTCCAGTAATAATTCATAATATCATCTGGTTTGTGCCTGCTACAATAATGAAATGTATTCTGTTTAAATGATGTGTACAAATAAACTCCATCATCTAATCAGAAAAACACACTAATTTGCATAAGTCTCGACAATGCAATATCTCTGCGGAGCAGGATGGGGGGGAATTATGTGATGGGGGATTTAATGTGAATGTAATTAAAATTTATAGTAATGTTCTTCTTTCAGCAAAACAACATGATTTCCCATCCAGTTCCTCTGTGCCGTCTCTCCTTCACTGACCTGTGGAGGGCCATAGATGGGGAACAGTTAATTGATCTCACGCGGCTTCACCAGGAGTCAAGAATGATGAAGCTGTCTGGACAGCAACAAAAGTAATGGATTGACAAAGTGCATTGGGAGGAGGGTGAAGGTGTAATAAATAAAATTGTCAGCTTTTATTTACTTGAAACTAGATACATCTGCTCTGAAACAGAAGTGACACATTCACAGGTCATAAACAGAAAGTGCTGGTTCAGCATGAAAATCAGTCATCTTAAAACAAGTTTTTAAAACATTTCAAAAAGTTTGATTGTGGGCCTTATTGGTGGCTGGTAAATCTGGATGGAAGCAGTCAAAAAGGAGGGTTATGATGTTCAGGGAGCTTTATTTGAGATTACGAGGAAACAAGAATGTACAGAGTTTTGATGAAACTTCACCAAATGTAAGCTTAATTGACGTTATTCAGAAGAATAACCATTGAGCTACAAATTAAAATGATGCAAAGGCTTACGAGCATGCTGAAAAATATTGTTCATAATTATAATTGGAAAGGGTGATGAGGAGGGTTACTGGAATGATGCCTGCATTAAGGGCTATTGTCTAGAAGGATAGGTTGCAAAAGCCTATTTCCCTGTAACTCCTAAGGTTGAGGGCACACCCGGTAAATGTAGAACATTTATTGCCTCTAAAGAAATGCTGCAAGGAACAGCCTGGGAACAATAGCCCTGTGAGCCTAACATCCGAGGTAGGCAAGTAGGCAAGTAGAGGATTATGAAGGATAAGATATATATACATTTAGATAGACTGGGGCTGATTAGGGATAGTCAACATGGTTTTGCACATGGGAGATCTTATGAATCTGATTGAGTTTTTTGAAAATGTAAGCAAAAAGTTTGACGAAGGCAAAGACCTCAGCAAGGAATTTGATTAGGTTCCACATGGTAGGCTACTCTGGAAGTTTAGGTCACATGGAGTTCAAGGAGAACTCACCGACTGGATAGAGAATTGGCTTCATAAAATGAGGCAGAGGGTGATGGTGGAAGGTTATTTTACAGACGGGATATCAGTGGCTAGTGGTGTGCCTTTTGCGGATTATATCAACAATTTAGATTAGAATGTACAAGCATTGATTAGTAGTAATTTTGCAGATGAAACTAAAGTTGGTGGTATTGAAGATAGTGAAGATGGTTATCAACATTTACAGCAGGATCCAGATCATTTGGGAAAGTAGGCTGAGGATGTTAATGGAGTTTAATGCAGATACTGCAAGTGTAAAATGTTGCAGGATCTTCACAGTGAATGGCAGGACCTGGGATATTCTAGAACAGAGGGATCTTGCTGTGCAGGTACATAACATGGCCGTCCGAAGGGGGGTGCATTGGGTGCGAACGCACCCCCCTTTTTTTCAGATGAAAAGAAATTCCGGGAAAGATTTAAAAAAACATTTGCGAACATCCGCGCCTGCGCAGTGGGGTGGGGGGGGAGGCTGGTGACCAAAGACGCAGAAGTGACACAAACTGACGCCGTCTCTCCCAGTGGGCGGGATCAGATCACTTCCATTTTCAATGCGTCGCCTTGACCTCGCGGGCCTAGTTCGGGTGAGGGGCCGAGAAATATTGCGTTGCATCTCAGGGAGGGGGAATCTGTTTTATATCGGGGGTAATAAAAATGGAATGGTTTGGAAAATAAAATTAATTCCCGTTTGCCACCCGGTCCATCGGCGGCGTCGGAGCCTCACCAGCAGGTCCGGTCCGCTGTCAGCTCAGGGAGACTGTTCTCCCGTCGCCGGGCGAGAGGCAGGAAGGACTGAATCCCCCCCACCCCCCACCCCCAATCATTTCTGGTTGGCGGCGATGGCTGTAGACAGAGGGTCGGAGTAAATAATAGGAAGTGCCCGAACAACAGCAGCAATAGGGACGACGGCTCCACCTCCTCATGCACCGTGCCAGCCCTCATAGCGGCCGCTGCTTGCCACTCCACCAATGACGATAACCGCTTTCAAAACAACCCCTCCCGCACGCCGAGGCTGGGAGGAGGGAGGGAGCGAGGAAAGAAGGGGGAGGCCCCTTCTGCCATCTGAAGCACCAGCCCCGCACCTTCCTGTTGGCTGGCGGAGGAGGGGAGACGGTGGCAAGGAGATCCCAACCAAAGATCCTATAGCGGAGCTTTGTTCCCAACAGCCTCCCCCTTTGGCGGTGGCACTTGGCAGTGGACAGGGCGGCCAAGGCTGCGGGGCGATGATGCCTTCCTTGTCCGAGGAGCGCTGACCTTCCTTCCTCACCACCTCCTCTGCCCCTTCCCCTCTCTCTTGTACGCACCCCCCACCCCCCCTTATCCTGGGACCTCTCCTCTCCACCCCACACTGATCCCCATTCCCCCTCAGTGCAGTCCTCACTGACATACCTGAGCTGCCCTCCCCATCTACAACCCCCCATCGATTCATCCTGCACTGATCTCCCTATCCACCTTGCATTGATTCTCCTGCCACCTCCACATCTACCTCCTGCCTCCTCCACATCCATCTTACACTCGTCCAAAAGGAGGAATATCTCATCCTGTACTGACCTCCTTCCCATCCATCCTGCACTGCCACCCCCCATTCATCCAGTACTGAACCGCCCACTCATCCTGCACAGCCCCCCGATCATCACTGTACTAGCCCACCCCCATTCATTTTGTACAATTTCCCCCTTCCATCCTGTACTGATTCCCCCGTCCATCCCGTATTCCCCCACTGACATCTCCCGCGCTCTCCCCTCACAATTTTACTGACTCCAACCAACCAACCAACCAACCAACACAAACTAATTCCCCTGCCTCAATCCATCCATTCCGCACCGATTGCCATCTCAACCCACCCCCACCCCCCCATCTACCCATCCCGCACTAATTGACCCAGCCCCCCCCCTCCGGAATAAGGGAAGTGGGGGGTGGAGACGAGAGAGGAGTTCAGTCTACACTCGCTGAATCCATCCCTGTGAAAAGTTAGAGATGGTGCTTGGATCTGGAAGCGGACCAATACATCGGTAACTAAAAGTGGACAGACATCTTTTCATTTTATTGTATTAATTTTCATATATTAATATTTAAAATCCATGCATTGAAGGAAGAATATTTTACAGCCCATCTGTGGTCCTTAACCCCAACCCTAACCGGTCGTCACCCGCAGGGTTGCATACATCAGCGTGTGACAGGGCGCACGACATGATGACACCCAGATGTCGCCCCTGGATTTTGAACATTCCGAAATCCAGAGGTGACAGGGAGTTACTACATGCATCACCATGCATCAGGTCACGTCACGACCCTACCACGACTCGAAAACCTTTTTTCAGGCTGTCGCTGAAAATGCCACCCAAGTAGGACAAGCCTTTCACGCTGCGAAACATGAGGGCAAGGCTTTCGAAGGTGACATCGGCGGCAAACTTCTCCCTGGCCAGGTTCTCGATCACCTCAGGCTCGGGTCCGCAGTGCTCGAAGAAACTGCCCAAGCCAGAGCAGGCTCGATAGAAGCGGCAGCTGAGGTCGTAGTGCAAGCGCCATAATCCGCTTTCACCAACCTGCCGCTTGAACGGCTCCTTGGGGCGACCTGCTGCTACTTCTCTTGGTGCTGTTACTTGTGCACCCTGGGGTGCTGCTGGCGTGGCGACTGGTGCTTCCTGGGGCGCTGCTGGAGTGGTTACTTGTGCACCATTTGGGTGCTGCTGGTGTAGGTACTTGTGCACCCTTGGGTGCTGCTGGTGTAGTTACTTGTGCACCCTTGGGTGTTGCTGGCGAGGCTGCTGTTTCTCCCTGGAATGAGAGGCCCACAGGAGCCGTTGGAAGAAGAGGAGGAGGGGGAGGAGCGACACCCGGCCGGTAAGGTTAAAAATCAAGCGCGGGGCTTGCCTAAATCCATAACATTCCATTTAGGTTTTTTTGAGGAAGCCGCTGATTGGTGGGAAGTGGACTAGGGTAAGCAGCTGATTGGCAGTCAGATCCCAGCAGTTTGTTGTGTACTTTGTATTGTGTTGATATTGTATCCTGTGTAAGGGGGGAGTATGAAGGCAAGGGCAGTGTACTGTTCTGGATGTCAGATGTGGGAGGTCAGGGAATCTGATAGCCCTTCAGACATCCACATCTGCGCCAGGTGTGTTGAGATGGGCTCCTAAAGGACTGTGTTAGGAACCTGGAGCAGCAGCTCGATGACCTCCGTCTGGTCAGGGAGAATGAGGAGGTCATAGAGAGGAGCTACAGGGAGGTAGTCACTCCCAGACCACAGGAGGCAGACAAGTGGGTCACAGTTAGGAAGGGCAAGGGGCAGAGGCAGGGGCTAGAGAGTACCCCTGTGACCGTACACCTGGAAAATAGGTACTCGGGTTTGAGTACGATTAGAGGGGACAGCCTAGCTGGGGGCAGCAACAGCGGCCGGGCCTCCGGCACAGAGACCGTCCCTGATGCTCAGAAGGGTAGCAAAAAGAGGAGGGCAATTGTAATAGGGGACTCTATAGTTAGGGGGTCGGATAGGCGATTCTGTGGACGCAGTCGGGAGACCGGATGGTAGTTTGCCTCCCTGGTGCCAGGGTCTCGCATGTGTCAGAACGTGTCCAAAAGATTCTGATAAGGGAGGGAGAGGAGCCTGATGTTGTGGTACACATAGGTACGAATGACATAGGCAGAAAAAGTGACGAGGTCCTGAAGGGAGAATTTAGGGAGTTGGGGGGAAAGTTAAGGAGAAGACCAAAAGGGTAACGATTTCAGGATTACTGCCTGTGCCGCGTGACAGTGAGAGTAGGAATGAAATGAGGTGGAGGATAAATGCGTGGCTGAGGGACTGGTGCAGTGGGCAGGGATTCAAGTTTCTTGATCACTGGGACCTCTTTTGGGGAAGGCATGATCTGTACACAAAGGGCGGGTTGCACTTGAACCCGAGGGGGACCAATATCCTGGCAGGGAGATTTGCAAAGGCTACTGGGGAGACTTTAAACTAGAAAGGCTGGGGGAAGGGACTCGGGTAGAGGGGGCTAGGGGTCAGGCAGAGAAGGGAAGCACTCGGACCAAAAATGTAGGCGAGAAAGATGAAAAAGATAATAGACAGAGAATAAGGGATGGTGGGTTTCTAAAATGTGTATATTTTAATGCTACGAGCATTGTAAGTAAGGTGGATGAACTTAGAGTCTGGATTGACACATGGAAATATGATGTTGTGGCAATCAGTGAAACATGGTTGCAGGAGGGCTGTGATTGGAAACTAAATATTCCAGAATTTCGTTGCTTCAGGTGTGATAGAATTGTTGGGACCAGAGGGGGAGGTGTTGCATTGCTTGACAGAGAAGATATTACAGCAGTGCTTTGGCAGGATAGATTAGAGGGCTCGTCTAGGGAGGCTATTTGGGTGGAACTGAGAAGTGGGAACGGTGTAGCAACACTTTTAGGGGTGTATTATAGACCGCCAAATGGGGAGCGAGAATTGGAAGAGCAAATATGTAAGGAGATAGCAGATATTAGTAGTAAGCACAAGGTAGTGATTGTGGGAGATTTCAATTTTCCAAAAATAGACTGGGAAACACATTCTGTAAATGGGCTGGATGGTTTTGGATTTTGTAAAATGTGTGGAGGATAGTTTTTTGCAGCAGTACATAGAGGTATCGACCAGAGAAGGGGCAGTGCTGGACCTCCTGTTAGGAAATGAGGCAGGTCAGGTGACGGAGGTATGCGTTGGTGAGCACTTCGGGACCAGTGATCACAATACCATTAGTTTCAATATAATTATGGAGAGAGTCAGAACTGGACCTAGGGTGGAGATTTTTTGATTGGAGAAAGGCTAACTTTGAGGGAATGCATAAGGATTTTAAAGGAGTGAATTCGGACACTTTGTTTCATGGGAAGGATGTAGAAGAGAAATGGAGGACATTTAAAGGGGAAATTGTAAGAGTACAGAATCTTTATGTCCCTGTTAGGTTGAAAGGAAATAGTAAAAATTGGAAAGAGCCATGGTTTTCAAGGGAAATTGGACACTTGTTTCGAAAAAAGAGAGATATCTACAATAATTATAGGAGGCATGGAGTAAATGAGTTGCTAGGGGAGTATAAAGAATGTAAAAAGTATCTTAAGAAAGAAATTAGGAAGGCTAAAAGAAGATATGAGGTTGCTTTGGCAAGAAAGGTGAAAGTAAATCCAAAGGGATTCTACAGCTATATTAATAGCAAAAGGATAATGAGGGATAAAAATTGGACCATTAGAAAACCAGAATGAACAGCTATCTGCAGAGCCAAAAGAGATGGGGGAGATATTGAACAATTTTTTTTTCTTCGGTATTCACCAAGGAGAAGGATATTGAACTCTGTGAGTTAAGGGGAAAAAGTAGAGTAGCTATGGAAACTATGAGATTCAAAGAGGAGGAAGTACTGACACTTTTGAAAAATATAAAAGTGGATAAGTCTCCAGGTCCTGACAGGGTATTCCCTAGGACATTGAGGGAAGTTAGTGTAGAAATAGCAGGAGCTATGACAGAAAATATTTCAAATGTCATTAAAACGGGAATAGTGCCGGAGGATTGGCGTACTGCGCATGTTGTTCCATTGTTTAAAAAGGGTTCAAAGAATAAACCTAGCAATTATAGACCTATTAGTTTGACGTCAGTGGTGGGCAAATTAATGGAAAGGATACTTAGAGATAATATATATAAGCATCTGGATAAACAGGGTCTGATCAGGAACAGTCAACATGGATTTGTGCCTGGAAGGTCATGTTTGACAAACCTTCTTGAATTTTTTGAAGCGTAACTAGGGAAATTGATGAGGGTAAAGCAGTGGATGTTGTCTATATGGATTTCAGTAAGGCCTTTGACAAGGTTCCCCATGGAAGGTTGGTTAAGAAGGTTCAATCTTTGGGTGTTAATGGCGGAGTAGCAAGATGGATTCAACAGTGGCTGAATGGGAGATGTCAGAGAGTAATGGTGGATGGCTTGTTTGTCAGTTTGGAAGCCGGTGACCAGTGGGGTGCCTCAGGGATCTGTGTTGGGTCCACTGTTGTTTGTCATGTACATCAATGATCTGGATGATGGGGTGGAAAATTGGATAAGTAAGTATGTTGATGATACTAAGATAGGTGGTGTTGTGGATAATGACCTGGCCTTCCCCCTCCACCTGTAGATTTTGAATGGCAGAGAGTCTACAGAGAGATTTGCTCGGCCATTTGGAAAAGGTTGAATTACCAGGACTTCCATGAGCAATGACAGGATGTCTGCAATTGCCTTAATCCACATTCACTATGATTTTGCCCATAACTTGTTTTCGCAGTTATGCTGATAAGGGTGAAGTGCTACATCTTGGCAATGGACAAATCAAAGTAGGGACGTACATGGTAAGGTTGGATGGTAGGGAATTGAGGAATGCTGTGGAACAGAGGGACCTAGGAATAACTGTGCATAGTTCCCTGAAGGTGGAATCGCATGTAGATAGGGTGGTAAAGAAAGCTTTTGGTGTGCTGGCCTTTATAAACCAGAGCATTGAATATAGGAGTAGGGAAGTAATGTTAAAATTGTACAAGGCATTGGTAAGACCAATTCTGGAGTATGGTGTACAATTTTGGTCGCCTAATTATAGGAAGGATGTCAACAAAATAGAAAGAGTACAGAAGAGATTTACTAGAATGTTGCCTGGGTTCCAGCAACTATGTTACAGAGAAAGGATGAACAAGTTAGGTCTTTATTCTTTGGAGCGCAGAAGGTTAAGGGGGGACTTGATTGAGGTCTTTAAAATGATGAAAGGGATAGACAGAGTTGACGTGGATAAGCTTTTCCCATTGAGGGTAGGGAAGATTCAAACAAGAGGGCATGACATGAGAATTAAGGGACAGAAGTTCAGGTGTAACATGAGGGGGGACTTCTTTACTCAGAGGTTGGTGGCTGTGTGGAATGAGCTTCCAGCAGAAGTGGTGGAGGCAGGATCAATTTTAACATTTAAAAGTAAAGTGGATAGGTATATGGATGGGAAGGGAATGGAGGGGTATGGTCTGAGTGCAGGTAGATGGGACTAGGGGAAAATAAATGATCAGCACGGACTGGAAGGGCTGAGAGGTTCCTGTTTCCGTGCTGTAATTGTTATATGGTTATACAGTTACATTCTCGAAAAACTGAACTATTTCACATTGATGTTGATGTGATGTGAAGTTGTTAGATCAGGAGAACTATTAAAGGTGCACTGCACACACTAACACAGTCTAACAGTAACAGGCAATCAAATCAACACACAAAACATTTTCTAAAAAAGGTTTTCTTTACTGCAAAAACGTACAGTATTTTTTTGCAGATTTTGCATGCTCATTTATAACATTTTACATAACATTTTACAACAGTACAACTTGATTATTAAAACAAGGACAACAATTCTTAATTTTAAAAAAAGGATACAACAATGACCCCAATCATCCCATTCCACCCACTCATTATTCTTGACTCAACCAAAATTTCTGAAATATTGGTCATACATTTGGTGCAAAAAGCGCCAAAATAAGGCTCAAAATGCACTTGAGAGCATATAAAACCCCAGAGCTTTGGGTTCTGAGAGGCTTCCCGCTTGTGATGAGCACTGCATGCACATTATTTGACATAACATTTTTGGAATCCTGTCATGCCACCCCCCCTTTTTGAAAAGCTCTGTATGGGCCTGCATAGTTAGCTGATAGTGGCATCACAGGTAGGACAGCGTGGGCAAGAAGGAATTTGGTACATTGGCCATCACCAATCATTGTACTGGGTATAGAAGTTCAGATGTTATGTCAGAGTTGTACACAACATTGCTGAGGCTGCATTTGGAATATTGTGTACAATTTTAGTGACCCCGCTATAGCAAGGATGTCATTGTTTGAAAAAGTACTGAAAACATCTACAAGGATGAGGCCAGGACATTGAGGTTGTGAGCTATACACAGAGGTTGGTCAGGCTAGGTCTTTATTCCTTGGAGCGCAGGAGGCTGAAGGCTGATTTTATTAAGGTGTATAAAATTATGCATAGAATCAGTTAAATAAGGGAACCAGAAGATATAGGTTTAAGGTGACAGGGGAAAAACTTGATCAGAACCTGATGGACAATGATTTCATACAGAGGGTGGTGAGTATATGAAACGAGCTGCCAGAGACAGTTAAAGCAGGTACTATAACAACATTAAAAACATTATTTGGACATGTGTATAGATAGGAAAGGTTTAGAGGAATATGGGCAAATGCAGACAGGTGGAGCTATTGTAGATAGGGAATTTTGGTTGGTATGGTCAAGTTGGGCTGAAGGATCTGTTTCTGTGCTGCATGACTCTATGACAATGGGATAAACTCATATTAACTTGAGTTACTTTAATTTATTTTACTTTAGATTACTCTTTTTAAATTATTTATATGGGTATTCTAAGTTGTGATGAATAACTTATTGAAATAGTTTATAAATGCTTCTTACTATGAGGCATTGAAATTCAGTTCCAAGCCTGACATAAGAGGGTGTCAGGGCATTCCCTTGACAGAGCATAAGGATGCATTAGCTGACACTAATGCACTAAGGATGCCTTAGTTGTCAGTAACAATGCTGCCTCATTCAGTGTGCAGGATCAGCTTGTTTGTGCTTCACCCCTGCAAACATTAATTCTGTGTAGATTGGCAAGTTCTGACTCATTCTCGACCCGAAATGTCACCTCTCCATGTTCTCCAGAGATGCTGATTCACCCGCTGAGTTACTCCAGCAATTTATGTCATTTTGCAGAAGAATCAGGACCCAAACATCACCAATCAATGTTCTCCAAAGATGCTGCCTGACCTGCTGAGATACTCCAGCACTTTGTGTTGAATATCTCACTTTCTTTGTTTCTACACCCAGACTGTTAGTGATTGTTGGACAAAGAACATCCTTCAGAAATTAGGTGGATTGCTGGCATTTACCCAAACATGAAACCCATCTTCAAAAAAAGTATTCAAAAGTAATTACAAGTAGTAATCAACTTTGAGATCAAAAGTACAGATTTTTTGAGCTGTCACTGCTATCTGTAGAGCACAACCCCACAGTAGAGGCAGTTCAAAAGATCTGGTTTGCAAGCTGATATGACGGAAACATTTTCTTCTGAATTGGCCAAACTTAAGGCAATGGGACAATGTTAATTGCCCTAATTCAAACCAGGCATCAGACACCTTGCATCAACCACTGAGGGTCAATGAAGGTTCCAAACCAGACAAATTTTGTTGCTCAGCATATCTACTAACATAGTCATAGGCATATTTGTTCTATCAATAACAGGGATATTTGTGAGCTCAAGAAGTCAGTTCCACAACACTATTTTTTGGTGTAGGAAGGATCTGCAGATGCTGGTTTACACCGAAGATAGACACAAATTGCTAGAGTAACTCAGCAGGACAGGCAGCATCTCTGGAGAAAAGGAATGGGTGACGTTTCGGGTCGAGACCCTTCTTCAGACTATTTTTGGTGTCTGATTCCTCTGTCCTCAGAAGCTTTTAGATTATCCATGAAACAATTTGTCCCAGCATCCACAGTTTGAACATTCAAAGCTACCTTGTCAGTTAAAGTTCTCCCACTGTAAATATGTAATTCAATGAAAACATGTCAGCACAAAGTATTGAAGTAAACAATACTTTGTAGCTATTTAAATTGTATTCAAACACCTGCTGTTATATTTTACCTAAAGAGTATAAAAACGTGATGTATTGGAGTTCGGCAAGATTCTCCAGTGTTTTTCCAAGAGGAAATTCTCCGGAATGTCTGCACATCACGCATAATGAAGACATTTTGCACCTACAGCTTGATATCCATGTGATTCATTCACCATCACAACATGGACAATGAAGTGGAATCAGTAGGATCTCATCCCATTTTTGTTTCTGATTGGAATGTGGATAGCATATTAAATGAGAGGGCATTTACTTTGAGCACATTTAAGGAAAGTATTAATTTACCCAGTATGCTGTCTTGGACCTCAAATATATCTGATTCAATATGCAACTGAGCAGCAAATGGCTACACAAATGTGACTGAATCATTGTCATGTATCCAAAGAAGCACACAGCCACTACAAATATTATTCAGTCTATTGTCCATGTTATGCTGGTAAAGGGAACCATAATATTTTTTATTTATTTGAATCAGCAGGTGAATCACGAGGGTGTCTTGAAAAGGTGGAAGTAGATTGCACCAAAGACAGATTAGGTGTTTTCTACATGTCCAGCTGAAAGTGTGAGATTTGGAGAAAATTGTCATGACGGACAAATGAGGTAATTGTCAATAACCCTTCATTACTATGTGTGAGTACAGCTGACAATCATCTTGTTATGCATGGAGCTTTGCAGATGCCCACCCTGTTTAAATGAACCTCATCACAGCAGAGCACTGTCAAATCAAATTTATTCAGCCGTGTGCAGGAACTGGCGCACAGAAGAGAGGAAATGAGAATAATTGAAATGATTATAGCATGCTGTAAATGCTTGCATAGTTGCAGCTGAGAATGATTATCAGCTTTCTATACCTATTTACAAATAGAACTGATTAATGCAAACTAGCTACTGCACCATGCTTCAGCCAGAATAATATTTGACTCAATCAAACAGTACATTCTGATTCCACAATCTTTCATCTTTTCTGCAAAATATCATAATAGGTAATTATTTATGTTTAAGAGGGAACTGCAGATGCTGGAAAATCGAAGGTAGACAAAAATGCTGGAGAAACTCAGCGGGCAAGGCAGCATCTATGGAGCGAAGGAAATAGGCAATGTTTCGGGTCGATATCGTATTTTCTTGACGTTATTTATCTGCTGCAAACAAGATATCTTGAACGTACCTTTACAGAGTTTAGATAGGGTTCAGGTCCTTAAACTTGGAGAAATTGTAACATTGCTGGCTTTATTTGAACATGCTTATGGAGTGCTTTCCAGTTTTCCAGGTTTAAAGCAATATTATTTTACTCTATCCTTGATACTTCTTGAAATAATGCTCAATGCATAAAAAAAAAATCAGCAAGTGTCATAAATTCTGCATGTTGCACTGCAATGTTTTACAGCACCCACATCATTTATGACAGGCAGGGGCTTAATCACAAGTTATTCATTATAAGATGGAGTGGGTCCTGTCTCATGGTTAAGGCCAGAATAGCAATATATAGAGAGTCAACATGGAAATTGAACCTTTGAAACTGAAAATCAGTGTGGGCCATTCAGCAAACCTAAAAGACTTCACAAAGTACTTGGATTTTTTTGTAAATGAATACATGTTTTGTGTGAAGCAACTTGGAAGCCGAATTCTTCGAGTTTGTCTCCTGGAGAATGTGGCAATCAAACTCCTGGAGAAAAGCCTGCAGTTACCGTTATGTAATTCCACTTAGCATGTCTGGGGCATATTATGCGGAGCAAGGAGAATTAGTCGTTAAACCCCTGTCTCACGGTGCGAGTTGGCCCACGAGTAACCCTGAGTTTTCACTCGTGGTGATCATGTACAATCAACGTAGCGGGAGCATCGGAAATCGTGCAAGCAACTTATCGACTCATGGCGCTAACGGCAGGTGCCCGTGAAACTTGTTAACTCGTGAAAAAATCAAACACATTTGATATTTTCCATGAGTCAAATTTACTGTTCAAGTTAAAAATGGAAACATTTAAACTTGTTGTAATAACGTAGTGACCCGTGCGTTTACCTTAGTGACTCATGAGTCTACCGTGGGAACTCCTTAACTCAGCGGGCAGGCAGCATCTCCGGAGAGAAGGACTGGGTGACAGGATGACGTTTCCAAATTTCTGCTGTGTCTTAGTGCTCCATCTCAGATGGTAAAGCTGCAACTTTAAACTGACATATGACAATCTTAACTCTTCACATTTTACAGGATTGGATGCGAAATCAGTGATATTCTCAGCCATTCTCCGTCACATATTGAGAGAGGGATGGGGAGCGGGGAACCATGGTGGATGTCTAAAGGATGTAACTCCAGGGCACTGCCCCACACACTGACCCTTGACTGAAGCCCAGGGACTCCTCAGAACAGAGAAGTCCGCCATCTTTAACCTGACTCCCCTCCTCGTCCATTCTGCTGGAGCCCTTCCTCAAATCCCACCAGGAACATTTGGGCATCCCAGTTAAAAGGTGCAGCAGTACAGAGTGGTGTCCAGGGCATTTGGTGCCATCTCTCTGACACACACAGGTAGACAAGAAAGCATCAGGGGCACGGGGGTGGTGATGGGCAGACACGGACTGTGGGAAAGTCCCTGTGTGGAGGCTGATCCTGTCTTGATTTAGATTTTGCTGATTGGAATCATTACTGTCACTCTCTGTATTACCCTCTTGATTTCACACTATTTGTTGCACCAAGGTTTGGAAAGCTCACAATGTGTTCTGTGCTTCCTGTGATTGTGATTGAACTGTAACATTGCAGTTTAATCAGCTCAATTAACGAGCATCAAAACAAAAAGGATCTTGATGTGAATGACTTTGTGTGTATGTCTCCCCGTGACCTGCATGGGCTTTTTCCGAGGTCTTCGGCTTCCTCCCACAATCCAAAGATGTTCATGTTTGCAGGTTAATTAGCTTGTAAAAGTTGTCCCTAGTGTTGGTAGGATGGTGTTAATGTGCAGGGATCATTGGTCGGCACAGGCCCGGTGGGCTAAAGGGCCTGTTTCCGCACTGTATTCTCTAAAGTATTTAAATAGGCAAGGCAGGGAAAGGATAAGGACCTAATTTGAGCAAATGCGATTAGTGCGGATGGGTAAAAAGGATGTGAAGGGATGGTTCTGTGCTGTTTGACTCTGTAATTCTATTATCTGGCAATGACCATCTCCAACAAAAGAGATTGGTAACACTTTTCGAACAACATTCACTGACAGTCCCGGGTCCAATGATATGGGCTCCACCACGGTTGGGAGTCTCTCCCTGCTGCAGCCTTCTTCCACCTTCTCAGCCACCGGCCAAACACCATCCTCGGCCAGTTCCACTGAGGTCATCTTCTTGGGCCGTGCTTTGTCAGGGACCTCCCCCTCGACCTTCCTGCCATGAGGCCAGCTTACAGGATCTAAGGCACACCGCATATGTCTCCACTATAAGGTGGCGACCCTCAGAGAAGTCCCAGCCTCACAAACAACTCAACACAATAAATAATGTAAAACAGCCTGGGGCAAAATAATTTGCCCATGATTTAAATTTTAAACATCATCCCATCGCCCATTCCTTCTCTCCAGAGATGCTGCCTGCCCGCTGAGTGACCATACTGAGGTAATTCCCACGTATATGAAGCAGAAAGAAACGCGAGTTCTACATGGCTCTATCCAACTTTTGAGAATGGATTCGGTGGTTTGTACGCACCCACCCACCCACCAAGCTAGCCAGCCGGACCCCTCCTCGTTACAGCTGCGGAAGCGACATTTCCAAGAGAATGGGGCAGAGAGCTGGGGCAGCGCTGGGATGGGAACAGGGCAGATGAGGCGCACCAAAGGAATAAACATGTTGATGGCTGCAAGGGGCAGGCGGCAGTGGTCTTGTTCCCCAGCGAGGTAGACCGCTCTTCCCCCTGCTAATGCACACACAGAAAGAGAGTGATGAGGGCAGAGAATGATCCCAGCCTAGCTCTGGCACTGGACGGTGCGCATTTTACCTTTGTAAGTCTTATCAATAGATGCGGCCGTGCTGAATTCTATTTTTATCTCAAAGCCGCAGGATGGAGTCTTCTTTCTACACTCTTGCTTCGCCGCCACCTCTTACTTGCTGCATAATGGCAGCGAGTGAGGTACCGAGATCCTGCCTAGTTTTTTTAAAGTTGTGAAATTGAATAACTTTCAATACTGAATCAGAATATACTCTGTCCAGCTCCTCAATTTGATACTTTTATTACAGGCTTTCATTCACGGTTGGCTCAAGAGTAACCCGGGAGAGGAACTTGGTAACTCGGGAGAGGAACTTGGAACATCGCATAAACGGCAAACTTAGTCATACCCGTGGGAACTCGGTTAAACTCTTGTTCATAAACTTGGAGTCACGTACACAACCACGAGTCTTTCACGCGGGGTACCTCGTGGGTCAACTCGCACCGTGAGACAGGCCCATTATACTATTGGCAGGATGATTACAAGAGGCTTATGATCTGAAGGTTAATGTTTCAATCCCATCACAGCAGCCAAGGAATTTAAATGGACATACTTAATTAAGCCTGGAACAAAACTTAGTTTGTGTAGTGGTGATAATGGAAGCAATTGAGGAATCGTTTCTTTATCCAGCTTTGAAGGCTTCATTTCCCTGTGGTGGTGGACAGCAAAACACATCAGTGGTGGCGTAGGAGAGAATGGGGCTTGAGGGTGATGAGGTCAGACAACGATTGTGCTTATCTTTGTGTGAGTGTGTGTGTGTTTGTGTGTTTATTTGAGATATTATTTCTTAATTATGGGTGAGATCCCAAAGTTCCCTTGAAATTACTCCATCATCTGAGGACTCACATTCTGGAGGACAGTTCCAGCCACCTTTGGCCCAGCTCTTATGATGGTGATTCTGGAGGTATTTCCAGTCCCATCCTCAATCCCGCACGGAAGACCCACCTTCTGCCACATCCTGTATGAATAAAGACATACAAGTATTTTTATAAATAATATAATACTTCCTAATTTACCTTTGCATTCTCTTCCTCTCCCCTTTTTGCAGTCCTAATTGTGTGTAGCTGCTGTCGAACTGCCACGCCGTGTGTACCTTGAAGGGCTTTGTGATTACTGTGCAGCAAAGTGTATTCATTGACCCCAATCCTTCCTCCTAGGCATAAACTTATCTGAACATTCTTTCAACTATCTATTTAATCAGTTGTGTTTTGCAGGGAAGGCATGAGACTCAGTATTTGTGCCAAATACAGTTATGTTTCATTGCATAAAACGTAAATCCAGTTTCTAGATAGATTTGAGACAAGTAATAGTGGTCGGTCACAGTGGCGCAGCAGTAGAGTTGCTGCCTTACAGCGCTTGCAGTGTCAGATACCCGGGTTCGATCCCGACTACGGGTGCTGTATGGAGTTTGTATGTTCTCCCCGTGACCACGTAGGTTTTCTCCGTGATTTTCGGTTTCCTCCCACACTCCAAAGACGTACAGGTATGTAGGTTAATTGGCTTGGTGCATGTGTAATTTGTCCCTAGCGTGTGTAGGATAGTGTTAATGTGCGGGGATCGCTGGTCGGTGCGGACTCGGTGAGCAGAAGGGCTAGTTCCATGCTGTATAAATAAACTAAAATAAATGTATGAGCTAATGCTTCAGAACACAGTAGAAATATATCAGAGTCTGTCTGCAAACAGCTGTAATTGCAGAGAGAAGGGGAAACATGGAATGCATGTATCAGGGGTTAGCCTTCAGAAGCGTGTGCTGATGGCAGCTAGTGCAATAGTAATGCACCATTATGAGGCAACAGAGATGTGAGACAAAAAAGTGTTGGCAGGAAGGATGTATTACCATACGCAAAAAACATAGAACATGGAATGTAGAACAGCATAGCACAGGAACAGACCCTTTGGCCTACAATGTCTCTGCCGATCATGATGCCAAGTTAAACCAATCTCTTCCTGCATGTCTTCAATCCTTATGTGCTTTATTGATGCCTCCAAAGCCTTTGACCGTGTTAATCACAGAAAGATGTTTGGTAAAATGCGTCAAAGAGGGGTGCCTAAATACATTGTGAGAATACTGGCCTACTGGTATGCCCACCAGACTATGCAAATAAAATGGGGCAATAGGGTCTCAGCCCCATTTGGGGTTAGCAATGGTGTTAGACAAGGGGGAATTTTATCCCCAGTCCTTTTTAATCTATATATTGATGATCTGTCTAAACAATTGAAAGCTTGTAACACTGGGTGCGTGATTGGTAATATTCTAGTGAACCATATTATGTATGCAGATGACCTTGTGGTCTTTAGTCCATCTAGCGCTGGTCTCCAGCAGCTCCTTACTGCATGTTCCGTGTATGGTTTGGAACATGACATTAAATATAATGCTAGTAAGAGTGCTGTTATGGTCTGTAGAACAAAAGAGGATAAAAGCCTAAAATATCCTGACTTTAAATTGTCTGATAACAATCTTAGTGTCTGTAATAAGATAAAATATCTAGGGCATATTATTACAGAACAAATGACAGATGATGAGGATATTTATAGGCAACGACGCATGCTGTATATACAGGCGAATATCCTCTTGCGTAAATTTGGTGCGTGTGCAGATGTGGTGAAGATGTCGCTATTTAGAGCATACTGCACACCCCTCTACACTGCACACCTGTGGTCGAACTATTTAAAGACAAGTATGCAGAGACTAAAGGTGGCATATAACGATGCCATGAGAACACTGCTAAGGCAACCAAGATGGTGTAGTGCCAGTAATATGTTTGTGGCTGCAGGAGTCAGTACTCTAGAAGCTATCCTAAGACACCACATGTATAAATTCATTTGCAGGATAAATGACTCTAAAAATGTGCTTATTATGGCCTTGACAAACATAAGGGTTAGCACTACACGCTACGAATCCCAGTTGTGGAGACACTGGTATCGTTGTCTCGTTGAACGACATTGATCTTTTATTTTACTCTGGATTTTTAAGTTAAGTATTGTGGGTTTTTTTTTTTTTTTTTAAATATATAAATTATGATGTTTTTATGTGATTTACCTTGATTTTATATATATTTATGATATTTGAGATGCAATGCATTTTTAATGTAATGTTGCCCCTTGTCTGGACCTTGAGTCCGTAATAAAGTTATTATTATTATTAATACACATTCACTCCCTGCACATCCAAGTGTCTATCCAACACTTCCCAAATGTCACCATGGTAGTTGCCTCCATCAGTACCTCTGCATATTCCAGACACCCTCCACTCTATGTGTAAATAATCTTGCCTCACACATTGTACAGGGCCAGAGTGAGACCACACCTGGAGTATTGTGTGCAGCTTTGGTCTTCAAATTTGAGGAAGGATATTTTTGTTATTGAGGGAATGTAGCGTAGGTTCACGATGTTAATTCTCGGGATGGCAGCACTGTCATATGTTGATAGAATGGAGCGTCTGGGCTTGTATACTCTGGAAATTAGAAAGATGAGAGGGGATCATATTGAAACATATAAGATTACGATTGACGGTGGCGTCAATGGTGGGGTGAGAGACATCACTGTTTCGCTCTGCTCCCGAAGAATGTTTTAATGTGCTAAAATATGAGTTGGAAGACGGGGGAGTTCTGAAAATAACTACCGGAGCTGCTATTTAATTGTGTGTTATCAGAAATCCTTCTGATAACAGAGAATAATTGCAGTTTTAAATGAAAAGACAGAAACCTCGCCAGAAGCCTGTGAAAGCAAAAGCTGCTTCAAGACCTACTACAAGAGCCTATTTGAAAAAAACTGAAGAAACTCCTCAATCCCCTCAAACATCAGCTGGAAGTTCAGAAGTAGTTGATTCCCGAAATCCTTCTACAGAATTGCCTTTAATGGAGGAACAAATGGAACATCTGGAAAAGTCAGTATTAGCTTCAGTCACTTCAAAACTGTTACGAGAGGAGAACCTCATGCTGGACAAAAGCCTCTCTGAAAAAATTAAACAAGGTAATGATACGCTGATGGGGAAAATTGATGACTTAACCAAACGCGTGGTCGAAGTTGAGGAGGATTTGAACAAAAAAATTAAGCGGGTTGATAAGGATTGTAATAAAAAACTGGATACAATGCTAAAATTTACTGAGGTGGCTATGGAAGGAATGGACAATATGATAACTGAGATGGCTAAGGAGATAAAGAGACTAAAACAGGAACAAGAAAGAATTGGGAGGGAGCTTGCTTAAACGAAGTATAAATGTACGGACTTGGAGGCAAGATCAAGGAGACAAAATTTGAGGATAATTGGATTAAAAGAAGGAAAGGAGAGTGGACAAAACTTTCAGGAGTTTGCTGCCAATTTACTCAAACAAGTGCTTAAGCTGCCTGAAGCCCCGAGAATAGATATGGCTCACTGGGTCCGACGTAAGGCTCAAGCAAGCTTAACTGCCCCCCCCCCCCCCCCCCCCCCCCCCCCCCAAGACAGATTATTCTGAAATTCCATGACATTCCAACCCTGGAAGGAATTATAAAAAATATTCCACATGGTGTGAATTTGATGTTTGGAGAAGCCAAACTAAGATTCTTCCGTGATTTTCCAGCTGAAGTCGTGGTAAAGAGGAATAAGTTTACAAACACGAGAAGGCTACTGAAAGAGGTCTCGGGAGTAAGCTATGGGATAGTGTACCCCGCTAAATTGAGAATTCCTTATAACCATGTTGAACGTGCATTCACGGATCCAGAAGAGGCATTTAAATATGCACAAAGTATCACAAAGGAGGACTACTGATCATTAGGAGTTGGTCTCCTACAATAACATCGAGGAGAAACGATAAAGAAAGGATTGTGTCTCTTTTTTTTAACATATAAAAAAGACTGCTCTTGTTAAAATGGCGTACCATCCTCGAGGCACTGTCCAGGCATTTTATCTTTGGAATGTTAAATCAAGGTCGGATTTTAAGTTTCATTTCAACAAAGGACTGACAAAGAAGAGAAACTGTGGCGGGGAAAATAAATTGAGAATATAGTGTAATATAGAATATGATACTAACATAAAATATAATTAATAAAATTGTGTAGTATTAATAACATATTAAGACATTTTATGCATACAGTAGACTTAGTCTAGATTGCGAGTAAAGGGGGGGGGAGGAGACTCGTACTTGAAGTTATCCAAGGGTCTGAATCTGGTTAACCCCTTGGGACCTGCTGTTGTCTGATACAAAAGTTTGAGACTTAATTGTAATAAATCTAGGCATATTGATAGATATGGATATATAATTAACATAATTACTGTTATATCTAAGTATATAATTAATGTTCGAAACTACTTTATTTTGTTTTTCCTCCTGGAAGATAAATTTCTAATCTAGCTATTGGAGTACGTTTTAATATATATATATATATATATATATATAATAAAATCTATCTATCTATCTATCTATCTATCTATCTATCTATCTATCTATCTATCTATCTATCTATCTATCTATCTATCTATCTATCTATCTATCTATCTATCTATCTATCTATCTATCTATCTATCATAAAACATACTCCAATAGCTAGATTAGAAATTTAATATATATAAAATAAATATTTTACTTCGGAGTCACGTGAGTGACTACGTGAAGAGCCCGCCTCACGCTGGTAACGGCATGACGTCAACGCTGACGGCGAAAGGAGGAGCTGCGGTAAGGAGCAGCTCCTCGCAGCGGTCGGAACGGCCCGCAGGTAAGTGAAGTTACATCGGGGCGGTTTTCAAGTTACGCTGGGTGGCTCCAGCATCGAAAGTAAAAGTAAAAAATTAGACGTTAGCGTGCTGATTGAGCACAGATAATTTTAACAAAAATGGAGAAAATCGGGAAAGAAGGTTTTCGCGGGTGAAGAGAGCCTCCCGGGTGAAAGTAAATATACGGGACGCGAAGCTAGAGTGGACCCGGTTCCGATACCGCTGGCCACATGATTTTACCCGATATAAGAATTTCCAGATTCTCCAGAAATTATAACCACGGAGGAAAATGCTCCTAAGAAAAGCAAAAAGAAAGCTGTGAGGCCCGTGGTTTCTGATGATTCTGATTCTGAAAGGACCTCCAGACAATAAAACTATGTGGCTAAAAAATGGAGCATATGGAGAAAGTTCTCCAAACTATTATGAGACAAGGGTCCACAGTACCCACATGAATCCCAAAAAATCCCTGAGGGGTTTGAATATGATTGAATATGGCTGTGGGCCAAGTTGGGGAATATGATACTCCAGACCCACGATTTGGGCTGGAAGAAAGTCTCATGGGATGATATCCCGATGGAATTAGGGCTGCAGAAGGCAGACCCTGCTGAAGTTGAAATGGCTTTTGAAAGCACGCCACAAAGTAAAAAGAAAAGGCTTGATGTGCCTGGGATAGCACAAGTTTTTGCTATACCCGAAGGAAGTGGTGAGGCTATGGAAGAAAGCCTAGCTGCCAATATAAATTATATGGTATCTCACCAGCTTCATAATACTGTGATGAATGAATTAATCAGAATTATATAAAGCACCAGGTCAATTGTGCCTCATTGGAAGTGCCTACGGTGAATCCGATGGTATGGGCGTCTATGACTCCAAGTATGAGAGCCCAAGAAGTGAAATTTTCAAAAGGTGCTAAAATTATTTTCTGCTGCCATTAACGGCATTTGCAGGCAAATGGAGGAATCTGGAAATGGAAAAGATTCAAAAAGATACTTTGGGCTTATTGTGCAATTCGTTTTATGAGATCAATTGCATGAGAAAAATGGCGATTCGGCCCATATTTCACGCTAGATTTGCAAGCCTGTGTCAAGAAAGTGGAGTTCAAGCTCCTGGGTATTTGTTTGGAGAAAATCTGCCGAAACAGCTGAAACAGTTGGAAGAAGAAGCTAAATATTTTAGCACTATTAAGCCTTTTGTCTTGGACAAAGAAGAGGGTTTTCGGCCCGAAGGGGTTTTGATTTTCGTTATAGAGGCAGAAATTTTGTCACGAAAATATTATCGTGCTGCGCAGGCCAGTGCTTCCCCTGCATTCGGGAAAGAGGAGACCATCACGCTCTTATGGAGAGGTACTAAAGACTTCCATCCTTAAGGAAACTGTGGATGAATCTCCAGTTGGAGGGAGATTGCAAAAGTTTTAATAATGCCTGGCTTTAATATTACTTCTGATCGATTTATATTACAAGCAGTTTTCGGGAGCTAATTATTATTTTTAAAGAAGGGGTCAATCCTCCTGTACAGAATAAACCTGCTTATGCTTATGTGTTTTCTGCAGAAGAAAGAATGGAGATTAATGTGGAAATTGACAAATTATCCGGAAAAGGGGTAATTGAAAAAACTTGTGAACATAAGCATCAATTTGTCCTCTAATATATTTCGCAGAGATAAGAAAGATGGTGGTTGTAGAATTATTCTAGACCTTACAGATCTAAATAAGTTTGTAGAATACAAACATTTTTAAGATGGAGACATTCAGTACTGCAAAAATATCTGATTTCAGCAGGTTGTTATATATGGCTAAGATTGATTTGAAAGACGCCTATTATTCTGTAGCAATTCATCATCTTTTTCGGAGATACTTGAAATTTTTATTGGCAGGGGCAATTATGGCAGTTCAAAGCTTTACCAAATGGATTGAGTTCGGCTCCTAGACTCTTTACAAAACTGTTGAAACCAGTTTTAGCCCAATTAAGAGCACAGAAAACACATTGTAATGGCTTATCTGGATGATATTCTGATTATTAACGATAGTCAAGAGTCAGCTGAGCACTCAATTTCAGTTACTAAAGCTTTGTTTAAAGAGCTTGGGATTCTTAATTCATCCAATTAAGTCCCAGCTGCAGCCCAGTTCAATCAATTAATTTTCTGGGGTTTGTAATTAACTCAGTGACTATGTTAGTTACTTTGCCAGCAAAGAAGGCAAATGATATTTCGCAAATGTGTAATTACCATCATTCACAAACCTTATCCCTCCATCCGAGAAGTGGCAAAAGTCATTGGTACACTAGTGGCAGCATTTCCGGCAGTGGAATTTGGGCCATTACATTATCAAAATCTTCAAAGGGACAAAGTAAGGGCTCTTAAAGATAAGGCAGGTCACTTTGACAGGCCTATGCAATTAACAAGGAAAGCAGTATTGGAATTGCAATGGTGGGTTGAAAATGTCCCACAAGCTGCTAAGAAATATCATGATTAAACAGCCTGAAATGGTTTTTACAAACAGATGCTAGTGCTCTCGGATGGGGGGCCACAGATTTATCCTCCAGTTGTGGAGGTAGATGGAAAACTGAAGAACAAGTGTTTCTCCAAGAGTATGGTATTAACTATTTGGAATTATTGGGGGCCTTTTATGGCTTAAAGCATATTGTTGTGCCAAAACAAGGTCTGCATGTGTTAATACAGTTAGACAATAAAACGGCTGTGGTTTACATTAATCACATGGGGGGAGTTAGATCAGTATCATGTGATTGTCTGGTCAATGAGATATGGCAATGGTGTATTGGTCGGCAGATATGGATTTCAGCAAGCTATATTCCAGGTAAGGACAATGTGGTAGCAGATGAAAGGTCCAGGATTTTTAAAGATAATACGGAAATGGATGCTTAAGCCAGCAATATTTAAGAATATTGTTAGCCGATTTGGGTTGCCAGAAATTGATTTGTTTGCATCCAGGCTTAATCATCAATTGCCTCATTATGTGTCTTGGGAACATGATCCGGACGCAGTTGCAGTAGATGCGTTTTCATTACACTGGGGAAATATGTTCTTTTTATGCTTTTCCACCATTTGCTCTGATTCAGAGATGCTGAAGAAAATAGAGCAAGATTCAGCTTCCGGATTGTTGGTAGTGCCAAATTGGCCAACTCAACCTTGGTTCCCAGTTATGCTGAATATGATTAAAGAACCGTATATGCAGATTCCTAACTGTAGTGAATATCTTGACTAATCCAGTAACAAATGAAGGTTACCCATTATATGCATATATGAATTTGTTAATCTGCAGGTTTTTGACCAGACCACTACAGGAACTGGGATTGTCGGACCAAACTTTGGCAGTTTTATTGGCGCATCATGGCGAGATAGCACACAAAAACAATATATGACACATATTAAGAAATGGGAAGAATTTTGCAACAGTCAAATATTTCTGATGATTCTGTGAATGTTACTCCATGTTTTGGAATTCCTTGCCAATTTGCACTTTGGGCAACATTTAAGTTACAGTGCCATTAACACTGCACGCAGTGCCTTGTCGTCCTATTTAGGACTTATATGACTGATGAGAAATCAATTGGGTCGCATCCATTGATATCACGATTCATGAAAGGAATTTTTTCACATGAATCCGCCAAAACTAGATATACAGAAATTTGGGATGTGAGCATTGTACTTGCTCTACTTAGAGAATGGACTCCAATTGAAGGGTTGCCATTGGATAGGTTAACATTGAAATTGGTCATGTTAATGTCACTGGTCTCAGCTCAAAGAGTGCAAACTTTACAAATGTTTGCGTTTAGACTGTATGCATGTGACTACAGATAACGTTGTCTTCTATGTTTACGATCTGATCAAACAAAGTAGACAGGGAGATCTGGAACAAAGGTAACCTTTCAAGCTTTTCATATTGAGCCTGCTTTGTGTGTGGTTAGACATTTGAACCAATATATTAAAGTTACGGACACTTTTCGAGGAAACGAAAAGACATTACTGCTTACGCACAAAAAGCCACACACAAAAGCTTCAGTTCAAACTATCTCAAAATGGTTGAAACAGGTGTTGGTTTTAGCGGAGTAGAACACTGATGTCTTCAAATCTCACTCCACCAGGGCGGGCAGCTACGTCCGCGGCGAAGGGGCGGGACGTACCTCTCGAGCATATTTTAAAAATCGCAGGGTGGAGTAAAGAAGAAACTTTTTCAAAGTTCTACAACAAACCTGTTCACACTATGACAAGCTTTGGACACGCGGTGTTGGGAGCACTATAAATCACCTGCTTTGTTTGCTATTAATTGCTATTAATTGCTTATAATCAGTTGTGTAGTCACTGATATCTTTTGTCACTTGTAATCATTTTCCCTCAAAATATAAGAGGGTATTATATGGTCTTTCAACCATTAAAAAAGTTAATTGTGAAAAGATCTAACATTTGTCGCTTCTCATGTATGTGTTTTTTACTTAGCCGGACTGTCGTACGGATTAATTCTACGACATAAAAAACACAGAAAGCTTTAAAAATCTTCACGTAGTCCACTCACGTGACTCCGAAGTAAAATAGTAAGATTAACGAGAACTCACCTGTTCGAAGTTTGATCGTTATTTTACGAGGAGTTACGATGAGGATTACGTGCCCTCCACTCCCACCCTCGTAAAATAAATGATACAAATGGTAGTTTCTAAGTCTTTTTATGAGCCTTACTATGTTACTCCGGCTTTGGTGTTCTGTGTTTTTCATGCCGCTGCTTTGAAGTATGCCGTTACCAGCGTGAGGCGGGCTCTTCACGTAATCCCTCATCGTAACTCCTCGTAAAATAACGATCAAACTTCGAACAGGTGAGTTCTCGTTTAATCTTACTATTTTATATATATATATATAAAAAATATAAAATATTAAAAATATTTTTTTTTAACTTTGTATCGCTCTCTCTTCCAATTAACAATAATTGGTCAAGAGGGCAGAGCGAAACATATAAAAACATACATGGAAGTCAATAAGAATTTTTCTACCACCTGTTGGTCGCTTGTTTTTAATTATAATATCTTTATTTTTGGATATTATAATATCACTTTTTGTTTGTTAATTATCTTTTCACGACTATACACTTTCTGGTCTTTCTTAAGGTTTATTCTGAAGGTGAGATGCCAACAAAACTTAACAACTGGGGATGATCATCCTTCATCTGGAGTTATAAGGTTCTTGGTTGCACCATATGAAGTAAAGGTATTAACATGATTCATAATGCAAGACGATAAACAAATATGGATTCCAAAACTGGAGGAATCACGTTCTGTAGTTGGAATATAAGGGGCGCTAATGAAACAATTAAAAGGGGTAAGATCTTTGCCCAATTAAAAGCCTAAAAAATGAGTATTATTTTCTTACAAGAGACACATCTGAAATATCAAACGCAGATAAGACTGAAGGCAAATTGGATTGGGCAAACATACTACTCTTCATTTACTTCTAAATTTAGGGGCACGGCTATTATCATTCGTAAAGGTATACCATTTAAATAAAGGAATACTATAGCAGATAAAGAGTGAGGTACGTCATAGTTAACGGGAGAATTTTTTCTATTCCACTTAACTTTGATAAATATTTTATGCTCCTAATTTTTGACATCCCAATTTTTTAGTAAAATGTTGGATATAATTTTCAGAACTTAATCATCAAAATGTGATAATAGGGGGGATTTTCAATTGTGTGTTAGATCCATATTTGGATAAATCACAAAACAAAAAAGGATAAACATAAAATCTAAAACGAGTGAACTCCTAAATACATCATGAAAAATTACTAATATAACCGATGTATGGAGAGAATCACTAACCAGTAAGTAGCGGAATATTCATTTTATTCAACAGTACATAAAACATATTCACGTATTGATTATTTCTTAGTGGACACAAAACTAATTCATATACATATAATTCTAAATATCATAATAGTATCATTTTGATCATTCACCGTTAACTTTTTCTTTTAAATTAGAAGGAATGCCCGATAAAAATTCGTTTTGGAGGTTTAACCCCCAAATTTTAAATAACTCACAAGGTTGCACATATTTAAAAGAACAGATGAGATTCTTCTTTGAGACAAATGATACACCAGATATTTCACCCTCCTTATTATGGGAAACTTTTAAGGCATTTATAGAGGAATTATAATCTCATTCCAAGCTTTCCAAAATAAAAAGAATAGTACTGAACAATTGCAATTAGAACAAGAAATTAGACAATTAGATTTAGAAAATGCCAAAGATAAACATAATAAGATAATAATACTAAAATATAAATTAAATAAAATTTTATCGGCCAGAATAATGAGATTATTTCAAATTACAAAACAAGAAACTTTTGAATTTGGTGATAAACCTCATAAACGCGCCAACTGAAAAAAATGGACGCAGAAAATACAATCACTAAAATTAAATCAGACAAAGGGGAATTACTAACACTACCTAAAGATATTAATAAAAGATTTGCTCAATTTTATCAAAATTTATATACATCGAAAACTTTTGCAAATAATTCAATTCAATTCAATTCAATTCAAATTTAATGTCATTGTACAGATACAGGTATGGGTACAACGAAATGCAGTTTTGTGTCAGTACGTAGCGATAGCAATGTTTAGATAAGTACAGATAAATAAATACAGAAAAATAAATACAGATGTGGGAATCTAACGGCGGGACTCCGAGTTCAGCAGTGCAATGGTGTTATTGTAGAAGCTACTCCTCATCCTGCTGGTGCGGGACCTGGGGCTCCTGTATCGCCTCCCCGATGTTAGGAGTGCAAACAGTCCATGGTTAGGGTGGGAGGGGTCCTTGATGATCTTCCCAGCCCGTCTCAGACACCGTTTTTGGTGGAGGGCATCCAAGGCAGGGAGCGGGGCACCGATGATGTACTGGGCACCCGTTGTAGTGCCTTCCTGTCTGCAACGGTGCAACTGCTGTACCATACCGTACCATACTCAAATTGCAAATTTCTTAGATAACTGTAATCTTCCAAAATTAAATATGGTGGAACAAGAGGCATTAGGAGCTCAGATTACACTACAGGAAATAGAAGAAACAATTAGTTTGTTGAAGAATGGCAAAACCCCAGGACCAGATGGCTTTAGTAATGAATTCTATAAAAGATTCTACGAAATAATTTCTCCACGGTTGCAAGATTTATATATATACAATTTTAAAGAAAATAAACTACCAGAAACACTAACTGAATCAACTATTACACTTATACCAAAAAAGGATAAAGATCTAGAAAACCCAAGCTCATATAGAGCTATTGCACTCCTTGAGCCCGAGGGGGACCAATATCCTGGCAGGGAGATTTGCAAAGGCTACTGGGGAGACTTTAAACTAGAAAGGCTGGGGGGAGGGACTCGGGGTTAGAGGGGGCTAGGGGTCAGGGTGTGGGGCAAGAGGCAGAGAAGGGACGCACTCGGATCCAAATGTAGGCAGGAAGATGAAAAAGATAATACACCGAAACTAAGGGATGGTGGGTTTCTAAAATGTGTATATTTAATGCTAGGAGTCATTGTAAGTAAGGTGGACGAACTTAGAACCTGGATTGACACCTGAAATATGATGTTTTGCAATCAGTGAAACATGGTTGCAGAGGGCTGTGATGGAAACTAATATTCCAGGATTTCGTTGCTTCAGGTGTGATAGAATTGGAGGGACCAGAGGGGGAGGTGTTGCATTGCTTTCAGAGAAGATATTACAAGCAGTGCTTTGGCAGGATAGATTAGAGGCTCATCTAGGAGGCTATTTGGGTGTAACTGAGAAGTGGGAACGGTGTAAGCAACACTTTAGGGGTGTATTATAGACCGCCAAATGGGAGTGTGAATTGGAAGAGCAAATATGTAACAGGATAGCAGATATTAGTGTAAAGCACAAGGTAGTGATTGTGGAGAATTTCAATTTTCCAAAAATAGACTGGAAACACATTCTGTAAATGGGCTGGATGGTTTGGAGTTTGGTAAAAATTGTGCAGTGATAGTTTTTTGCAGCAGTAACATAGAGGTATCGACCAGAGAAGGGGCAGGCTGGACCTCCAGCTAGGAAATGATGGCAGGTCATGTGACGGAGGTATGCGTTTGTGAGCACTTCAGGACCATGGATCACAATTACCTGTAGATTCAATATAAATTATGAGAGAGTCAAACTGGACCTAGGGTAGAGATTTTTGATTGGAGAAAGGCTAACTTTTGAGGAATGCCTTAATGATTTAAAAGGAGTAATTGGGACACATTGTTTCATGGAAGGAGTAGAAGTGAAATGGAGGACATTTAAAGGGGAAATTGTAAGAGAACAGAATCTTTATGTCCCTGTATGGTTGAAAGGAAATAGTAAAAATTGGCAAGAGCATGGTTTTCAAGGGAAATTGGAACACTTTTTCGAAAAAGAGAAGATAACTACAATTAATTATAGGAGGCATGAGTAAATGAGAGTGCTAGAGGAGTATAAATAATGTAAAAAGAATCTTAAGAAAGAATTTAGGAAGGCAAAAGAAGGATATGAAGGTTGCTTTGGCAAGAAAGGTGAAAGTAAACCCAAAGGGTTTCTACAGCTATAGGTAATAGCCAAAAGGAAACGAGGGATAAATTGGACCATTAAGAACCATAATGGACAGCTATCTGCAGAGCCAAAAGAGATGTGGAGAGTATTGAACAATTTTCTTTTCTTCATAATTCACCAATGAGAAGGATATTGAACTCGGTGAGTAAGGGAACAGAGTAGAGTAGCTATGGAAACTATGAGATTCCAAGAGGAGGAAAGTACTGACACTTTTGAAAATATAAAGTGAATAAGTCTCCAGGTCCTGACAGATATTCCCTAGGACATTGAGGATAGTAGTGTAGAAATAGCAGAGCTTATGACAAGAATATTTCAAATGTCATTAGAAGCCTGTGCAGGGAAGGGTACAAGAGCAAGAGGCAGAGGTGTAAAAAATAGGGAGATAGCATTAGGTAGCAAGGGTGAAAGGTAAAAGTGGCAGGCAGACAAAACCAGGGCTAAAAGCAAAAAGGGCCACTTTTCAAGCAAAATTGTATACATGGGTAAATGAGTTGGAAAGACAAGCCTGAAGGCTTTGTGTCTCAATGCAAGGATAATTCGTAATAAGGTGGAACGAGTTGAACGTGCAATAGATATTAATGATTATGAAATAGTTGGGATCCACGGAGACATGCTCCAGGGTGACGTAGGCTGGAGCTGAACATCCAGGGATATTCATATTCAGGAGGGATAGAGAGAAGAGGAAAAGGAGTGGAGTAGCCGTTGCTGTTAGAGAGGAGATTAAAGCAATGGAAAGGAAGGACATTAGCTGAAGGATGTGGAATCGTATTGTAGAAGCAACAAAACACTAAGGGGGCAGAAAACGCTGGTGGTGTTGTACATCACCTAACAGTAGCAGAAGAAGTTGGGGATGGGTATCAAAACAGGAAATTCGAAATGTGTGCTGACAAAGGCAAAACAGTTATAATGGGTGACTTCAATCTACATATAGAATCGGTTAATCAAATTGCAGGGTGCCTTAGTAGAGGATTTTTGGAATTGTATACGGGATAAGTTATCAAATCAACATGTAGAGGAACCAACGCGAGAGCATGCTATTTTAGACTGGGTTTGAGTATGAGTAAGGGTAATTAGCCGTCTTGTTGTACGGCCCCCTTGGGCAAGAGTGACCATAATATGGTTGAGTTTTTTCTCATTAGGATGGAGAGGTACATTGTTAATTCAGAAACATGTTCTGAACTTAAAGAAAAGTAACTTTGAGGGTATGAGACTGAATTGCCAGATTGACTGGGCAATTAATTCTAAAAGGTTGACCGGTGGATATACAATGGAAGACATTTAAAGACTGCATGATGAACTACAAAAACTTGTCATCCCATTTTGCAAAAGATAAATCGGGGAAGGTGAGAGCAATCCGTGATAACATAGGGACATCAGGATAGTATCAAAGCAAAGGATGATGCGTAACAAAGTAGCCCAGAAAACAGCAGCATACGCAGAGGACTGGTAGAAATTCAAGACCAGCATAGGAGGACAAAGGCTTACTTAAGAAAGGAAAAATAGATATGAAAGAAACTGGCAGGAACATAAAAAAACTGACTGCAAAAGTTTTTATAGATATCGTGAAGAAAAGAGGTTAGTTAAAACAATTGTAGTCCCTTGCAGTCAGAAACAGGTGGAGTTGATCATGGGGAACAAGGATATGGCGACAATTGAATAACAACTTTGGTTCCGTCTTCACTAAGTAGCCATAAAATAATCCTGCCTGAAAATAGCAGGGGACTGTGGGTCCAAAGGATTAATTGAGTGAAAATCATCCAGGTCAGTCGGGAAAGTGGTGTTGGTAAATTGAATATAATAAAGGCCGATAAATCCCCAGGGCCCAGATAGCTGCATCCCAGATACTTAAGGAAGTAGCTCAGGAAATAGCGGATGCATTATGTGATAACTCTTTCAAAACTCTTTAGATTCTGTAGTATTTCCAGGATTGGCGGGGTAGCAAAATTAACCCCCTTTTAAGAAGGAGGGAGAGAGAAAACGGGGAAATACAGACCATTAGTCCCTAACATCGTATGGGGAAACTGCAAGAGTCATTATTAAAGATGGGATAGCAGCACATTTGGAAGTGGTGAAATCATTGGACAAAGTCAGCATGGATTTACAAAAGTGTAAATCATGTCTGACGAATCTTGTGAATTTTTTCGGATGTAACTAGTAGCGTGGATAAGGGAGAACCAGTGATTGTGGTATAACTGGACTTCCAGAAGGCTTTCGACAAGGTCCCACATAAAGAGATTAGTATACAAACTTAAAGCATACGGTAATTCAGGAGGGTTCAGTATTGATGTGGATAGAGACTGGCTGGCAAACAGGAAAGCAAAGGGTAGGAGTAAACGGGTCCTTTTCACAATGGCAGCAGTAACTAGTGGGGTAGACCGCTAGGGCTCATCTGGGACCCCAAGCTATTTAACCAATATATATTAGATAACTGATGAGGGAATTGAAGTCAATACTCCAAGTTTTGCGGATGACACTAAGCAGGGGGGCATGTTTCGCTGTGGAGGAGGATGCATAGGAGACTGCAAGGAGACTTTGGAATAGCTGGGTGAGTGTGCAAATGTTTTGGCAGATGCAGTATAATGTGGATAAATGTTAGGTATCCACTTGGGTGCAAAAACAGGAAAGCATACCTATTATTTAAATGGTGGCCGATTAGGAAAAGGGGAGATGCGCGAGACCTGTGTCATGGTACACCATCCATTGAAAGTAGGCATGCAGGTTGCAGCAGGCGAGTGAAAAAAGCCGAAATGGTATGTTAACGCTTTCATAGCAAAAGTATTTGAGTTCAGGAGCAGGGAGTTCTACTTCAGTTGTACAGGTCTTGGTGAGACCACACCTGGAGTATTGCCGTGCAGTTTTGTCTCCAAATCTGGGGAAGGACCCCCCCCAATTAGCCATAGAGGAGTGCAGAGAAGTTTCACAGACTGATTTTCCTGGATGTCAGACTGTCTTATGAAGAAAGACTGGATAAGACTCGGTTTATACTCTCTGGAATTTAGGAGAATTAAGAGGGATCTTATAGAAACTTACAAAATTCTTAAGGGGTTGGACAGGCTAGATGCAGAAGATTGGTTTCCGATGTTGGGAAATCAGGACAAGGGGTCAAAGCTTTAAGGATAAGGGGGAAATCCTTTAAGACCGAGATGAGAAAAGACTTTCTTCACACAGAGAGTGGGAGTCTCTGGAACTCACTGCCACAGAGGGTAGTTAGGCCAGTACATAGGCAATATTAAGATTGAGTTGGATGTTGGCCCTTTGTGGCCTAAGGGGATCAGAGGGTATGGATAGAAGCAGGTACGGGATACTGAGTTGTATGATCAGCCATGATCATATAGAAATGGCGGTGCAGCTCGAAGGGCTGAATGGGCTACTCCTGCACATAATTACTAGGTTTTTTCTATGTTTCTATGAAACGGGAATAGTGCCGGAGGATTGGCGTACTGCGCATTTTGTCCATTGTTTAAAAAGGGTTTCAGAGAATAAAACCTAGCCATCATAGACCTATTAGTTTGAACGTCAGTGGTGGGCAAATTAATGAAAGGATACTTTAAGATAATAGATATAAGCATCTGGATAAACAGGTCTGATCAGAACAGTCAACATGGATTTGTTGCCTGGAAGGTCATGTTTGACAAAACCTTCTTGAATTTTTTTGAAGCGTAACTAGGGAATAGATGAGGGTAAAGCAGTGGATGTGTGTCTATATGGATTTTAGTAAGCCTTTGACAAGGTTCCCCATGGGAAGGTTGGTTAAGAAGTTCATCTTTGGAGTGTTAATGGCAGAGTAGCAAGATGGATTCAACAGTGGCTGAATGGGAGATGTCAGAGAGTAATGTGGATGGCTGTTTGTCAGGTTGGAACGGACCGTGGGGTGCCTCAGATCTGTGGTGTGTCCCACTGTTGTTTTTGTCATGTACATCAATGATCTGGATGATGGTGGAAAATTGGATAAGTAATTATGCAGATATACTAAATAGGTGGTTTGTTTAGAGGATAATGAAGTATATTTCAAAGTTCTACAGAGAGATATGGGCTATTTGGAAAGTGGCTGAAAGATTGCAGATGGAGTTTAATGCTGATAAGTGTGAAGTGCTACATCTTGCAGGACCAATCAAAATAGGACGTACAATGTAAATGGTAGGAATTGAGGAATGCTGTGGAACAGAGGGATCTAGGAATAACAGTGCATAGTTCCCTGAAGGTGGAATCGCATGTAGATAGGGTGGTAAAGAAAGCTTTGTGGTGCTGGCATTTATAAATCAGAGCATTGAATATAAGGAGTAAGGGAAGTTAATGTAAATTGTACAAGGCATGGAAAGACCAATTCTGGAGTATGGTGTACAATTTTGGTCGCCTAGTTATAGGAAGGATGTCAACAAAATAGAGAGAGTACTGAGGAGATTTACTAGAATGTTGTCAGGGTTCCAGCAACAAGTTACAGAGAAAGGTTTGATCAAGTTAGTCTTTATTCTTTGGAGCGCAGAAGGTTAAGGGGGGACTTGATTGAGGTCTTTAAAATTAAGTTGACTTCCGGTGGCGCTATGGAGCCCTAGAGGATAGCGCCAGCCAGCTCCGTAAAAAATCGTAAAAAAACGGGGTTTTAAAAGACTTACCGGCTGTCTGCTACACACTGCCTGCCGTTTCTATACCGACTGTGCCGAGTGACGTCATCACCGAGCGACTAACTATGATGACGACACGAGCCCTACCGACAAGAGTAAAACTCGTTCAACCCGACAGAGACCGGCAGAAGGCCGAGGTGAAGCCTCGGATTCGAGTAGGACCAGCTCCATGGAAGATGTTTCCAAGAAAACAGGCACAAAAGCGGAAGTGCGGATTTGAAAACTTTTAATATCTCAACAGATGGCTGTTTTAAAGCTAGAAATTAAAGAAGAAAATTGGGAAAAAAAGGGAATAAATAAAGGAAGAAATAAAGGAAGAAATATGTCAACTGAACAATCAATGGAATCAGAATGAAAAATCAACTGAATGAATTTCAAGAAATAAACAATGTTAAAAATTGAAAAAAAGTCAAGAAAGTATCGGAAATTGAAGAATGAACTTATGAAATGCTTAATGATATGGAAAGTAAGATGGAGAAAAAACTTGAAAGGTTAAAAAAACTTTCAAAATAAGATTTAATCCTATTGAGAATGTGCTGGAACAACATGGGTGGGGGGGACCCGCTGCATGAAGAACCTTGAACATATAGCGAGGCAAGTACTGCGTCTACAGCAAAGCAGAAACAGAACATGAACGTCTAATGAAGTTTGCAGACTAAAACAACAGAGAAATGTACTCAGCTAGAAGGCTATCAGAGAAGACAGAATCTGAGGATCCGCAGGATTCCTGAAAGGTCCGCGAGAAACACAAGATCTTCGAGAATTCACTGCTAAACGACTCCAAAATGTTTTATCTCTGGATGAAATGCCTTTATTAGTATCGTGCTCATAGAGACCAGTAGACATCGACAGTATAAATGCCCCCCCAAGAACAAATATCATAAAGCTACAATATGATTTTGTTCTGGAGGAGATTAGCGGAAAGCCTGCGAGAAATAAGAATTTGACATTTGAAGACAAAGGATCAGTATCTATCGAGATTACCCTCCAGAGGTTGCTAGAAAACGAAAGCTTTTAATGAAGTCAAAAGCCTTATAGGGGTGTAGAAAATCTGAGATACGGTTTTTGAATTAACCCACCATTCTAAGAGTTACTTTTAACAAAGTGGAGCATTTTTTCTTAATACCCCAGCAGCAGCCTTGGATTTCGCAAAGCATTCGAGTCTTGAAAGTATCTACAAGCAAACATACTGACTTTACTATTTTTTAGATCCCAACATGGAGTCTCAACACACTCAGCACCTTGGATTTTCGCAAATCATGTTTTTGAGTCCTTGAAAAGTATCTACAAGCAAACATACTGACTTTTCTACTTTTAGAGACCCAACACGGACTCTCAACATTCTGTGAGAATTCATATGATAATATGGGACTAGAAGCATGGACAATGCATCATGTAATGGAATAAAGGAAAAAACTGGATTGGAAGACGGTTTCTGGATACTGACAATTAGTCTTAACATATAACTAATATAAACCAAATAACACACATACTAAAATCATAACGCGTGTTTATGATCACTATGATTAATATTAAATCAAGATTGCTCACCTATGCATAATTAATACACAAATAATTAATAACTAATGTCTCGTTTAATGAATGGAGTTAAATTTAGCCATGGATCTCATTTGGGAAATTCCTTTTTTTCTAATAATATTTATTTTATTTTGTACTTTTAAATCATATTCTTAGTTTTAACACTGCATTAGATTATCTAATTAATTTTAGATATAAGATTCCCTTATATGACGATATTACCACCACTTTTTCTTTCCTTTAATATATACCCCAGTTAAAATATTATTATGGAATAAAAATTCGTCAAATCAGGAGCTGGCCAAGTTAATAACAACAATGCCAGAAGTCCCAGATGGGATGCCAAGTTAAGTATGGCAACACAAAACTACAAATACTTATTTGTAGTTTTTTCTTTCTAACACAATACTATTATTTCTTTAACTATTCTTTACTATCCTTTTGATATCTATTGTATTTTTCAGTTTGGAATGGAGTTACTCATTGGACCATTGGAGTGTTTTTTATATTATTTGTGAGGTACATAAAAGATCTCCTAAAATTCATCTATTCGGTGTTCGGGTGTAGGTTAGTCTACTGCGCTGACTACCTTAGACTCTATTGCAGATCCCACAAAACTTAAAATGCAAGACTTTAAAAAGAAATATACGGGGAATGAGGATTAACGTTTTGCAGTTGGAACGATAAAGGTATTAATGAACCATAAGGAAGAGGGAAAATTAAAAAAA